>JAYESA010000020.1:85054717-85477217 GCA_036927795.1 Iris macrosiphon | reverse complement strand
ATCTTAGTTTAGATTTCTTGTATCTTACAGTTATTACTATCTTGCTCTGATATTCATGCATCTTTATCTTTATGCACCAGTGATGTATATATTTTTTGTTCATACTTTATTTTATTCTCCTTGCTACTTGCTATAACTGTTTTATAGTTTTTATCATTTAACTGGAACTGCTGTTAGAGGTGTACTTGCTCCAGTCCTGACTGAACATATTTTTTCCAGAGTATCCGGAGGAGTGGTGTCCAACGTTTTATGGACCTGAGCCTGTCGATGGTTCAAACAGGGACCCTCTAGTTTAGAAGTAATTTTTTTGTTGGTAGCCGGGATCACTAAGACCTTGTTGTTGTTTTTATTAGCCTTTAGCACCGGATTTGTCTCCGGTTTTGGTTTGAGACCTTGTATTGTATTTGATTTTGGATGATGTATTATTATTATTGATGTTGTGGTTGTTGTAGTAGTTGTTGGTTAGACTTTATAGTTGTTAGTCTTCTGTGTTATCTTATCGTGCTTAGATTCATGATTGAGTACTTGAGATTATCATTATGATATTGCTCCTCCGTTTGGAGTTGAGATCTTGACAGGTTTATATATTGATTGCGTGAGATTATTATCTAGATAGTTGACCTAGACAGCATTCTACCGCCGATGCTGCGACGTAGGCTGGACGTACCCACGACTCATGCCCGATTTTTTGGGTGCGGGTCGTGACATTTTATCCTTAAAATAATTTATGCAAAATGATCAAAATACAGAAACCAAACTCTAATACCAAATTTGATGTAATTTATGTTCTGATTAACTCTAACGTATGTCTCTATGTTGTGCATGTTATAGAAATTAGTTGAACGAAGGAGAATCAATGATAAGTTATAAATAACGACTAATTAAGCAGAAGACTTAAAGTTCAATGTTGGGATCTCAATAGTTTTTTAAAGTAGTAGCACAATCATATTTGCAGATCTTGTTTTTATGGTTCATTAGAAGATTAATATAATAAATTGTACTCTAATTTTAGTTCCCAATTTAATATTCAGTTTTTTAGCAAATAAAAAGTCATTTGTCAAGCAGATTCGTTACTCATAATCAAAAGCAGAATGACAGCCATGAATGGTTAAAATATTAAAGAGATCATTTTATCCTAGTAGTGGTGATTTCGCAAATATTAAAGAAGTTGGAACAGTGCACCTGGATCTTAGATAGGAAGGAGGATATTGGTTGACGGATCTGTGACCGACGACAGACGGACATCCTGACAGTAGACGGCCTGCTGCACCAACGAAGGAAGGGCGCGATCGGGACTGGAGGCAGGATACTAGGAAGCTACTGGCACCGTCTGGATCGGATGATAGACGACTTAGCGGAGAGATTGGGGAGAGGAGGAGGTCGAGGACGCTCGACGAACGACAACCATAGGGTTTCATATGCCCAGGGAGGAAGGGGGAGATTATGTTTCACACTCTAATCTCAAAAAGTGATCGCAAGAGTTTTTTTCTTATAATATTTTATTAATTATTTGTTGATGTCATATAAAAAGAACAAGCCTATATATAGGCATACAAAAGAGTAAAGTGCTAACCCACAGGAAATATGGGACTAAAGATGTGAATAAAAAAGAAATAAACTCTCCACAAGTAATGTAAAACTAAAATAAACCTACTAAAATGTCAACTCAAATACTACCAAAATAAGTCACATTAGCTATGTTATTAGCGACTCCGGACATAGACGTTGCTAATATTACTAAAATTAGCGACGTATTAAATAGATATCGCCATGAGTAACTGGTAGCAACGTTCCATGACGCCTATCGACTACCATTAGTATTATGGAATACGACGTCGCCTAGGAGTCGTCGAACGTCTCTATATTTTTAACAACGACGACGTTTGGCGACGTCATATCTTATACGTCGGAGTATATTAAAAAGGTAGCGACGTTGCTAAGTTTATAATATACACCGATCGGGATTCACTTTCCCCTTTTTCCCAAATTTTCCAAACCCAATTCCAAAACATTTCCTCCTCAGTTCCGGCCCCCTCCAACCGCCGTCGCTGCTTTTCTACTCCGGCGACCGCCCTCCCTTCGATGATCACTCTCCTCCTCTCTGCTGCCACTCTAGTCCTCCACCGCCGACCTCATCGCCGCCGCTACTCCAGTCCTCCACCTTCGACCTCCTCGCCGCCGCTGCTCCAGTCCCCCACTACCGACCCCCCTTGTCCCCCTGCCCCGGCGACCCCGACCCCCCTCGGTCAGCTAACCCTATCTCCCTCTTGTCGACATGACACAAACACAGACATACTAACATAACACATGCTGACACTGAGAATGACATGGACACGTTGTGTAATATGTGACACGACACACGTTGACACAGACACAGACACTGACACGACACGACACACATGTTATGTAATATATATATATATATGTGTGTGTGTGTGTGTGTGTGTGTGTGTGTGTGTGTGTGTGTGTGTTTGTGTGTGTGTGTGTGTGTGTTTGTGTGTGTGTGTGTGTGTGTGTCACCCCCATATTTCAGATTAGGAGTATTTTTATCTTTTCGTAATTAATGTGTAAATGATTTGCATGATAATTAATTATATTTAAATTACTGTGATTTTATTTGATTGTTGCACTTTATCGTTGCTTCGATAATTAGAATACTTCACTAGCCATTATCTTCCAACAAATTTCATACCCTTGTCCTAGACATGCCAGACTGTTATTTTGATCCTTGTGTGACTCATAATTATGCCTTGTTGTGTTTTATTTTAGTCGCACAATATTCGTCGCAACCGACTATATTTAATTCTATGTAAATCCAACTTTGTATCCTTGTGTGTTCCAATCAAAATTGGAGGCACAATCTCGACCCATTTTGAGCAACCCAAATTAGAATAATATTCTATTCCAAGTCTATTTTATTTATGACCCTTGTGTTCCACTTTAATTCAGCCCTTGTACTCCTAATTAATTTTAGAACACCACTTGTATTATTTTAATTAATTAAACTATAACCCAATTTTGTGTAATTTTCTAATTGTTGGGCACCTTGGTGCACAAATGCATTAAGGTATCCACCCTATTGGATACGACACGTAAATAAACCATATTTCTCCTTCATGTGTATTTTTCCTTAATTTTTGGGAGTGTGCAATTGCAACATCAACCTCCTTGAAACCATGGCCTCAAAATCTTGAACCAATGCATCATAGCCATTCATTTTTTTAATTTGTTTAAATCCTGACCATTGAAATTATCCATGGCAAGCCCAATCCCAAGAGGGCTTTGACCAAACCTAATTATAGGTCAACCCAAACTTTATACCTATATAAATAGTAATATTTCTACTTTACTTTTCTTTTCCTATTCTTAAACCAACTACAGCCGTAACCCCTCCTCCCTGTTACTGTTCGTTCACCCTTCCCGTCCGCTGACCGACCGGAGTCAACACCATCTGCCCCGACCACGAACCCCTTCTTCCCGCCAGATCCTGCTGCGATCAACCGCCGATGCCACCTCGACCTACACTGCCTCCAACCCGCTGCACGACGCTGCACCAGAAGCCCGCGGTCATCCCCGTTGTACACGTCGCCCGAACTCGCCTCCACGATGCTGAAGCAGCCCCGCTTTGCCTCGACTCAGCCCCCGGAGTTCGACGACCCCGACCGCTGTACTCGACCGGCCATAACTCGCCTGCACACGACCAGAGCACGCCGGACTGACCGCTGAGCCGAAGACCGCCTATTCGATGACCGTCGACGATCGCTGAAGCCGAGTCGCTCTCCACCAGGAACTCGCCGGAGAAGCCTCGACTGACCCGCTTGACTGAAAGACTTCGACTCTGCGACGACCTCGACGCACATGACTCAACCCACGTACCCAGGTTCGAGCCCTTCATGTACGTGTATGCGTACGCTCATACGCGTATTCTTCATTGTATACATGCATATTGTAGTTGGTATTAGTATGTATATTGGTATATTGGTGTGTTGTATGTATATATTATATATCTATATGTATATGAACCTAATTAGTATATATATGTAGGGTATATATACTAGTATATATTCAAATATATTTTGGGTATATAAGTATATATACATATATAGTATTAATTCCATTTAAAGTATATATATATACATATATCTATTATAATTGTAACCAATGGATATTATGTATATGTTAGTTCATAGTATGTACTATGTATTATATGTACTAGATGACTAGAATGTGACCACGGATACCCCATAGTTATATTGACCTGTGACTACGTAGCATGATAGCAGACTGCCACATGTACACCGACGTACTGGCAAGACCGTATCATTGATTGTCTGTTATGCACAACAACTACAGACGTGACACCCTAGCATAGTCTATAAGTTATTTTGTGGATTGTCTGTTAGTGTAATGTCTGATGCAGAATTGTGTTATATGATATGTCTATAGGACTGTTGGATCACTCGGACGATACTTTGGAACCAGGATATTGGTATTGCCAGCTAAGGACCACATGCGAGTACATTCTCTGACAGTTTTCATTATGTTGATTATCTCTATAACTCTTGTTGTATAGCGTACATGACTCTGACACTGTTGTTTACACAGTTGGCATTATCGAGACCTGTCACAAGGAGTCGTGATTGGAATCTATCGTGCTAGCTGGGTAAAACAGGAAAATATTAGTAGCTTATGTGATCATACCCAACTTTACATGCATCATAACTCACCCACACCTCACATCGGTGCAGCCTGACCATTACATGCCTCATAGCCTGTTATGTGTGACTAGCCTGACTATTGCTCGCATCATAACTATCCGGATGGTTAGCCTGACCTTACATGAATCATAGCTAGTTATACATATCAAGCCTGATCAGTCCTAAGCCGATCACATGATATGCTGATGTTTCACACACTTAGTTAGATGTTCTTGACATGTATCTCTAGTGTATTGATATAGCATTCCTTATGTTCTAGTCATGATTTTAGCATTCATATATATACCAGTTCATTGTTCTAGCGTGTACTTGTATTTCTATTTTATTGCTAGTTGTATATTGATGATGACATATGCTCCAGTACTTCAGTATTCCTTTATTCCAGCATTTCTTTATTCCAGTACTTCATTATGTCCAGTATTTCTTATTTCCAGTATTCATATATGTCTTGTATTTCTTTACACTGTGTTATAGTTTTTGTTAATATATGTGGAACTGCTATTAGTGCTTGTACTTCGTTCCAATCCTGACTGGATATTTTTTCCGGAGGATCTTGAGGATTTCTGTACCACACACTATCGATCAGATATAGATGCAGATTACACACCATTGATCTTAGAGGAGACTATTCCTTTAGAGGAGACACTGCCTGCAGCTATCTAGATAGTATTTATCTTATGCATCTGAGACTTATCGAGATTTATTTCAGTTTATGTTTAGACTTATGTTAAGTTTAATTTGAGACTTGTGGAGACTTTATGTTGGACAGCTAGACTGTGGATTATCTTATTTTAAGACATGGTGTTTAACTATGTTATTCTTCTTATCTTTTATCGTGCCTTACTCTTATAGATATTGTGATTGAGTTTATATTATGAGATATTATGAGATGTATATTTTCCTCCTTATGGAGATTGATATCATGACAGGTATTTAGTTATATAGTATTATTGTGACCTAGACAGCGTTCTACCGCCGATATTGCGGCGTAGGCTGGACGTACCCGCGTACTCGTACCCCTTTACCGGGTGCGGGTTGTGACAGTGTGTGTGTGTGTGTGTGTGTGTGTGCGTGTGTGTGTGTGTTTCTCCAAGGCAAGCCATGATTATATATATATAAATATGTGCATAACATGTTTGTTGAAAAGTCTCTTACGTGTATTTTTTAGCTGAAAACTTTACTTATACTTATTATGATATGTTAACATAGGTAAGGAATTTTGAATTTGGAAATGGATTAAATTAGGTATATGAATTTATTATTTTATATGTTCATATAAAACCCTGGCGACCCCGTGCCCTTTCCGACCGCGCCCCAAGGCACCCCTAGATAAAATTTAAAAATGGATGAAATTAGATTGAGATAGATTTAACTAAATACTTTTAGTACATAAATATTTATTTGATTTTTGACCAAACATTATAGAAGTAGGTATAAATATGTGTTTAAGTGTTTGAGTGAGGGATGAGTGAGCTACTGAGGATTAATAATCTATATAGATATATACATATATAAGGGTATAAAAATATACAATTATAGGAGTAGGTATAAATATGTGTTGAGTGTCAAGATCGATTGAGTGGCCTAGAGTGTATGTTGGTACAAAGATACCAAGTGTCAAGTATAGTTAGTGTCATGGGTATTTGGAACTGTATCCTAGTTTCAAGATACAAGAGAGTATTAATGTGATATTGTGTACCATGGTATGTGATATCCACATGATACACAAATACCTAGAGCGTTATCAACACCTATGTGTATATTTGACACTCCGAGGTCAAGTGTTCATTATGGGATCACAAGAAACACATGATGATAGAGATATCATTATCTCCTATGTCAAGTGCCCATGTCAGCCCAAAGTCAAGTGTCCAAGTTATCCTTTCTCTAAAAAGTAAATTTATATCTGTAAGTCTTTTTGAGGCTTTTAGAGTTCTACCCATTTTTGAAAAATCGTAGAAAAGACAAAGAATGAAAGAAGTAAAAAAAAAATCCTAGAATTTTTTTTTATAATACTTAGCATTTTTTAGTATTTTTCGAAAATCTTGTAGAACTCTAAAAGCCTTAAAAGGCTTATAGAAGTAAAAAAAATTCAGAGAATGGCTCACAATGAACACGTGATGATACATATTTAATAGGGTTTGAAATCGGAGTTGTCCACGTGTCTACTAGTTTTTGGATAGTCATAAATTATAAAATGGATACTCATGAATCACGATATGGATACTCACGCATCACAAATCGGATACTCATGCATCAATAAGAGTTTTTACTTTGATGAACATGTATATCCATCTTTGCATCCATTTGAATAATATACTTGAACAATGTATATTCATCTTTGCAGAAGTATCTAGAAATAGATCTGAATTACTACATGCGTCATCGTTCGTAGATGTACAACCGTCATCCTGATGACATGTGTAGTGTATGGGATGAATTCATATAGGGGTGGAACAGTTCCTTCAGTTTGCCAAGGCGTTCCCTCAGTAGATGGACGACACCAAAATTAAGTGTCTGTGTGTGAGATATCGCAACTTAAAATATCATCCAGAAGTAGATGTGACATATCATTTGTACTCGACGGGTTTCACGTTGAATTATTATCAGTGGACCTCATACGGAAGATGAAGCCTTATGTGGAGCCGTATATGGATGTCCACGACCAAGCTGATTACGACGATGGGTACGTGAACATAGTTTTTGATGCAGCGAGCCTAGTTTTGATCCAGACAATCATGATGCAGCTGAGGAGGCACCGAATGCCAATGTTGCAAAGTTCATAGAGTTACTGGAGAATGCAAGGACTCCATTGTATCATGGTTGTGAGGATCATTTACCGTTGGAGGTTGTTATAAGACTGTTGAGCATCAAGTCCGATTTTAACATGTCGTAAGAATGCACAATCGACTGATGGAGTTGATTAGAGAGATCTTGCCGACGGGTGCTAAGTTACCTAAAGACTTATATCAGTCTAAGAGGGTGGTGAGATCTCTCTAGATGGAATACGAGAAAATTGATGCATGTCATAACAGGTGCATGTTGTACTAGAAAGACGATAAGGATGAAGACGTATGTAGATTTTATGGTATTGATCGCTATAAGACAACTAGTATAGGAATGTCTGCCGATGCAAGAAAGTCGACCGATTCGATGTACTACTTACCTTTAACGTCGCGGTTGCAGAGGTTGTTTATGGTGAAGGAGACTGCCGAAAATATGAGTTGGCACAAGCGAGAACAGATTGAAGGAGTATTGGATCACCCATCCGGTGGAGAAGCATGGAAGCACTTTGATCGAGAGTATCTCAATTTTGCATCGGATCAACGTAATATAAGATTGGGGATCTTCTCCGACGGTTTCACCTATTCGTACTTTCGGGCTTCCAGTATTCGTGTTGGCCTATGATCATCATCCCGTACAACCTACCGCCTTGGATGTGCATGAAGACTCTGGTTATGTTCTTAACCGTCATCACCCCGGGTCCGAACAATCCAAAGAGAAACATCGATGTGTACTTGCAACCGTTGATAGAGGAGTTGAATCAGTTGTGGGAAGTAGGAGCCAACACGTATGATATTTCTAAAAAGCAGAATTTTCAGATGAGGGCAGCACTTATGTGGACCATCAATAATTTTTGGCTTATGGCATGTTATCAGGATGAAGCAGTCATGGTCGTCTCTCATATCCATATTGCATGGAACGCACTAAGGCTTTCTGTTTTAAACAAGGAGAAAAATCGTGCTTCTTCAATTATCATCAACAATTTTTGCCGTCGGATCATCCGTTCCAGAGGAACATGAATGCAATTTTATGTCGGCATTATAGAGAAGGTAAATCCACCTCCAAGGTGGCCCAGAGACACGATATTGAAAGAGGTTAAAGATTTACCAAGTATTATTGAAGAGCCTACTAAGGGGTACAAGTGTGATGAATTTGTCACACTCATAACTGGATGAACATAAGCATATTCTGGGACCTGCCATATTGGAGCACCAATCTGATCTAACATAACCTTGATATCACGTATATCGAGAAAAATATTTTTGACAACATAATTAATATTGTGATAGACATAAAGGTGAAGACGAAAGACAATCCCAAGGCTAGGTTGGACTTGAAAGAATATGCAGACGCCCTGTATTGCATTTGATAGAGGAAGGGAAGGGAAAGTATAAGCAGACTAAGACAATATTCTCACTGGACAAGGAGGATAAATGGAGACTTTGTAGGTGGATTCATGGGCTAAAATTCTAGATGGGTACGTGTTGAATCTGAGAAGATGCGTCGACCCGAAGGAGAACAAACTGACGGGTATGAAGAGCCACGACTGTCATGTATTCGTGGAGAGGTTAATTTCGATTGTATTTCAGGAATTCTTACTGCAGGTAGTTTGGGATCCATTGACTGAGCTTAGCATATTCTTCAGAGATCTTTGTTCTACTAAGTTGCTCATTAGTCGTCTAGAAAAGCAGGAGAAGGACATTGCGTTAACATTGTGCAAGCTCGAGCGGGTGTTCCCTCCTGGATTCTTCGACTCCATGGAACATTTTCTAATTCATCTTTCCTATGAGGCCCGTGTCGGTGGACCTGTAGGTTATCGGTGGATGTATTCATTCGAGCGACAATTGAACCACCTAAAGAGAAAGGTAAAAAATAAGGCACGGGTCGAGGGTTCTATTTGTGAAGCGTATATCCTCGAGGAGATTATAAACTTTTGTTCCATGTATTTCAAGCCTCACGTTTCTATTAATCGAACGAGTGCCCCGAGAAATGACGACGGGTACCGAGAATCTATTGATGCAATACTGAAAGTATTCAGTGTATTCAAAAAGCCTTCAAAAAAAATGAAGAAGATATTTCTGAATGACGATGAGCTAAGAGCTGCTCAGTTGTATATATTACTCAACTGCGATGAGGATGAAGTGGATAAGCTCGAGGGAAGTAATTAATACGTCTACATTCATGTCATCTCAATGTAATAGTATACTCTATTATTATTACACTAATTGGCCGATATTTTGTTATTTTTTAGCACATTTAATGATGATGTGAGATCGAATAGACCATACATAACAGATAAAGAAGTAAAACTGGAAATGAGACGTTATTTCCCTTCTTGGTTGAATGCATATGTAAGGAGCTCGGTACTTACTTTTTGTAAATGCACTTTACACAATAATTAATGGAACGTTGAACTTATTTCTTATCTTATGGTATTTAGGTTGATCGTCCAGATACAATACTTGAGAATGAATCTATTAGAACTCTAACTAAGGGGCCAATTTATGCTGTCAAACTCTGGCCAAGCTATTGTGTAAATGGGTTTAGATTTAAGTCAACAACTGCCCCGATCAGAGATAACTTCTTCAATCTCGATTCTACGAAAAATAGTTGTTTGTATATTAGATATTCGAACTACAAAGATGTCGATACAGACAATAATTTCTATAGCATCTTACGGAAGATCGTGGAGTTGACATATAATTATGGAACAAAGCCTACTAAGATCATGTTATTCAGGTATGATTAGTTCGATCTAATCCAAGATCAAGGTTGGAAAATAGACAAGCATGGTCTTGTGGAAATAAACTACCGGCATCGATATCAAGGCTACGAACCATTTGTCCTATCAAGTCAGGCTCAGCTCGTGTACTTCATAACTTATCCTAAACGGGAAACAACGAGGTCGGACTGGTGGACAGTATGTAAGACCAAAGCTAAAAATGTGTCACGACCCGCACCGGATGTAGGGATGTAAGTCGAAAACAACGCCCAGCATACGCCGTAGAATCGGCGGTAGAACGATGTCTTGGTCTACTATACTATCTAAAATCTCACAATAATATGAAGTCTGCCAATAAAATCTCAACACAAAACTCAATCATATTCTAAAGCACGAGAAGATATCAAGGAAGTCTAACATAACTATCCATTCAATATATATAAACAATAATAGAAACAATATCAAATCTCATACTCTATGCCGAAAACGAATCCGGTACCAAAATGCTAAAGAGACTAACTATGAAAACTAATGATCCGAATAAACCTCCCGGCAATCACTCCAGAACTAGTGGATCCAAGTCTGTACCATCTATAAGTCGAAGTCCATAGTATGTCGGACACCAATCTCTCGGATCCTCTGAAAAATATTTTTCAGTCAGGAATGGAGCAAAGTACATACCTCTGAAAGCAGTTCCAATAACATAATCAAGCATATATAACAAATATAGAAATAAAATACAAGATCACTAAACATATGAATGATGAACAAGATATATACAGGTAATGTACGAGAATATATAGATCAACAATATGAATATCACAATATGATGAAGTAAACTACAATCTAAACTATCTAATGTGCCTTAGAATACGAGTTTATTATGTGATCGGGTTGGGTGAACATGATCAGGTAAGACATATTACAAGTGAAGTATGTAATCAGAATATATACGATTTATAACAATGGCTTTGATCACATAATCAACTCCTACTCTCCCACCCCCAACTAATACCGATGGATCCAATCACGATACGCTACGAACACGAAAATATAACTACTGTCACGAGCGATGGGTGTACACGAATATCATAACCACCGAACACGAGCGGTGGGTGTACACGAATAAGCACACTGAACACGAGCAGTGTGTGAACACGAAGTAACATCAATACCCAATATACACGATGAGATACAATGTACACGACTACCCGATGAACACGGTAGGGGATAACATCTCATGACGGGATCCATATAGTACCAGTCCGTGAAATTACTGTGTCGGGATCAATGTATACAATTCTAGAATATGCATATATACAATAATATGAATTGAAAACTATCAGAGAAATGTACTCGCCTATGATCCAGAGCAATGAATGTCAAACTGTCCGAACTGGTGTCACACAGACCTATATATAGAATATTATATTAATATAAGGTTCTGGAAAGAAAATAAGTTTAAATAGTCAACTTCTAGGTCAACAAGTCAATTCTAAGTCAAAAGTTAAACTAGGTCAACTCTAAGTCAAACCGATCAAACTATAGTCAAACTATGGTCAACTACCTATTTCTAGGCTGCATAAGTCTAACTCAAAGATATTGGGCCCACACACTATGAATCTAGCCCATACAAGCTACAACTTAGGATACTAAGATACCGTATATCAGGATACGCAAACAATAGGTAAATTTCACATATCTATAATAAAGCAATATTAAATATATAAATTATAATTACAAATGCTAAATGATTATCATAGTTTTGAACCAACTTGGTATCGCAATAGTAAACCTCTATCTTGATACCCAAATCCAATACCTTGGATATCTTTAATACATTGGCATTTACCTTGGTATATCTTGATACTTACCTTGGTATCTCAAGGTAATTGCCAAAACTTCATATATGTACTAACTATCCAACAATAATTACATATATCTATCCAATATAACTCAAGTATGTACTAATAGAATAAATACTAACTACCAACTACACACTAACTATTAATACATATATATGTACATACATACCTAAAAATATATAATATATAAAAGATACTCATAACCATTGATAACTAAAATATACTAATTTACACAATAATATTATGTGCTACAACTAAATATATACATATATAGTATAATACAAATAGCAATTAGGAACATATTTATTTATATATATATATATATATATATATATATATATATATATATATATATATATATATATTAATTACCATATATATATTTAAATATATATATAACCAACCATATATATTTATACAATATATATTTAAAACTATATATATAACTATACATGCACTTATACATAGTAAATTATATAAAATATCACATAGTAACATACACACATACATATTAATATGTATATATAACTATACATATATGTATACGTATATAAAATCATACACTATATAAATACATAAAAATATATAATATAACTATATATATAATCACATATAAATATATCTACTATATTATATATACATATACTACCACTTATAAATATATATCTACATGTAGAAAAATAGCTACATAATAAATATACACATATAGTATATGCATAGGTACATAGATCTAAGACACAACATTACATAAATATATATACACAATATTATATATATATATATATATATATATATATATATATATATATATATATATATATATATATATATATATATAAAAAATTATACTTCTCCATGAAATAAGAACACAAAAGAATTAGATCTACAATTAAATTGCACATACATGGACCGTATCACCCCGTATCCCACTAGATTTAGGATACGCATGCGACACGAGTCCACCACACATCCAAACGTACCCCGAAGGACACGAACAAGTCATATATATTATTTATGAACAATACGGAGAGTCAAATATAAATCTACGTGTCCGTGTCAAAATATGACATGCTCAAAGTTCCGTGTCGGAGGAAAAATCTCCAAATTAACATGTATCACCAAATTGATGGGATACGACCTACACGTACCCAATTATGGATATGACACTAGCCCCAAACACACAAGCACATGCCAAATTGATCTATAGGACCAATTGACACACACAACAAATATTAATTTCGGAATTCCCTAAAAATTGACACAAAAAGTACCATAACTTTCTCAATAGGCCTCCTATGAACACAAAACCAAAACCTATGGGTAGCCTATGCATATGGGTTGATTTTTCATAATTAAATCTCATATTTAGAACCTAAATTAAGGGGAAAAACTGAATTATACCTATTGGGAGATGGATTCCCAATGAAACCTCCAAAATTGGTGAAATTGGCCTCCAACTTGTAGATCCTTGCTCCTCTTTGTAGATTCATGCTTCCTCCTTGTAGATCCTTGCTCTAATAGCCTCCAATGGTGATTTGGGAAATAATTGGATGGAAATTTGGTAGGTATTTGGTTGAGAAAATGTAAAACCCCCTTCCTAGAAAATCGTATATACCTTTTTCTTATTAATTATTAATTAAATTGTAGTAATTAGGTCTAAATAGGAGAAATAGATTTTTAATAATTTTTATGTTAGGTATTCGGGCACTTAGAGGACTTGTGGGACCATCAAGAATTTTTCAAAATTTATTCCATGTAGGAGACCCCTTGAGCAGTTGCTAGCCTAACGATGTGCAATACCCTACTATATAAATTTTCTTATGTGTGAATATATATATATACAAATATATATATGTATATATATATTTAAGGAAAAGAAAAGAAAAGAAAAGAATTAAATAAATTACTATTCATAATAAGTATAATAATAATACTAATAGTAATAATATAATAATAATAATAGTAATAATATTATTAGCTACTTAGAATTCCTTTGCCAGCAACTTTAGCATTGCTAAAATTGCTCTACGGCAACTTGCAATTGCCTCCCCTTGCAGCCAAGTGAGCCCGCTACCTTAGCGGCAGACCCGACCCCCCTTTGCTTTCCAACCCGCGGACACAACCCATCCGCACCCCCTCTCTCTCCTAATATATATGATATATATATATATATAATAGCTCTCTAAAACCCTAACCTAGAAACTCCAGACTTCCTCTTCCCATCTAGAGCCGTCACCGCAGCCAGAGAAGCCCCGCCAAGCCATCCAACCATCCCGTCGACGCCGACATCGCGCCCTGCAGATTCCCACTCAAGGCACCTTCGCTCCGGCGCAATTTCCCGTCGACTCGCTCGACCAAACGCTGTTCCGTTTTTATAGGTATGATCATCCCTTAACCCTCTCCAATATTCATTTTATAGCCAACCTCAGAAAACGTGTGCCCCTAGGTGTAAATCAGCGTCCAAAGTGGACGGACAGACCCAATTCTGGAATCGCAGAATTTCAGAATGACCACCCATATTGCCGAGTTCGTATCTCCCACCACAGAGATCCGAATTCGGTGATTCTTTTTGATACCTGTAGAATACCTGACCTAGTTTAATTTCTGTTAAATAACCCTATGCTATTAGTCGCTGTGGACATAATTATACTCGTCACAAAACTGCGTGCACCCACTTTTTTCGGTTTTCCAAAAGTTGGAAAACGGAGCGCGCCCCGCCAAACGGGACCGCCCCGTCGTGTGCCAAGTGTACCCAATGGTGCACGCAGCATAAACGGACACGTAAAAATTCGTGAAGACTGATTCGGATGCGTGTGCGCGCCGGAATCAGGCCGTATCCGCGAACATATTTCATGTCACAACTTTTATAGAACTCGCACATATTTTGTGCACGCTTGTCAGATTGCGACGAAACTTGCGCCACTGGACTCGTGGTAACGCGCTGGTCCTGTGACCCAATTTTCACCCAATTCTGAGATGGTTGACCAAATTGCCAATTGGCGGGCCCCACAGTTGACTTTTTGGACAAAATTAAGTTCAGCCCATCGAAATTCACATTTGGACATACCGTTGGGTTCGTATTGACATTTAGAGTTGTTTGACCTATAGTTTGTCCCATTTAGAGACTGTTACCCTCGGCATGCTTTTCGGTGCAAAGTGGGCCACACGTGGACCCCACTTTTGCCCGAAATTACCGTTTTGCCCCTGTGTCCAAATTGGATGAAAGGGAAGTGCTTTTTAGCTATTTTGCTTATTTTGGGGATGTTGGTGATGTTTATTTCAGCATCCGGAGACGTTCATTCTGAGGCCGCAACTTCTGACTCTTGGTGTTGACATTGGGACACTACATTTTGCAGCTTTCTTGCCAGGCAAGATACCTTGCCAAATTGTTATAGTACCTTGCATGCTATTTATATTTCTGTGTAGTTCTTGCATGTGTAGTTTTCCTTTCAGTCATTACTATATATTAGATATGTTGACACACACTTGACACTTAGTATCATAGAGGACAATTATTAGGCGTATGGGCTTTTAACCACTCTGGTAACACCGTAGTCACTAGCACGCACTATGGTGGGTCGTGTCCGATGGTTGCTACCCCCGAGGTATGTCGATTGATGGAGTCCGAGGGTCGCTACCCCCGAGGTATGACGGCTGATGATGTTCATGGACGAGTGCATGAGTTGTGAGGCTTAGATCGAGTAGACTACCCTTGCCCATACGTCGAAAAGTTGTCCTCATTTGCATTCATATAGATGGTCTTGTACAGCGTACTTATTTATTTTCAAATTATATGCATGTTTACTGTATTCAAATTGGCATGTGTTTTGTGTATCTTGTTACGTCCCTCTGAGGACCTGGTCCCCTGCCAGGTGTATCTGCTCTTGAGTATTTGCAGGAGTACGGGCCTGGACCTGACGCATTATTTTCTGTCGAGGAGGTCTTACCTTCTGAGCATCGTTGATTATCTGGCGATGGATTCTTTTAGCTGATGCACTTCTGTCTTCACATTATTTTACATTGGAGACTTTATACTCCTCTCTCATTTTAGTTTTGGATATAGTCATTGGTAGTGGATTTATCTCCACCCGACTATTATTTTAGATATTTCAGACTCCTTATTCTAGTTTAGTATTTTTTTTCTACGACTTGTTGTGTGGAAGGAGATTAGCATATCTATGACTTGTGACATTATATATACCACATGTGAGTTTATATTCATATTACAGCATACGTATGGGTTATGGTTTCCATATATATTGGAGTTGCCATATCCATGCGGCTGGCATGCTTACGCGTTCCTAGTCCTACGTATTTGGGACTGGGGGGTGACAGAAATTTTTTTAGATCTAGATTTGGAATAAAAAATGAAGAGAGAAAGTTTTTATCACATTTGTATAGGCCTCACTTGCCCCCTCCCTCAAGCTACTATGTAAAGTCTAAAATACCCCTTGGGGCCTCTCATGAAAAAATTAATTAAGGAGTGAAGCTTCTAGTATAATGGGTTTAACATAATTAATCATCCTCCTAATAATTGGGCTTCTAATTATTGGGCTCAATTCTAACTAGAATTAAATGTTGGTCCATGAGTCTAAACTAAACTAGTTGGTCCACTAACACAAATCAAAAAAATAAATCTAACATCCTAATAATAAATAAATAATACAATAAATAAAATTTAACATGCACAATATTTAATTAATTATCAAATGACTAAAATATCATTTCCTAGAAAATATGGTAGTGACAAATCTACCCCCCTTAGAAGAATTTTGTCCTCGAAATTAAAACTCTCACCCCTCTCTCTTGGCCAGTCATATCCTATTCATACAAATCTTACTATGATCAAATCCCATCAATCATAGTCTAAAATAGTATATATCCTATAACATACAATCATATTATTCTACTGAAAGAGAAATCATACTTGGATATAGTCTCTAACTATCATAAAATCAGTCTCTGTCCTGCTGAGATGTCTTCCTTTACTGGTAAGATAATCTGCTATGCCACATGTGGCCTATTCCATCAGACACAATTAATCATCAATCTTTTCAAGATATTCTTAATACCAAGGGTTACTAAATACTAGTGATATACTCTAATTCTAGGTCATGGACATGCTTAGCTCACTGGCACTTGCTACTTAGGATACTATTCAAGATACTGCTAAGATACTACCCCTTATTCTGTTTCAATCACCAAAATTTCTCAATCATTCTCTTGCAAGAAATACTTCTATACCTTTTCAATCATGTGTTTTATTAGCACACCCTCGTCCAACTTATCACTCCTTATAGGATGCCTTACTTAAATTTTGTTACTGTCTACACAAGGCATCAGCTCTCATAAGCATTTTGATGATATTCGTATACCAAGTTACTTATGTCTCTCCTCTATATTATTATATTAGTCACTAAAATGCTTGCCTAAACTTTCATAATACTTGAGATACTTTGTTTCTTGTTACTAGGGTATCTCTTTCTATCTGATACTTGGTGCAACTCATCCTCTAACATTTGTTTAATCATCTTAAGCTTCTCATCTGTACATTAGTATCACAATACATACATAATTATCTTCTAGCCATTATAACACCATGATATCTCACTGGTATCCTTATACCCCTCGGACTATTCTCTGATACATAAGACCTCTATACTCAAAATTGGCAAGGTACTATACCTACTAAACTTACTTCTCTATATATATTGTCTCCCTCCTCTACTGCTTGGATCACTTGTACTATTACTCCTAAATATCTTTCTATCTATATTAACTGATACACCAATCTAATATCATTACACAATATACTTACTGTTACTAGCATATTACTCAGTTAATCCCTGATATAGAAATACTAGCACTCTTGATATAGTAACACTAGCTTCCTAACTACACAACATATGTCCTTAAGGTTCTAGGGTACTAGCTTCATCATTAGATCACCTCATAATACTCACTGAAAATCATGATCACTTGCATCCAATGCACTAGTTATTAACTTCTATAATACACACATTTCACTTCACTCTCAAAGGTCGACATATGATTCCATATCTCTATTGATGTATATGTATGTCTTCTCAAACCTTACAGACGGATATACAAATCAGTGATGCACTATATATCTTCTATGACCAATCTTGATATTTTTCAACCCATGACATAATATTAACACTCAAGCTTTCACTTTCTGATACTCATGAACTTCCACGCTGACACTTATCATCTACTATACATCCTGCACACAATTTCTCGATACTTCTCCTACCTATTGCTTCCAACACATCACTAGCCTCAATATTAGGTGAGATACCCATCACTAATCATATACTGGTACACTCCTATCTACTCACAGTAATGCTCTACTTTATCTTAACATAAGTCTTACTACTTTAGCACAATGTATTATTATTCCCTCATGCTCTCCCATACACTTATGGGTACCCTTCCACTATGGCACACTCATTAATACTCTTGATGCATATACATATCTATACTCTTGACACACCCAAGTATCAACCAACAATTTGAATATCATACTTTATTGATTTCCAACACAATTTTCTTGATACTTAATTGTTTACATGGATCACCCAACTACATGAATGCATAATTATCCTAAATTGGTATGCTGACTTTAATACTAACTCATGGAACCACTATTGATATTCTCTACTCCCTCTTCTACCTATAGTAACTACTAACTTATAATTACACCTATCATAGAACTAATGCTATAAAGTACTATGCTATGGGTTATCCCTAGATTTATGCCTATTGTTCACATGCCTAACCAAGAACCACTTACAGACTCATAAGTCACACTCTCAATAGTCAATACTAATACTCAAGATACAGACCTAATTATAACTCACCAATTATCACACTAACAAGGACTCTAATAGAAATAAGCTCTATAAGGAACTAGAGAACTGAAGGTATCTCTACTGCTTAGCTAAAGAATGATGGAACAAAGTTCTACAATAATAGAAATGAATAAGTATTGAGATGATACTTTAAGAACCAATTTAAGATACAATCTGATAATCATACACGTCTGTCCGAAATCATGACACTCAGAATCTTTGCCACGCCAGTAAACATAACTGCGATAAACGATAGATTCCATAACTAGGGTATGCAAGTCTATAATCATGTTATCTAGAATCCTCACCACGCCAACCGGTATGGCTGCGAGAAACTCTAAATTTTATAACGAAGATATGTACATCCGAAGTCAGGTTCCTACGTTTTTTGCTACGCCAGCTAATATGGCTGCGATAAACTCTATGCTTCATATCCAAAGTAGACGTTTTACCTTTCTCACTGTCCTCATCAACATATATCATCAGATGATACCGTAACTTAGTCCGTAAAATTTCTCTCGACATAAAACAAACTAAATAACTAACACCAAGAATTTTGAATCATTCGATCACCAAGAATCAAATTCAACAATAGATCACCAAGAATAAATTTTAACAACAACAAGTGAGAGCAAACAGAAACAAGAGAAAAGATTTAAAATGGGAATTGTAATAAGATTTTCAAGGGTCATCCCAGGAATCGCTCAAGAGATTTGTGATTGAGTATCCTCTCTCATCCTAATGTCCTATATCCTATATCCTATCGCAGGCATGCAGTAGTACAACTAAGTTGTCGCACTACCACGACATCGCAAAACTTGCGAAGCCTGACCTGTATGGGCCACCACTAAAAACGTGTCATGACCCGCACCCGATGTAGGGATGCAAGTCGAAAACAAAGCCCAGCCTACGCCGTAGAATCGGCGGTAGAATGCTGTCTTGGTCTACTATACTATCTAAATCTCACAATAATATGAAGTCTGCCAATAAAATCTCAACACAAAACTCAATCACATTCTAAAGCACGAGAAGATATCAAGGAAGTCTAACATAACTATCCATTCAATATATATAAACAATAATAGAAACAATATCCAATCTCATACTCTATGCCGAAAACGAATCCGGTACCAAAATGCTAAAGAGACTAACTATGAAAACTAATGATCCGAATAAACCTCCCGACAATCACTCCAGAACTAGTGGATCCAAGTCTGCACCATCTATAAGTCGAAGTCCATAGTATGTCGGACACCAATCTCTCGGATCCTCTGAAAAATATTTTTCAGTCAGGAATGGAGCGAAGTACATACCTCTGAAAGCAGTTCCAATAACATAATCGAGCATATATAACAAATATAGAAATAAAATACAAGATCACTAAATATATGAATGATGAACAAGATATATACAGGTAATGTACGAGAATATATAGATCAACAATATGAATATCACAACATGATAAAGTAAACTACAATCTAAACTATCTAATGTGCCTTAGAATACGAGTTCATTATGTGATCGGGTTGGGTAAACATGATCAGGTAAGACGGATTACAAGTGAAGTATGTAATCAGAATGTACACGATTTGTAACAATGGCTTTGATCACATAATCAACTCCTACTCTCCCACCCCCAACTAATATCGATGGATCCAATCACGACACGCTACGAATACGAAAATATAACCACTGTCATGAGCAGTGGGTGTACACGAATATCATAACCACCGAACACGAGCGGTGGGTGTACACGAATAAGCACACTAAACACGAGCAGTGTGTGAACACGAAGTAACATCAATACCCAGTATACACGATGAGATAAAATATACACGAGTACCCGCTGAACACGGTAGGGGATAACATCTCATGACGGGATCCATATAGTATCAGTCCGTGAAATCACTGTGTCGGGATTAATGTATACAATTCTAGAACATGCATATATACAATATTATGAATTAAAAACTATCAGAGAAATGTACTCGCCTGTGGTCCAGAGCAATGAATGTCAAACTGTCCGAACTGGTGTCACACAGACCTATATATGGAATATTATATTAATATAAGGTTCTGGAAAGAAAATAAGTTAAAATAGTCAACTTCTAGGTCAACAAGTCAATTCTAAGTCAAAAGTTAAACTAGGTCAACTCTAAGTCAAACCGGTCAAACTATAGTCAAACTATGGTCAACTACATATTTCTAGGTTGCATAAGTCTAACTCAAAGATATTAGGCTCACACACTATGAATCTAGGCCATACAAGCTACAACTTAGGATACTAAGATACCGTATCTCAGGATACGCAAACAATAGGTAAATTTCACATATCTATAATAAAGCAATATTAAATATATAAATCATAATTATAAATACTAAATGATTATCATGGTTTTGAACTAACTTGGTATCGCAATAGTAAACCTCTATCTTGATACCCAAATCCAATACCTTGGATATCCTTAATACCTTGGCATTTACCTTGGTATATCTTGATACTTACCTTGGTATCTCAAGGTAATTGCCAAAACTTCATATATGTACTAACTATCCAACAATAATTACATATATCAATCCAATATAACTCTAGTATATACTAATAGAATAAATACTAACTACCAACTATACACTAACTATTAATACATATATACGTACATGCATACCTAAAAATATATAATATATAAAAGATACTCATAACCATTGATAACTAAAATATACTAATTTACACAATAATATTATGTGCTACAACTAAATATATACATATATAGTATAATACAAATAGCAATTAGGAATATATATATATATATATATATATATATATATATATATATATATATATATATATATATATATATATATATATATATATATATATATATATTAATTACCATATATATATTTAAATACATATATATAACCTACCATATATATTTATACAATATATATTTAAAACTATATACATAACTATACATGCATTTATACATAGTAAATTGTATAAAATACCACATAGTAACATACACACATACATATTAATATGTATATATAACTATACATATATGTATACGTATATAAAATCATACACTATATAAATACATAACAATATATAATATAACTATATATATAACCACATATAAATATATCTACTATATTATATATACATATACTACCACTTATAAATATATATCTACATATAGAAAAATAATTACATAATAAATATACACATATAGTATATGCATAGGTACATAGATCTAAGACACAACATTACATAAATATATATACACAATATTATATATATATATATATATATATATATATATATATATATATATATATATATATATATATATATATACATATACTTCTCCATGAAATAAGAACACAAAAGAATTAGATCTACAATTAAATTGCACATACATGGACCGTATCACCCCGTATCCCACTAGATTTAGGATACACATGCGACACGAGTCCACCACACATCCAAACGTACCCCGAAGGACACGAACAAGTCATATATATTATTTATGAACAATACGAAGAGTCTAATATAAATCTACGTGTCCGTGTCAAAATGTGACATGCTCAAAGTTCCGTGTCGGAGGAAAAATCTCCAAATTAACACGTATCACCAAATTGATGGGATACGACCTACACGTACCCAATTATGGACACGATATTAGCCCCAAACACACAAGCACATGCCAAATTGATCTATAGGACCAATTGACACACACAACAAATATCAATTTCGGAATTCCCCAAAAATTGACACAAAAAGTACCATAACTTTCTCAATAGGCCTCCTATGAACACAAAACTAAAACCTATGGGTAGCCTATGCATATAAGTTGATTTTTCATAATTAAATCTCAAATTTAGAACCTAAATTAAGGGGAAAAACTAAATTATACCTATTGGGAAATGGATTCCCAATGAAATCTCCAAAATTGGTGAAATTGGCCTCCAACTTGTAGATCCTTGCTCCTCTTTGTAGATCCATGCTTCCTCCTTATAGATCCTTGCTCTAATAGCCTCCAATGGTGATTTGGGAAATAATTGGGTGGAAATTTGGTAGGGATTTGGTTGAGAAAATTTTCTAGATCTAGATTTGGAATAAAAAATGAAGAGAGAAAGTTTTTATCATATTTATATAGGCCTCACTTGCCCTCTCCCTCAAGCTACTATATAAAGTCTAAAATACCCCTTGGGGCTCTTATAAAAAAATTAATTAAGGAGGGAAGCTTCTAGTCTAATGGGTTTAACATAATTAATCATCCTCCTAATAATTGGGCTTCTAATTATTGGGCTCAATTCTAACTAGAATTAAATGTTGGTCCATGAGTCTAAACTAAACTAGTTGGTCCATTAACACAAGTCAAAAAAATAAATCTAACATGCTAATAATAAATAAATAATACAATAAATAAAATTTAACATGCATAATATTTAATTAATTACCAAATGACTAAAATATTATTTTCTAGAAAATATGGTAGTGACAAAATACCTTTGACGTTGATGAAATAGCTTATCAGGAGGTTAAGCTAACTCTTATAACAAATATTGTAGATGTGGACTCAACGAAAGTTCCTCATTACACGTTTAATCGTGTAGAAGAGGTAGAATTATCTGAAGAGAAAGATGAAGTAGATGAAAGTAAAGATGAGGAGGAAGAGGAAGAGGAGGACGAGGACGAGAAAAATAAAAAAATTTCAGAAGAGGATTAAAAATAAAATAAAATCTATTTAATCTTCTAACATGTACTGAATTTTTATTTTGGAATGTAACATCTATTTGGAGTTTTGACCTGCATTGTATTTTAGCTGTGGAATGTAATATCTGAAACTATATATAACTTTTTTACCTTTCAAATGATGTATCAAGACAAATGTATGGATACATATATTTATATTTGTTATCAATTATATTCTTTCTTTTTATCTATCCTACCAGATGGCACCTATGACCCGAGCACGTCGCTTGAGAGAGGCATCTCCTACTGTTAAGGAGGAAGTGGCACCTCCTACTGTTAGGGAGAAAGTGGTACATACTATTAAGGAGGAAGTGACATCTATAGAGGAAGTGGTACCTCCGACTGTTAAGGAGGAAGTGGATGTTAAGAAGGAAGTGACTGTTAAGGAGGAAGTGGGGAGTTCCAGTCACCCAGCACCTACAGTGAAAATTGATCACCAAGACATTGCCTATACGGAGTGGTTGAGGGACTGGTTTCTGCCCTAGCATAGATATACAAGCATGATAGAACTTTTTCCCGAATTTGTCTCAGGTAGACTTATCGTTGTATTATCTTTCTGGATTTGATTTCTTGGATGTATTATCTTTCTAGATTAGACTTATTGGATGTATTATCTTTCTGGATTAAACTTATGGTTATTATCTATACTTGGTTACAACTTGAGAAATTTGATTTCCTTCTCTATATACCATATTGTGTTTATCTTACTTAGCATTTAATTGAGTATTGTTTTATGATATTATTATATTTTAGCTGTGGATGTATTAATAAATTGGATATATTACCTTTTTGGATGTATTATCTTACTTAATTGTTTCCTTGTAAATTTTATTTTGGTTATCATAAGTCAGGTAAACCAGGACGACGCGGATCGTTCGGTCAGTCAGAGGTAGAGGTAGAGTATCTAGACGATATGACACTCCGACCGACAGTTCTCCTTCAGGACATGGTATTGGGTCCGGATCCTCGACTCTGAGTACTCCACTCTTTCGACCAGTTACATCTCCTCCGGGCAGTACTCCTGGGACGAGCAGTTCCAAACCTGAGACTACTACTCCCTCCACCGTTCCTCCTGCTAACGGTACCATGGAGAGTAAGGAGCAGATGGACGAAGCCCAGCCGAATGCGCCTTCGTCCTCTATGTTTCAGAGTGATCCTCCGTGTGCTCCATCGAATGAGACGAGGACTGAGATTTTGGCCGACGGCCCTATAAAGTAAGTTAATTAATTAGTTTTTATTTTCTTACGCATGTATAAATATATATTCACTTTGTCTTGAATATAATTATCTATGTATAGATATCGTCCCTCGACGGTACAGAGAGCATTGGGCCATTTTTTGAGGTACAACTATGGTGGCCCTTGGATCAACTACTCGGAGGCCCCCGATAAGAGGAAGACATCCTGATTTGTGCACTTCAAGGTAAAAGTAAATTTTATTTTAATATCAATTATCTAATTTAGTATTTTTATATAACTTACTATATTACTTCTTGTAGAAAATATATTTCTATCCACTACACCGGGCTGAGAAGATCGAGGAACACTTTTCCTCCGTCGCCGCCAAACTAATCTGTGATGCGACCATAAGTATCATGCTGCTTTGGGGCAACCAATCCATGGTTGAATCATGCCTGAGCAGTGGACTGTGATGGCGGCTAGACTTAACGATCCCAGGTACAAGAAAAAGTCGGAGAAGGTGAAGGCGGACAGGAAGAAGGCGAAAAAGTGGTGTGGTGGGTCAACTCCGATGACAGAATATTTTTGTCACAAGGTACGTATCTCATTGTATACGTATTATTTTAATCAAAGTAGGATGAAATGTTTAATTTTAGTAACATACAATATATTTTAACAGGTCCAGAGGGGTGAGGACACTAACATGGTGACCGTCGTCCGCGCTACCTATAGGAAGGGTAGGCAGATCATCGATGAGAGGGCCACGTAGAGTTACGTAAGTATTACTTTATGTTTTGCTAATTTTAATATGACTTAAAAAATATACAAATAGATATCCATGTAGTTATGCAGTTAGTAATAAGTACCTTTGATATATATTAACAATTATGTACATGATGAGTGGATAGTAAAACGCTTACTGGGAAATACGTATTTTTTAGGATGAGTATCTTGGGCTCCGTGAGCGGTCGACCTATCCCACACAGGGAGAGGCCGGTAGTTCCTCGTAGCCCCCCACCCAACCAGCTATGTCGGCTGACGATCTGTAGATGACCGTCGTTGGTGGTCTGCATAGGGGTACGTACTATGGTACGGGATCCTATGGCGCCTATGTTGCCTCGCAGTCCTCTAGGACCCCCTCTGCCGTTGTTTATACCCTCAGCCCTCCCAATAGTCAGTACGAGCCTATCAGGAAAGAGTTGATCATCAGATTGCATCTCTGTGTGACGAGTTGCTATAGAGGATTACGGAGCAGCCTACACCGCAGGCGAATGATGTGACGCTCATAGCATGTTTTGATTCGCTTGAGCGTAGCATGACGGAGCTGAGGATCTGGCCACGTCGACAGAGCGTAATATGATGGCGCTGCAGTAGTTGCATGTGGTTATGGGCGATGCATTGGCGAGGCTGCAGACGACATATGTTCAGATGAGCCAGTTAGTGGAGCAGAGTGATGTGAGGATGTTATTTTTTATTGATACTTGCAATGCTCGACTGACAACGTTGGAACAGATACATCCTCCTGGTCCGCCGGCATCAACATCTACATCGACTGCACAAACTCCTCCATCGGGTGCTGTCATGCTTTCACCGAAGCAGTGGGCCGCGCTGATATCCCATATTCGAGGCGGTGCTCCTCCTTCGAATCAGCTGTAACACCCCATTCCGTTCAAGCGGACTGCCGACTCAAACGGTAAAAGTGCAACTATCCTGACCCGCTTTGCCTCAAACAAGAAGCAAAGTATATCAGACTTGTCCCTACAGGAATCCGTCTTAGGCTTTCAGAGGCTCACTTGTCGTATCGCTCTACCGAGGTGAATCATCGCTAAGGTGGGTGGCTACGATAAACTTGTCTTTGCTTAGCCAGCACACATTAAACATGGATATTTCATGCTAGTCGCTAGGTGAATCACCCCCTGCATGCTAATAAAAATTCAACGCACCTAGCTAAGGAAATAATTCCAACTTGTATTGCTTATGCTAGAACATGAAAATAAAATATTGTTTACATATGTTCAGACCCTCGCATGCTACCCTAGAACGTGTTACTCAGGAAGTCCCCTAACGGTTTTACCTCTCGGCTTACCTTCGGGCCCGAGCTAACGTGAATGTTGTGCTTATACAAATGCATGCTTGTCTGCTTGTACATTGCCTTGACTCAATGCTTGTAGCATAAGCTAGCCACACCCTGTTATATAAAATATTGTTCAGAAGTACTATGCGAAATGAATCAGGCAATGCCTCTTGTCTTGTACTATTGTTGCCTCAACAGTATGCCTCTTGTCTTATACTCTTGTCTTGTACTCTTGTTGCCCCAACCATGTAAATGGATAACTTAACCGAGATATCGTTCGATCACGGACAACTTGTGCACAGGGTCACGGTCTCGCGGGCAATGCTGGGGCACTAGCATCAATCCGGTCCGGGTGAGACCTATTATTTTAGTCTCTTGTTCGACGAAATGGCTTACAGCACCTCTTGTACTTTCGTTGCATACCATTCTCGTCTAAGACTATACCATCCATTATGGCACACGCCAGTGATCGCCTTGTATGTTTAGCCTTTGCATGTTTGCTTGTAAAATAAAGAGATAAACAAGTTATTCTCGCTTAGCGGCTATTCGCGTGCGAGATATTGTATCCAGCCGACCCTAATCCCAAGGAGAGCCCCTTATCTCTCCCCTACATATACTACACTCTCTCTTTCTCTAAACCCAACTCACAGCCACCATCACCTAAGGAAAACCTAGAAAACATTATCACCCTCTCCATCCCTCTCCTCCCTCCGGTGATCACAGCCGAGTCCCCACCTCTGCAACCGCCACCGTCCCCGACTTCCTGAGCCACCCCGACCGTCTCCTCCGAGCAGTCCCACCAGCAGCAAGCCACCATCACCGTTATCACCAATATCCCCTACAACCCGACGACCTCCTCACGACCAACACCACCATTGTCATCTCCATCAACCGCCTGAGCAACCCCGACCGCCTGAACTCCGCCAGCGTCGACTTCCTCCACCGCTTGACCACCGACCTCGACCACTGCATAACCCGTCGACGTCAACCCAGCAGCCTCCTCCTCCATCTCCGTTCATCATCATCACCAACATCACCATCACCAACCCGCACCCCGACTCCAACCCCTCCGTTCATCACCGGAGACCACTGTCACCAATATCACTATCTCCACGGCTACCCTCATCACCATCTTCCCCTCCACCATCATCACTATTTCTACTGCCTCCGTTGTCCCCATCACCACCGACATCATCATACCCACCAACATCAACAACACCATCACCAGCAACCCGTCTTCCCCTCTACGTGCCTCCGCTACCTTAGCCACCCTCGATACCGCCACCTTAACCACCATCATCCCCCCCTCATCGTCTCCACCACCATCAACAACTATCTCCACCACCACCGTCGTCACTATTCCTCCCGACATCACCGGCCCAATCACCATCAACAACACCATCATCATCATCCCCAGTCACCCCCACCGCCACCACAGCGACCCAGCCACCTCCACCACCGCCTTAGCCACAGTTCTGCCACTGCCAGCACTCGCCGCCATACTACGACCACCCTTCTACCGCCGCTGCCGCTGTTGCCGAAGCTGCTGTTGTTACTTGCTACTATGACCCGCACCACCCTATGGCCACTGTAGACGTTGTGGTTGCTGTACACGTCGGAGTTCGGCCATTCTCGAGCAGCGAGCCACGGATACCCCCCGGACACGAATCGAATAGGTATACGTACTTCCCTCTCTACATTGTATACGAATACGTCAATGTGTTTGAACTGTGTGTGGTGAACCCTTGTGTTGTGTTTAAAGGTACATGTTTAGAATTGGAATTAGAGTTAGTATTTACCATATAGAAATAGAATTAATTAATGTGAACACTGATTGACCTAGATTTTTACGATTGGCCTCGTACACGTATGTTGATAATATGCTAGCTAGGACTTATAATTTAGTATATTACGTAATTAGTTTCTTAACGTATTATTGGTATTTCGTTGTCTTGATCTACACGGTAACTGAGGATATGACACGTGTACGTCTTAGCTGCGTGCACATGCGACCCTGTTAGTTGATCAGTCGTGACCCCCCTTGCGTCAGTTCCTGACTGCAGTGTGGTTATAATTCCCGTGCATGGAGACCTAGATGACTACCCACATCAGACGTGTCCTGGAAATAATTAGGATATCTGGTACCCATGTGTTAGAGGTGTGACTTAGCACCTACACGAATCCAAGCTGTGACCATGATTGTAACATATGAGAATTTATACCATAGAATGACTTGTAAAATGCTGTGGACTAGTAGACTAAGTGTACCCCTAACCCCTTGACCCGTGACTAGTCAACCTTAGCCAACTATTTAATTAGAATATTTATTCGGTTTAGTATCCGTGTAACTCGTGACATTGCGTAAGTCGTACTTGTGTACGTAATTAGCATAGTATAATATAGTGATTAATATTTATTATTATTTATTCGTAGGCATCCAAGACGATACTACCTTGGCTGTTGGTTCCGGATCTTTACTTGTGCACACCAGAGCTCCAATCAAGTATACCTTACCTTGTTGTACTGTTTAAATTCAGATATTATTTAGTTGCATATTTTATTATTTTAATATTATATAACTGTGCGCGTCGAGAAAGACTCGGGTGCAGTCAACGAAGGCATTGATGTTAGGACTTGTGTCTGACCTAGTGTCTAGTGGACCCACCTAAAATTATGGAGTTATCAATATGACTCCCCAGTGTCACGCCCCAGTCCTAAAATACTGAGGGACTAGATACGTGGCAATGGCCAGCAGCACACACCGATGGACAAACCCAATTTAATAGACCCATCAGGGTGTACTTAAGCTATAAAACAACTATAAAGGTCTATGCTACTAATCTCATCCACAGAAATAAATACAATATATATGGAATATAAAATAACATCAATTCTCAATAAAACATATCTCGGGGAACAACCCGATAATAAATATGATACAATGGTTCAACAGACAATTAATGAAAGAGTCTAACAATAACAAATACTGAGTATAGATTAAGCAAATACTCAGAAGAAATCCTCGGCTATCACCTCGTCCTCGGGGATCGGTTCAGCTCCAGTGTCTGCTCCTGCTCCTGCCTCGTATACCTCGGGATAGAACTCCTCTGTTATACCTGGAAACATAATCCGGATCCAGGTCCTCAGGGGACATAGTAAGGTACAAGAATAACTCAAGCTAAATAAGTGCAGTATAAATAAATGAATCAATAGGGTAAACTATATAACCAGCTAAGTGATATACAAAATAAAAGCATCACTAGAACTCAGGCTGAAACTACTATAAGCTCTGTGTCGTGGATCTGGTAGCAGTAATATCACGTAATGGGCCAAGCTCAGGTTTAGAGTCTTGAGCACCGCAATAATAAGGGTTTTATATATATAACCATCATGTAGCCTGTGTGTCTCTTCTCACCCAATATAATCACACGTCTCATGTCCATGACACGCAAGATCATGACCTCTAACTGATGCAGCGAGTCATAATGATAGCTAAGTATATGCAATAAAGTCTATGTCATGAATCATGTAAACTATACAAAATCACCATGAATATCTCAGGAAGATTCTGTTTCATGAACAATGTCAAGTGTCCTATGGTATGACGTACTTGATAATGCAAGCACGAAAATATATAGTGTCGTAATATTAATCTTTAGGTGACGTTACACAACTCCGCGTACGGCGTTGACACCCAAATCTTGTTCGGACGTTAAGTAATGTCATACGGTCCTGGGTTGAACAGATACATTATATAAATAAATCAAGAGAATATTATGTAACAAGTACTGCAAGATTGGCAAGGTACACTTGCTTGGGATTTGATTTCCAACTACTGCTCTAGTATCAGTGGGATTTGCAGATACTCCTCCGGTTACTGAAATAAACATTACCATCATGCTTATAAGACATCAAATAGCTAAAATTGCATGTCCATAAGTCTAATTTGGATACAGGGCAAAAGTGACAGTTTTGGGTCAAAGCGGGGTCCACATGTGACCCACTTCGCACCGAAAAATGTGTTAGAGATAAAGTTCTTCAAATTCGTCAAACTTAGTGTCTACAAGTCTAGAACGACGATACGAACTCAACGGAATATCCAGAACTGGATTCCGATGAGCCGATCACAAAATTGCACGTCAAGTGGAGCCGTGGGGCCCACAATACAGAATTTTGTCAACATTTCAGAATCGAACCAAACTTGGGTCACAGGACCAGCGTATCGCTACGAGTCCGATGGCACAAGTTTTGTTTTTAAATGACGAGCTTACACGAAGTTACAACGAGTTTCAGAACATGGCCGATACTGGGTGTTGTCGACGGATACGAGTTGATTTAGGTGTGCACGCACATCCAAATCAACTTCTGCGAAATTTTACACGTCCGTATTGACGGTGCGCACCTTTCGATAATGTTCGCACATGACCAAGTCGCCTCGTTTAGCAGGGAGCACTCAGTTTCGGGAAAAATTAGGGTTTTAAATAACCAATATTTTGGTTATTTTCACCCTAGAATTAAATACAAAGTACAGCTCAATAAATTAAACTAAAATAGGATTTTAATACTTGGTCAAGAGGTCTAAATAACTGTTCAAGTGAATTTTGAAAATATTTATCAGGTTGGTCGCAAAACGGTTGTGAACTGAAAAGTTCAGGATAAATTTTGAATTTTTAGAAATAAGGGAATATTTTTATATTTTTGCGTCGCAGTTTGCGACCGACACAGGACGCGATATCCCGAACTATTTATACGGGATTCGAGAGGGTCACGCGGTCTACGCGCTCGATTTGACAAAACATAAAACGGATTAAGGTACAGGGTGATACGTACGCAGGAAGGCGGTTACCTTGATGTGGTTTTCGACAGGATGACGCGGCGACGACTGCTGGGTGGCGGAGCTCGGCCGGCGGCTGCGACGGTTGCTGCGGCTGTGCTGGTCTTCGCTGGTGATGCCGGGGAGGTCGGGGTCGGCCGGGGGAGTCGTCGTCGGAGTCTCGGGATCACGGCGGTGGGTCGCCTGGGTCGAGGTCGGCCGGGGAAGCTCGGGGTGAGTCGAAGTCGGGTGGCTGGAGACGTGGCAAAGATCGGTTCACCGAAGGAGCTCGGGGTTCATCAGGGTTGCCGGGGGCGGAGGAGACGTCGGATGGCCGGAGGGGTGATGGCGGTGGCTGTAGGGTTCGGTGTTGGTGGTGATCGATGGTGGTGGATATGGGGTTTAAATAGGGAGGACCACGGAGGAGAAGGGGCGGTAGTTGTTGGAAGTGGAGCGGCACGGAAAGGTGAGCGGACAGCGAGGAGACGGCGGGGTCGAAACAGTCGGCAGTGGGAAGGGAACGGCGGAGAGGAGGCAGCGGGGGTTACGAAATTTTACGGTTACTGTAGCAATAGCTAACGGGTCGGGTTTGGTTCGGGTTTTAGTTAACGGGTCCGGATTTGACCCGATAAGGGCTGGGTTGGTTTATTAATAAACCGGTTGGGTTCATGATCAAACTAGTTTATTTTGGTTCATTCTAGGTTTAATTAAAATATTAATTTTTAGGTCTTTAAAAATAGTTCTGGGGTCCAATAAATTCCAAAAAAATTACAGTATGTCTAATATTTTATTTTACACCCAAAAATATTATTTTTATAATATTTTAATATTTTATAAAATTACAAAATTTATTTAATACCTGAACATTTATTTTAATTAGATAAAATCACAGAAAATTCCCGAAAATTTATTTTTAAATTCTGAAAATTTTTGGGGGTTTACACCCAGGCATCGACACATTTTATTGTACGGCACAGAGTGAGTTCATGTAAGGACGCGTGCTTCATGTTTGACTAGCCATCAGTATGAGCAGTACGTGTGACGGTATTTAGCTTAGTCGTATATTTCTTTAGTGACTTGCATTATAGTACGAGATGTCCATGTCTCTTTTGAGATTTGTACATTGGCATTGGGCGGAGAGGACAACTAGTAGGCATATAGGACACCCATCTCCTTTATACAGATACCGCGCTCCGCGGAGCGATATAGACGTATATATTGCAGATATCTCGTTCTTCGGAACGATGGACGTTACATGTATAAATATCATGCTCTTCGGAGCTGGACGTTATTATATTGCAGAGTGCCCTAAGATGGGAGGCATATGTGGCATAAACTAGCCAGTCATGGCGATTGGTGAATTATGACAACATATGTCTAGCCTACATTTCCCATACACACTAAGTTATCCTCAAATTGTATTTCACTTAGCTGGTTAGCTCACCCTCGAGTTTTTACAGTATTTACTTTATGGCATGTATTTTTGTATCTTGTTACGTTCTTCTGAGGACCTGGTTCCCTTCCAGGTTATTTGTGCGATTTGTAGGATGCTTGATCTAGGGGAGTGTAGACATCGTTGCAGGTATCTTTATATTTTTCGCTATTTCAGTCATGTACTACTTTCTATTTTTGATTATGCTTTTATAGCCTATTTATAGACCTATGTCATTCTTTTGGTCTATTCGAACGGATGTATTATTGGGCTGCAGACTGATGATGCGTATCGTTCTTTGTTGAGATTATTTACCATGGATTAAGATTTAGTTTTAGTTGTTGCATGATTAGAAATGGATTATTATTTGGATCACTTGACCATGGACAGCGTAAGTGCGCTTCGTCGGGTCCATTAAATTGGAAAGCCCTACAGAGTCGTACCAGCTGGCCAATGCTACGTGTCTGGTCCTATGCGTTTTGGGACTGGAGCGTGACAATACAACAACTACATATCTGGAGAGTCTGCCTAAAAGACTAAAATTTGTTGCCGACCATCAAGAAGATTTGGTAATAGGTGATGTATCAAAAGGTGCAAGTACATATTCTACAAATAGAGATATCATTACTAATGTAGCTTTTGTTTCTTAAATAGAACCCAAAAATATAGTAGAAGCATTTAATGATGAATTTTGGATTTCTGCAATACAAGAGAAACTCAACCAATTTGAACAAAATCAAGTTTGGAAATTCGTTCCTAGACCAAATAATTATCCGATCATTGGCACCAAATGGGTGTTCTGAAATAAACTAAATGACGATGGTTTAGTCACACATAATAAAGCTTCTCTCGTAGCTCAAGGTTATAACTAAGAGGAAGGTATTGACTACGATGAGACTTATGCTCATGTTACTAGACTAGCCATTCACATGTTGTGTGCTTTTGCTAGTTTTTATAATTTTAAACTTTTCCCAATGGTTGTTAAAAGTGCATTTTTAAATCGTTTTAATTTATAAAAGAAAAAGTTTTTGTTGAACAACCCCCTGGCATTGAAGTTTTAAATTTCTAAATCACTTATTCAAGTTACGCAAGGCTCTATATGGACTCGAACAAGCCCCTTGTGCTTGGTATGAGTGCTTTAGTTCCTTCCTACTTGAACATGATTTTTCAAAAGGGAAAGTTGACACCACTCTTTTTATAAAATCACATGATGACACACTTTTATTAGTGCACACTTATGTAGATAATATTATATTTGGATCTACTAATGAGATATTATGTAACGAGTTTGCTAAGTGTATGCATAGTTAATTTGAAATGAGCATGATGGAAGAACTTAGCTTCTTCCTTGGATTGCAAATCAAGCAGAATTCACATAGAATCTTTATCAATCAAGCAAAGTATACTAAAGATCTGCTTAAGAAGTTCGATATGGACAACGAAAGTCTATCGGCACTCCTATTGCAACGTTAAGTGTCACGACCCGCACCCAGTATAGGGGCACGAGAGCGTGGGTACGTCCAGCCTACGCCGCAGCATCGGCGGTAGAACGCTGTCTAGGTCACAGTAATACTAGATAACTAAACACCTGTCAATAATATACATCTCCATAATCTCATAATATAACTCAATCACCACAACTATAAGGCACGATAAAGATAAAAGAAAATGACATAGCTAAACACCATGTCTCAAACATAAAGATACTCACAGTCTAGCTGTCCAACACAAGTCTCCAATTAAACTTAACATAGGACTAAACATAAACTGAAATATCCTCCATAAGTCTCAAGCATAAATAAATACTATCTAAATAGCTGTAGGCAAAGTCTCATCTAGAAGCATAGTCTCCTCTAGGATCTCTGGTACATAGTCTGCTTCTATACCTGGTCCGTAATGCGTAGTACATAAATCCTCAAGGTTCTCTGGAAAAAATATCCAGTCAGGATTGGAACGAAAATACACCTCTAACAGCAGTTCCACATATATTGACAAAAACTATAACACAGTGTAAAGAAATACAAGACAGATATGAAATAACTGGAAATAAGAAATACTGGAATAAAGAATGCTGGAATAAAGTACTGGAACATCATCATCAATAGCATCTGACATGGAATAGAACTATAAGTGTACGCAAGTACAAAGAACTGGTATGTAAATGTATGTAAGAACAACAACTAGAACATGTGGAAATACAAGATCAATCTATCAAGATACATGTCAAGAATCATCTAACTAAGTGTGTGAAACATCAGTATATCATGTGATCGGCTTGGGTTATATGACTCATTACATGGATTAGCGATCATCCCCAACAGGTCAGGCTAACCAGAATGTAACAGCGATGAGGCATGTAAGGGTAAGGCTGCACCGACGTGAAATATGGATGAGCTAATGCTACATGTAAGGGGTATGATCACATAAGCTACTAATACTTCCCCGTTTTCCATGCTAGCACGATGGATTCCCATCACGACTCCTCGTGACAGGTCTCAATGATGCCAACTCGTGTAAAGAACAGTGTCAGAGTCATGTACGCTATACAACAAGAATTATAGAGATAATCAACATAATGGAAACTGTCAGAGAATGTACTCGCCTGTGGTCCTTAGCTGGCAATACCAAAGTTCGGGTTCCAAGGTACCGTCTGAGTAATCCAACAGTCCTATAGATATATCATAAACACAATACTGCATCAGGCATCACACTAATACACGATCAACAGAATGGTCAAGGATTATACTAGGGGTCGCGTCTGTAATTGCTGTGCATAACAGACAGTCAATGGTACGGTCTTGCCAGTACATCAGTGTACATATGGCAGTCTACTATCATGCTAAATGGTCACAGGTAGATGTGGCTACGGGGTATCCGTGGTCACAATCAAGATATCTTGGACATGTGATACATAGGACTTAATATGAACTAATCTCTCATCGTACTAATTAATTACATTTATAATAGATATGTATAAGTGTATTAACCTAATTGAGCATTATACGGTTCGTAGGCATATATATTAACCTACATTAATTATGATTATAATACACGTATTGATATACTAGGGAATACCTACACATTACTTATACGCAAGTATATAGATATTAGTTGGAAACATTATATATATACACCAATATACCAATACGTATACAAATACGTATATACATACGTCCCTAGTTACTTGTATATCATCGTAGGAAATGATGGGAACGTGGACAGGAGCTAACCTGCGCTCGGCACGATGACGATTACGAGGCGATGGTCACGAACAGGGAAGGCTGGTCGATGTGCAGGGTCGGTCGTCGAACTCCGGTCGGCAGCGTCGGTCTCCGCGGAACTTCTCGGTCGGCAGCGTCGGTCTCCGCGAGAACTTCTCGGTCGGCAGCGTCGGTCTCCGCGGGAACTTCTCGATCGGCAACGTGCAGCGCTCGGGGCTCGGCGTTCAGCGCTCGGGGCTCGGCGTTCAGCGCTCGGCGCTCGGCGTTCAGCACTCGGGGCTCGGGGCTCGGCGCTCGGGGGTAGCGGGTGTCCGGCGCTCGGGGGCAGCAGGTGTCCGACGCTCGGGGCAGCGGGTGTCCGGCGCTCGGGGGTGTCCGATGAGGAACAGCAAGGCCGGGGAGGTTTGAGATGGTCGGCTGGGGTGTATTAGGTTTTGGTTGAAAAGAATAAGGAAGCTATACTTATGTATATATATGATCATAGTAGACTTTGGGTTGACCTAGAATTAGGTCTGGTCAAAGCCTTCCTGGAATTGGGCTTCTCATGGGTATTACAATGGTTGAAATTTTAATAAAGAAATTGCTAAGATGCATTGGTTCGATGGTCTGAGGCCATGGTTCAGGAATTTTGATGTCGTATTACCCACTCCCAAGAATTTATGGAATTTACACCTAAAGGAGAATTTGGGTTTATATACGTATCGTTCAACGGAAAGGATACCGCAATGTACTCTTGCACCAAGGTGTCTAAACAATGAAAGGTTGTACAAGTTCGACTTATGAATCAATTTAATAAAAGTGAATGCACGTGGGGGTTAAAAATTCAAAACGACGGTGAGGTGCAACAAATTAAAATCACCAAAAATTGAGAATAATCAATTAGCATGCAATCATTTACTCATTAATTACGAAAAGACAAAAATACCCCTAATCCAAAAAGTGGGGGTGACAAGTCTACCCTCCTTAAAAGAATTTTGTCCTCGAAATTAAAATAAACTATCACATGAATCAAACAATCAATTAATGAATTATACCTCAAGTCTCGAAGAGATATGGATACCTCTCGCGCATCTCGTCCTCTCTCTCCCAAGTTGATTCTCCTGGAGAGTGATTTCTTCATGCAACACGAACCAAAGGAATAGTCTGGTTCTGCAATATCTTCTCTCTTCGATCCAAGATCTCCACAGGTTGTTCAGGATAGCTGAGTGTCGGTCCAACTTCGATCTCCGAGTGATCTAATACGTGACTAGGATCTGCCACGTACCGTCTCAGCTGTGACACGTAGAACACGTTATGCACTCCATCTAGAACAGGCGGCAAGTCTAGTCTATAGGCCACTGCACCGACCCTTGTAAGAACACTGAAGGGTCCGATGTATCGTGGACTAAGCTTCCCTCCTCTGCCGAAATGAATTGTGCCCCGTGTCGGAGAAATCCGTAGGAACACCAAATCGCCAATCTAGAACAACGATCTTAACACGCAATCTAAACAAAACAATCACAAATCAAACCAAACAAATCAAAACAATACCTGAAACTCTAGGGGTCTACGGTGACTATCTGCCCAATGCCGCTGTCTGTCCTGCACCACTCGCAGTCTGTCTCTGATAAGTTTCACCTTTTCTGCTGCGTCCACGACCATTTTTGGTCCTAACAAGGCTCTTTCTCCAACATCATCCCAAGATAAAGTTGTACGATACCTCCGTCCATATAAAGCCTCGAATGGTTACATCTCAATGCTGGCCTGGTAGCTGTTGTTATAAGCAAACTCTACCAAGTGTAGATGATCCTCCCAAGAACCTCCGAGATCCAATACGCAAGTGCGTAACATATCTTCTAGAGTCTGAATAGTCCTTTCAGACTGCCCGTCTGTCTGAGGGTGATATGCGGTACTGAACTTGAGCTGAGTGCCCAAGCTAGACTGCAGGCTCCTCCAGAAATGGGAAGTAAAATGACTATCTTGATCTGAGACAATACTCACAGGAACTCCATGTAATCTGACAATCTGCTGTACGTACATCTCTGCTAGCTTCTCCATCGAAGTACCCACTTTGAAAGGTAAGAAGTGGGCTGATTTGGTCAACCTATCCACGATGATCCAAATTGCGTCCTTTCCTCCTGGAGAACGAGAAAGTCCTAAAACGAAGTCCATAGTCACGTGCTCCCACTTCCATTCTGGAATGGGTAAGGGTTGAAGCAATCCCCCTGGCCTCTGTCGATCTGCTTTCACCTGTTGGCACACTAAACATCGGGATACGAAGCGTGCTACTTCGCGCTTCATACCATACCACCATACATGCTTCCTCAAATCTCGATACATCTTGTTGGCTCCGGGATGCATCGAGTACTGAGAGCGGTATACCTTCTGTAAAACTTCTTCATGTAGCTCTCCACTCGGCACACACATCCTCGTGCCATGTCGTAAGGATCCATCATCCACAATAGTAAAATCGTCTATCAATCCTGCCTGAACTTGTGCTCTAATATTTTGTAGAGTCTCATCATCATACTGTGTCACTCTAATTTTGTCCATCAGTTCTGATTGAATCTGCAGTCCCCACATCTGAATCTCAGCTCCTGGAACTAATACCTCAATTTCCAAGCTCTCAAGATCAGCTAATAAGTGTCTATCCGAAGTCAAACACATAGCCATTGGGTACCTGCTCAAGGCATCCGCGACTACGTTGGCTTTCCCTGGATGATACTGTAATGAGATATCAAAGTCTTTCATCAATTCCAACCACCTTCTCTGTCTCATATTCAGCTCCTTCTGTGTAAACACGTACTTTAAGCTCTTGTGGTCTGTGAAGATTTCTACACGCTCTCCGTACAGATAGTGCTTCCACATCTTTAGGGCAAAGATAACTGCTGCTAACTCCAGATCGTGAGTGGGGTAGTTCTTTTCATGAGGGCATAATTGTCTTGAAGCATAGGCAATTACTTTCCCGTGTTGTTGAAGAACGCATCCCAACCATTTTCCTGAAGCATCACTGTAGATAGTGAATCCACCTGTCCCTGATGGCAACGTCAAAACTGGCGCTGTCGTCAATCTTTTTTTTAGCTCATCGAATGCGGCTTGACATTCTTCTGTCCAGACAAATTCTACATCCTTCTTGGTCAGCCTAGTCATTGGCTCTGCAATCTTGGAGAAGTCTTGTACAAATCTTCTATAGTATCCTGCTAGTCCGAGAAAGCTCCTGATTTTAGCTACCGTGCTGGGGGTAGTCCATGACTTCACTGCCTCTATCTTCTTTGGGTTAACTGAAATTCTGTCACATGTCACCATGTGTCCAAGAAATTCAACCTCTTCAAGAAAGAACTCACACTTTGAAAGCTTCCCGTACAATCTCTCTCTCCTGAGAGTTTCTAAGACTATTCTCAAGTGTTCTTCCTGCTCTTCTGGGGTTTTTGAATATACTAGAATGTCATCAATAAACACCACTATGAACTTGTCAAGGTACTGGTGGAACACCTTGTTCATCAAGTTCATAAATACTGCTGGTGCATTGGTTAAACCAAACGGCATTACTGTAAATTCAAACTGGCCATATCTGGTTCGAAAGGCGGTCTTCGGTATGTCTTCTTTCTTCACTTTCACCTGGTGATAGCCTGACCTCAAGTCTATTTTTGAAAACACCTTTGCTCCGTTCAATTGATCGAAAAGATCATCTATCCTCGGCAGCGGGTATTTATTTTTGATAGTGAGGTTATTCAAAGCTCTATAATCGATACACATACGTACCATGCCATCCTTCTTTGGTACAAATAATACCGGTGCTCCCCATGGCGATGAACTGGATCTAATAAAACCTTGTCTTGCAGCTCCTCAACTTGTTTCTTCAGTTCTACCAACTCGTTGTTGTTAACTCTATAGACATGTTATAAAATAGGCTCTGCTCCTGATATCAAGTCTATAGAGAACTCAACATCTCTGTCTGGTGGCAAACCTGGCAACTCCTCTGAAAATACATCCAGGAACTCCGCTATAAGTGGATGCGGTAACTCTTCTTCTTCCGCCCTGGCTCCGCAAAAAGTGCCTCTGCTCCGCTCCTCTGCTCCGCTCCTCTGCTCCTCTGGCAATCTCGAACTCTGGCTCTCCTGGTGGTCGAAATACTACTCTTCCTCCGCAACAATCTATAGAAGCATGGTGTTTACTCAGCCAGTCCATTCCGAGTACAATATCGTATTCCGGAAGTGGCATAACGAGTAAACTCACGCTCAATTTTTGGCCTTCTAATGACACTCTCTGATTCTTGCAACAATCACGGACTAGGATAATGCCTCCTCCTGTCGTGATCTTGCAAGTCCTATCTAATGGTTCCATTTCTAAATGATGTTTAAGGGCATAAGATACAGATACGAAACTATGGGTAGCGCCAGAATTAAACAATGTAAGTGCTGGAATAGAATCGAGTAAAACTGAACCTGAAATCACGTCTCCAGCTGGCTCGGCCTCCTCAGTGGTCATGGCGTAAGCTCGTCCTTGTGGTGCTCCTCTCTGTTGTTGCTGCTGCTGAGCAAACCTCTCCTGCTGTGATGGAAGTGGAGGTCCTCTCTGCTGGCCTCCTGGTACAATAAGTGCTCTGGCTGGTCCTCTTTGAGCTGCTCTTCCTCCTTGGCGAGTCTGAATAGCTGGGCAGTCCCTCAGCTGATGTGCTGCTGATCCACACGATAAGCAAGTGCCCAAGCTTTTTCTGCAGATGTCTCTTGTATGTCCCATCTTTCCGCAATACGAAAATGGGGTAGCGAGTTGATTATGCCTCTGTGGTTGCTGTTGTTGAGCATGTCCTCGAACTGGTGCCTGTTACTGGTGTTGCTGCTGGTACGGCCTATGTTGTTGTTGTTGTTAAAAGTGTGGGCGCTTGGCTGGTCCTGTGTTACCTCATGTTGCTCCAGACGTATCGCGTCCTCTCTTGGGCCTAAGGTCCAAGTCGTCTTCGGCAATCTGGGCATCCATCAGAATACCCTCAAATGTAGCAGTACGTCGTCCCGAAGTACGAGACTTGATCTCCCTATTCAATCCTTTTCTGAATTTCCGAGCTCTGTCTCCTGGGTCTCGAATCATCGATGGCGCAAATCGACTCAATCGGCAAAACTCTGCAGCATACTCGTCGACTGACATGCCTCCTTGGACTAAGTCATGAAACTGACTTTCTAAAGCTCCCAAGGCTACGTCAGGAAAGAATTTCTCTTTGAAGAGTTCTTTAAAGTTCTCCCAAGTAAGTCCTTCAGTGGCGAGTCTCGGCTTTGTACGATACCACGTCAGTGCGATATCAAACATCTGGCTGCCAGCGGCCTCTATCTGAAGAATCTCTGGAATCTGTGATAAGCGAAGATTCCTTTCTATATCTTCTCACCATTCGTCAGCATATAGTATTCCTTCTATGCCTTTGAACTCTCGAGGCATCATCCTCTTAAAGTCCACTATGGTACCGGGCCTCTGTTGTTGCTGACCTTGATGTTGCGGTTGTCGTGCTACTCTCTCCACAGCCTGGAGAGTCATCTGATTAGCATTCTCCATGCTCTCTCTCATCAGTTCGGTCTACGCCTGATGTGCTTCTGCTTGCATTCTCTGAGCCTCAGCTTGAACACGTTGAACTTCTGCGGTTACTCTCTGGGCCTCTAGCATGCCCTACATCAATGCGAACATCTGTGCCCTGTCAGCGGGCACTCCTCCGGAAATTGGTGTCGGTGGTGGTGGAAGGTCGTCTGTCATAGTTGGGGCAATCCTCTGTATAGGTGGAGGAGGAATCTCGTTAATTGTAGACACTCCCATACGAACAGGAGATGTAGGAGAATCTCCAGGTATCTGTTCGTCAGGTTGAGGGGTGGCAGTCCTCTCTGAATTGGCTGCTCCCATTCTCATGGATCTAGTATTCGGTGACATCCTGAATACAGATCAAAGAATCAATTAAGTTGATAGATGTGATATTATCAAGGAAGGACACTAAAGTGCTAAGGAAGCAATTCATTAGAATAGCAATAAGAAGTTCAGAATTTCCTAGTGTGATTGAGCATACTCTCATCCTAGATCCTATTCCTATATCCTAGCACAGGCTCGTAGCAATACAACTAAGTCGTCGCACTACCACGATATCGCATAACTTGCGAAAACCAGACCTGCATGGGCCACCACTAAAAACGTGTCACGACCCGCACCCAGTATAGGGGCACGAGAGCGTGGGTACGTCCAGCCTATGCCGCAGCATCGGCGGTAGAAAGCTGTCTAGGTCACAGTAATACTAGATAACTAAATACCTGTCAATAATATACATCTCCATAATCTCACAATATAACTCAATCACCACAACTATAAGGCACGATAAAGATAAAAAGAAATGACATAGTTAAACACCATGTCTCAAACATAAAGATACTCACAGTCTAGTTGTCCAACACAAGTCTCCAATTAAACTTAACATAGGACTAAACATAAACTGAAATATCATCCATAAGTCTCAAGCATAAATAAATACTATCTAAATAGCTGTAGGCAAAGTCTCATCTAGAAGCATAGTCTCCTCTAGGATCTCTGGTACATAGTCTGCTTCTATACCTGGTCCGTAATGCATAGTACAGAAATCCTCAAGGTTCTCTGAAAAAAATATCCAGTCAGGATTGGAACGAAAATACACCTCTAACAGCAGTTCCACATATATTGACAAAAACTATAACACAGTGTAAAGAAATACAAGACAGATATGAAATAACTGAAAATAAGAAATACTGGAATAAATAATGCTGGAATAAAGTACTAGAATATCATCATCAATAGCATCTGACATGGAATAGAACTACAAGTGTACGCAAGTACAAAGAACTGGTATGTAAGTGTATGTAAGAACAACAACTAGAACATGTGGAAATACAAGATCAATCTATCAAGATACATGTCAAGAATCATCTAACTAAGTGTGTGAAACATCAGTATATCATGTGATCGGCTTGGGTTATATGACTCATTACATGGATTAGCGATCATCCCCAACAGGTCAGGCTAACCAGAATGTAACAGCGATGAGGCATGTAAGGGTAAGGCTGCACCGACGTGAAATATGGGTGAGCTAATGCTGCATGTAAGGGGTATGATCACATAAGCTACTAATACTTCCCCGTTTTCCCTGCTAGCACGATGGATTCCCATCACAACTCCTCGTGACAGGTCTCAATGATGCCAACTCGTGTAAAGAACAGTGTCAGAGTCATGTACGCTATACAACAAGAATTATAGAGATAATCAACATAATGGAAACTGTCAGAGAATGTACTCGCCTGTGGTCCTTAGCTGGCAATACCAAAGTCCGGGTTCCAAGGTACCGTCTGAGTGATCCAACAGTCCTATAGATATATCATAAACACAATACTGCATCAGGCATCACACTAATACACGATCAACAGAATGATCAAGGATTATACTAGGGGTCACGTCTGTAATTGCTGTGCATAACAGACAGTCAATGGTACGGTCTTGCCAGTACGTCAGTGTACATATGGCAGTCTACTATCATACTACATGGTCACAGGTAGATGTGGCTACGGGGTATCCGTGGTCACAATCAAGACATCTCGGACATGTGATACATAGGACTTAATATGAACTAATCTCTCATCGTACTAATTAATTACATTTATAATAGATATGTATAAGTGTATTAACCTAATTGAGCATTATACGGTTCATAGGCATATATATTAACCTACATTAATTATGATTATAATACACGTATTGATATACTAGGGAATACCTACACATTACTTATACGCAAGTATATAGATATTAGTTGGAAACATTATATATATACACCAATATACCAATACGTATGCAAATACGTATATACATACGTCCCTAGTTACTTGTATATCATCGCAGAAAATGATGGGAACGTGGACATGAGCTAACCTGCGCTCGGCGCGATGACGATTACGAGGCGATGGTCACGAACAGGGAAGGCTGGTCGATGTGCAGGGTCGGTCGTCGAACTCCGGTCGGCAGCATCGGTCTCCGCGGAACTTCTCGATCGGCAGCGTCGGTCTCCGCGGGAACTTCTCGATCGGCAGCGTGCAGCGCTCGGGGCTCGGCGTTCAGCGCTCGGGGGCAGCGGGTGTCCGGCGCTCGGGGGCAGCGGGTGTCCGGCGCTCGGGGCAGCGGGTGTCCGGCGCTCGGGGGTGTCCGATGAGGAACAGCAAGGTCGGGGGGGTTTGAGATGGTCGACTGGGGTGTATTAGGTTTTGGTTGAAAAGAATAAGGAAGCTATACTTATGTATATATATGATCATAGTAGACTTTGGGTTGACCTAGAATTAGGTCTGGTCAAGGCCTTCCTGGAATTGGGCTTCTCATGGGTATTACAATGGTTGAAATTTTAATAAAGAAATTGCTAAGATGCATTGGTTCGATGGTCTGAGGCCATGGTTCAGGAATTTTGATGTCGTATTACCCACTCCCAAGAATTTATGGAATTTACACCTAAAGGAGAATTTGGGTTTATATACGTATCGTTCAACGGAAAGGATACTGCAATGTACTCTTGCACCAAGGTGTCTAAACAATGAAAGGTTGTACAAGTTCGACTTATGAATCAATTTAATAAAAGTGAATGCACGTGGGGGTTAAAAATTCAAAACGACGGTGAGGTGCAACAAATTAAAATCACCAAAAATTGAGAATAATCAATTATCATGCAATCATTTACTCATTAATTACGAAAAGACGAAAATACCCCTAATCCAAAAAGTGGGGGTGACATTAACTAAAATCGATCTTGATGAAAATGGCAAACCAACTGATATACGTAAGTATCGTGGTATGTTTGGTAGCTTGTTATATTTAACTGCCGGTGGACTTGATATTATGTTTTCAGTTTGCCTTTGTGCTAGATATCAAGACAATCCTAAGGTATCACATGTGTGCGCAGTTAAACGTATCTTTAGATACCTTAAAGTTACTTTAATAACAGGCTTGTGGTATCCCAAAACTATATCCTTTGACCTTATTGGTTATTTGGATGCCGATTTTGCTGGATGCAAGGTCGACCCTAAAAATACCAGTGGCACGTGTCATTTTAAAAAAAATTCTCAGTCTCTTGGTTTTCTAAAAAGTAAAATTCAGTTGCATTATCAACTACTGGGGCTGAATATATTGTCGCAGGACGTTGTTGTGCACAAATTTTATGGATAAAACAAACCTTAGAAGACTATAATTTATCTTTTAAGAACATTTCCATTTATTGTGATAACAGTAGTACTATTAATCTCACTAAGAATCCAATATGTCATTCACGCACTAAGCACATTGAAATTAGACATCATTTTAAAAGATCATCAACTACACGGTGATATATGCTTAGAATTTGTTGACACAGGATATCAACTCGCGGACATCTTTACTAAACCTTTAGCTAAAAAACGGTTTAACTTTATACGTCGAGAATTAGGAATTTTGGATTTCGAGAACTTATAATGTACATTTTTTTTTAATCTACGTTCTTTAAAAGTAAAGATTGTTTTGGATACAAGCCAGAAGGGCCCTTTTGTCATAGAGATGTAAATAGCCTTAAGAGACACGGTACTTAAGAGTCTTCGGACCACCGCTAGCTGGGATCCGGCCCCTACAACTAATCCAAGATAATCAATACTTTAATTGAATAAAGATTGATTAATAATATTAGTAATTATTTTCCTTGAATCCAAACCCTATTTTTTTTATTAACAAAAGTCAAATATACAACTTTATACATAAAGAATGAGACTTTATACAAAACAAATCAAGGTTCAAAGGAACCGAATTCAAACAGAGTTCTATACGAACTCGGTTACTTGTGTTCCATATTTGAGTTGTGTGTACCCAGCTCCTTATGTATACCTATTTATCATCTTTTATTCATGGAATACACGAACCAGCAGTCGAAAAGCTCTCTTCCACCTTTCAAAACCGTAGTTTTTCAAAACCTTAACCTTTGGATCTCCCTCCTCAAGGCTCCTCAAGTCTCCATATCTTAGATCCAAACTTATTTCAAGGATCTTTTCCATAATTCTCTATCTATCTCAGGTATAATCTTCACTTTTCTCTTTATTTCTTTCAATGGCACCTAAGATGTCAAAGAAGAAAGTGATAGTTGGAGAGGCTTCTTCTTTCAATGTTCAAGAAGAAGTTTCACATTCTCTGTTCAGTCATTCCATGTCCGATGAGGATGAATTTGATAGCTTCATATTTTTTTCTCTTGATCAATCCATAGAGTCGTTTAATGATTTCATTGATAGGACAATATGTTCTGGAAACCCATTAAATTTTACTTAATTTCCAACTTATATATCTACTTTCATGCTCTTGGATTAGAAGATCTCGTTGTAACTAGAAATCGGATATACATTAATGTTATCCGGATGTTTTATTACAACTTATCAGTCGCACATGGGACTAATCGATCACGAGTTGGTGATATTGCAATTGAATTTGATGATGTTGACTTGGGTATGATACTTTATATTCCTATGAAGGTGAAGCCCTTTGTGACATCACCGGACCTCAATTTCCCAAAAAATATGACTCTTGATTCATTTAAATACCCCTTGTGTGCACCTAATGTAACCCCTCTATCCTAAATAAATGAATTTTCCAGTAATTTTGATTCATAATTTTTCTTAAACAAATTTCTGCTAATCAGTCTAAAGGATTAATTAATTCATTAAAGGGATTAAAAGAAAAAATGGCAATTTGGTAATTACTTGAGACTAAGAAGATATTTTTAGGCTTGTGTCTATTAAAAAACTTCTAGAAGGATCCCCTAACTAATTTATAACTAATTCCTAACAATCCTAACTAATTGGGGATTAAACACAGGTTCTATTAGTGTTTGCAAGTAAAATATTTCGTTTTGCAAATAAGGCAGTTTTATTTGCAATTTCCCAATTAATATTTCAAATCCTATTTATACCCTCAAATTACTCAGACCCCTCATTCACTCTCGCTCTCTCTCCAAGTCCAACTCAAATTGGAACGAGTTCCCACCTCCTTCAAGAATTCATTTTGAATTCTTGATCCTTAACAGAAATCCGTTACTCCCTTTTCTTTCATCATGCCGGAACCCTAACCCTAGCCTCGCCGTAGTGATCGATGCCGACGACGAGTCTCAACTCCAGCGGCTTCCTCCTCCTCCGCCGAGCCTCGTAGAGCTCCGTCGGCGACCTGAGCTTCCAGGCGACGGCCAGCAGTACCGCCGTGCTTGCGAGCACAGCTGGCGTCGGCTCCGGTGACCTCGCTGTCGAGCGAGGCAAGGCGACGACGGAAGCCGTGGCAGTGCTTCTCCGCCGATTGACGCGAACATCTCCACGAGCCGACGACTCTTTCCACCGGCGGTTCATAACAGTCAAGCGTCGACGAGTAAGAACTCGATCGGAAAGACGATGAACTGACATCGGATCATCTTCTTCGAGTGCAGTGACAAGTTCGATCATTTTTTATGAATCTGGGTACGAGAATCCTGCGAATGAAGTTGATCGCTAGCTCTTTCTAAATTGAGCTCCGGACGTCGACGATCGTCAACAAGAAGATGACGACGGGATCTTTGATCAATCCACAAGTTCTTTCGAAATCTTTAGAGCAATCAACCGAATGTTTTGTTCTGTTTCCCGATATTGTGTTCTGGAAGTGACGACGGGATCAAAAGCCCTCCGATCATCGACGACGAACTCGGGATCGATTGGTAAGTCATCTAACTCTTCTCTTTGATCCCTGATATGTTCCCTCGAATTTCTTGATCATTAACGATCAAGAAAAACCTCTGAAATATGCTTCTCTACGGATGCACTTAAGGTGCTTGACAATTTGCTCCAGAGAATATTCAGTTTGAATCAGGACACGGGAACATTCGTGTTTGACACAGAAGAATTCATGACTCCATCTTTGAATCCAAATCCAAATCTGCACAGGTATTTCTTTCACTCTTAGTGTGTTCTTGATTGTAATATTCTTTAGCCTGATTTGAATACTTTGTCTGAGATACGATCTCTACTGTATTCTCGAACTTTCGGACATTGTGAACTCCGACACACTGATCAGGTTCCTGTGTTGTCTCTGTGTCAGTAGTTGACACCAGAGAAGACTGAATCAGCAACCGGTTAGTGATGAGGGGTCTATACTTCTCTGTGATCTTAATATTTAGCCGTCATGTTTGAGTTAAGATTTCGAATGTTATACTACACTGAATTGGAGTCTAGGCGGGGGTTTTTTCAAATACGTTTTGGTTACCTTGCTCCAAGGAGTAGTAACGGTTATGGGAGCTGTTCTCTGTTTCAATAAGGGAATATTGTAGGAATAGAGGTATTGAATTAATGAGACTGGACCCATTTAAAGTCAATGGTCGGATCAGATTAGGTTCTGGGAAGTCTTTTTACAGAAATGAAGGAAATAGGTCTGGGCTGATCTATTGATACTAATATTAGACATTAATGGGCCAGGGTGTTCACTGTTCACCAGAACAAGTGAACTGTTAGAAATTAGTAATTAGGAAAGAATTAGTTAATGAATGCTTAACAAGATTAAATGGTTAGTATTACTCAATAAATGGCCAGTAAAATAATTGGTAATTAGAATAATTATTATTAGTTAGAATTAGTGAGATTAAGGAAATCAAGAAATAGTTAGAGCCTTTAGAATATTCTAAAAGGCTATTTGAGTTGGAGACTAACAAATGGGTGTTATCTTCTTAGGACTTTTACACCACCCGACTTGAACTCTATTTAGTGCATTGTTCATTGTTTTCATATTGGACACGTGATCGACACAAGTATATTGTACTTGATTGTATTGTCCATTGATTGTATTGCGGGAATAGAAAAATACCGAGTAGATATGTGACCACACCCAAGCCGTAGCTAGGTTATTGTGAATAGCCTAATCGTACACCTCATGTACGATTAAGCCGCACCTTATTGTGCTATTGTGGTTACCAAGCCGATCAAATGTCGAAACAGTATTTCAATCACGAGTCGTAATTGTTCCATTGTACATTGTTTCATTGTTCCATTGTTTTAGTTATTGCATCTTGTCCAACATTGCAGGTTAGTTCATTCCATTACTTGCTGCATTTCAGTTTTACATTGTATCGTGTTTCTTGTCGGGGTTGTACTTTGCTCATTTCCTGATTGGATCAGCTGCAGATGTTGAGGGCTTCTACCCTAACTTGGAGGCCACATGGGACCAGGAGTTCATCTATGAGATTTGAAGACTTTAATTGTAGAGTTTCATTTAGTTGTAGTGATGTTGTACTAAGAGATTTGAATGATTGTACCTATGAATGATTGTACATATGATGTTGTCTTTAGTTTCACCGGTTTGTTCCCGGACATTATCTGTAAAAGACATGTAATATAAGCAATAGTAGATTGTGGTGATTGTTCATGATGGGAAATGCGTCTAGATTGTTGGGATAAGATGATCAAACATTTATACTTTAGAGATTATTGAGGTCTAGACAGCTGACTACCACTGTCAACGACAACGTAGGTTGGGCATGCTTAACCCGTACCCGATTATTCGAGAGTTGGGTGTGACACCTAATCTTCGTCAACGCGGACAACTTCGAGCCAAACATCTGAACAACTGGTTCTATGATTTACATCGTATGGTTTTTTCTGTCATCCTTCCAAAACAATCTTCAACTGATCAACTTACAAATTTGGAAATGTCAACTCTTTATCATTTGCACTTTGATATCCAATTTAGTCTACCAAAGACCATCACTGAAGCCATAGAACGGTATTGCAAGAAATCGCGTAACTTACTTTACGCTCTGTACTTGTCGCTCATTTTTTACTACTTCGAGATTCCTATGGACGATTGCTCCCTTCTTGTTTAACCTGCTTATCTTGGCAAGCATCGTAGGATTGAGCCTAATCTTCCTTCTCCAGCACCTCCCGCTGACCCATCTCTTGGTCACGATGATGCTCCACCTGCTCCACGTATCACACTTGAATCTCTCCATACCATGCTTCAAGATCGTTTCAAACTGGAAGACGATCGATATCGATTTATGGACTTTCGTACCACACTCCAATTCCAAGCTGTTTTCAGCACCTTGATGGACATGCCTTATAGCTTTTCTCATTATCCTGTCGGACCAGTTCCTATGGTTCGTGATCCATCTATTTATGGCTACCGCATTGACGATCGAGATGCTCAGAGATTCTTCGATCCAACGGTTGCATGCTATGACCTGACCCGTTCTGCTGAGATAGGTGATCCTACCACTAGAGATGGTGATGATGAGATGTTTTTGTTTTGATTTTATTATGCAGTTTGTAGTTTGACATGGACTTGGTTATTTAAAACTTATTTCAGTTTGTAGTAGTTGGGTATACTATCTAAATTTTATTATGCAATAAATTATATCTTTAGTGTGCTTCATATAAATGTGGGTTCATTATAAATATTTGGCATATTTATCTGTGTGTTCCTACTTCACTTGTTTTCAAATGTTAGTGTTACTCCATATACTACAGGGGAGCTACTCCATTTCGATGAAGGAATAACGGGGCAGACACACTGATACCCTCAAATTTGATCGTGCTACGCAACGTTTTACGCTCTCATTACGGGAGAGTTATTGCCTATTGCTATATGGATCGCATCCTCTACTTCATTTTGTCATATCAGTCGTAGTTTTGTCAATTATAAAAATGGGGGAGATTATTGGCCCATTTGGTCACAATCAACCGGATTTCGATAATTAACTTAAACTACGAATTGATACATGGTAAAAGTGATACAACTGTTCCAAAGCAACATCACGGACTACATCCCGGAAGCTGCTACATCTCAAGGATTTTCTACCTTCAGTCTGGTTATTTTACATTTATTATGTAATTTTTATTTGTACTTGAGTCTAGGACTTATGTGAGTTGAATCGCACTTTGGCACTAGTTGAATCATAACCCTAAGTCCACTCAAATAAGTGTGGTGCCCCGTTCCCCCTATTCGGGGAGCGCGGCTAAGAAATACTAGACGGTATCGTTCGATCGGGATAGATTGAATCAAGAACTCATCCTCGTTATGGATTTGTCTCTTCGGAATCGATTCCCATATTCAGTGGACCGTGCCCCAAGGATCTACTTAGCGGCAGAGTCAGGAGGGACCTCTCCGCTGCATTCTTTGTTGCCTAGTTTTCGCTGTCGCTTGTTGCTTTCGTGCCTTGAGTTGGTTTTCGGATTTGCTTGGGTTTTCTTGAACGGTTTCGATGGATTTCATTGCTTTCGTTCTTAGGACTGCACTTCAATTCCGATAAGGGAAAGAGAGGAAGAAGTACTGATCAGCTGTTCGTGTCAATACAGGTGAACCAGCTGTAGGTGTCGCTCGAGCGGACTCCTAAAGCACTTCCTTCCTTCTTCCTTCCAACTACTAAAGTGAGTGGCTACCAACCCGATTAGCTAGCCCTTCTTGCTAGTCTTCACATCAAATCTTGTGTTTGTGCTTTGCCCGATCAAACGATACCAAGTAAATAACTAAAAGATATCAAGATAATAAGGGAATAGACTTGGGAAATATTGCTTGTCAAATGAAACTTGTGAACGGTTACTTGCTTATATGCTTGCTCGTTTGGAATGTTCATCATATGCATAAATATAAGTTAGAATGTATATTTCTTCTTAGAACTGTGCTATGTATAGAACTCATTTTCAATGCCACAAACTGAACAGATAGGCTATGCAAAAGTAAATCTTGCCCTGTACTGCCCTGCTCCTGATATGCCCTGATTTGCCTCGATTGCTAACTTAGTGTACTGCGTTGATCACGGACAACTTGTGCACAAGGTCTTAGTTCCTGCGGACGGTCGCTGGGGCACCGGCACCGGTCCGATCCGGACGGAACTCATGATAGTCGCCTGCTATAGGACGGAATGCCTTGGGATGTCCTGATCTATGCGTCGCACGGCACTCCGTACTGAGACTAGCCCGTCCATTATGGCAACGTGCCAGTGATCCCTCTTGTATATTTAAACCTGTTGTTACTAACTTGTGTCTTCTTGGCAGGGAAGGCAAGGTAAGTATTATGCAGGTGGTTCAGACGGGCAGGTAAATGTCACCGAACGGTGGCGAGTTATTTCAATGATTCTATATATATGTCTTGCTGTAAAATGAACTAAGGCAAGATAGAAACCCACAAATATGCATGCTTCATTAAAACAACGTGTTGATTGGTATAGTTGGGATAGCTTGCCTTCACCAGTACGTTTCGATATACTGACCCTCGTTGAAATAGGTTCCCCGCGCTAAGGAGAGCCGAGCGAGGAGCAGGAGACAAACCCCCAATCCAGTCCAGCTGTAGGCACGCCTCGACCGTGCCAACCTTTGAAGCATTTTGAAGAAGAAGAAGCATTTTGAAGTTAGAAGCTAGCCACCAAGCAACCATGCAACTTCGTGGCAAGGCAGTCGTTCCGACGCAAGGTCTTATATTTTGAGTTTAGTAAGGATGTAATGTACAGGACTGCTATCTCATTTTGTGTCAACACTTTTGTAAGCCCATAGAGGCAATCCTTATGACTCAGCTCAAGGAGTTTGTAATAGATGTTCATATTATCAATAAAAAGAGAACTTTTCCATGTTTCAATATGTGTTTCAATTATCTGCGTACTCTGAATATATGCTCGCTATGCGAAACAAAAATACTTAGCCTTGTGCGGTGCACAACCTAGGCCCGCACGGCGATCACGCCCGGGGGACGACTATCGATTCCGCGGGATCGGGGCGTGACATGTTGGTATCAGAGCACAGATTCAAGTTCCTTTGACTCTTGAACTGGAAAAGTTCCCTTAACGATAAATCCCTGTGCGAACTCCTGAACTCGTTAAGGCCAAAATGAGATACGTTCATGCAATAAGTCCATAATACATTATGATCCTGATGTAATTTACCTTCCTTTCAAGGAACGACGCAAGCGCAACCATCAGCGCTGGCGCCAGGCGAGACAAGGACTCAGGAGAGCAGTTCCGGAACTTCAGGAAGCTCTCGGAGCCAACGGGGCATGTCTCAATCAGATTCCCTTCAGCAGGTGATGCAAATGTTCACGGAGCAACGACAGAGGGATGATGCCCGCCAAGCCAAGTTCGAGAGCAACCTAGAGGCCCGGCTCTCAGTCCAACAAAAGCAGGTAGATACCCTGCAGCAGCTTGTTCAGACCCTGGCCTCCAACCATTCTGCCGCAACGACAGCTACACCAGTGGAGCAGCCAGCGCTTGAAGTCGAACCACCGCCCACGCCAAGGACGAGGGAAGTGACTGCCTTCGCTTTTGGCAACTTCAAGAAGGTATGCAACACGACATTTGATGGGACTGAGGACCCGATCGTGGCCCTAGATTGGCTCGCCGAGCTTGAAGATCATTTTTCTCTCCTAGAAGTGTCGGAAGACAAGCGCGTCACCTGTGCCCAACTATTGCTTCGCCTCAACGCGCACGACTGGTGGAACGTGCATCGACGATCTCTTCAACCTGACCATGGATAGGAGGCGATCGCGTGGACGACTTTTCGTGCCGCGTTTGAGGAGTTTGTACCCCCGCCTCTAAGACGTCAACGGGAAAACGATTTCGTCCAACTCCGGCAGGGCAGCATGACGGTGAAGCAATACTCGGCAGAATTCAACAAACTGGCCAAGTTTGCTACCGCTTATCTACCGGATGCAGCGAGTCGTGCCAGACGATTCGAAGGAGGGCTACGTCCTGGCATCCACGGGCACGTAGCCGTTCCGCAGTATCAGACGATGAGGGAAGTCTTAAACCATGCCCTCTCCCTGGAACCGCAGTATCCTCACATTGCTGCCGGCGCTGTGCAAACTTCCAATCACAAACGCCAAGGCAATGATAGAGGAAACAACGCTGCAAAGCATCCAAATAACGGCGGTAAACAGCGTGGAGACACCAACAAGACCTGCAACTTTTGTAGGAAGCCAGGGCATATCGAAAAAGATTGTCGTCGCAAGCTTGGGACTTGCCTCCGTTGCGGCGATCCAGGCCATCAGATTAGCAGCTGTCCGCGTCGTCCACCGCAACAACCAGATCAGACTCCGGCTCCTCAGGCAAATTGAGCGGCGCCTCAGCAAGGGCGTAATCAAGCTCAAGGCCGAGTCTACACCATGACACGGGAAGAAGCATTAGCTTCGGATACCGTCGTGTCAGGTACTTTGCTTTTCAATAATATACCTGCTCGCGTTCTATTTGATTCAGGTGCAACCCATAGCTTTATTTCTACAAACTTCGCCACGGAGAACAATGTAAAAATGACTCCGTTGCATTTAGATTTAAGCGTTAGCACCCCATCTGGTACAAAAATTCCTATCTGTTCAGCATGCCTAGGCGGTTATATCTGTATTGGGGAGAGAAAGCTGTCACTTGATGTTTTAGTTCTTGATGTGCGGGACTACGATATCATTTTGGGAATGGATTGGCTCGGCGCGTGCGCGGTAACTATTGAGTGTGCAGAGAAGCGTGTCGTTTTCCGTCTGCCCGGAGAAGCCGTGTTCTGTTACACCAGTAGTCCAGCGAACAATGCGACCAGGGCCTGCATGGTGATTTCGGCAAAATCTGCTCGGCGAATGCTCTACACAGGCTGCGAGGGATTCCTAGCATCGGTTCGGGACACACGGCAGGACTACGCAAACGTCGAGTCAACTTCCGTTGAGGCAGAGTTCCCCGATGTGTTCCCGAGCGAACTACCCGGTATGCCGCCAGACCGAGAGATTGAATTCACTATCGACACATTTCCAAATACACAGCCGATTTCCAAGCCTCCGTACAGAATGGCACCTGCAGAGCTGAATGAATTAAAGCACCAACTCCAGGAATTACTTGATCGCGGGTTCATCCGTCCGAGCGTGTCTCCTTGGGGCGCTCCCGTGCTCTTTGTGAAGAAAAAGGACGGAACTCTACGCCTCTGCATAGACTACAGAGAATTAAACAAAGTCACAATCAGAAACAAATATCCTCTGCCACAGATAGATGACTTGTTTGATCAGTTACAAGGGGCAACGGTGTTTTCTAAGATTGATCTTCGCTCGGGTTACCACCAGCTGAAGATTAAGCCAGAAGACGTGCCCAAGACTGCTTTCAGAACCCGCTACGGCCATTACGAGTTTTCCGTGATGCCGTTTGGACTGATGAATGCCCCTGCTGCATTCATGGATACGATGAACCGTGTCTTTAGGCCCTTCATCGATAAATTCGTGGTGGTGTTTATCGATGACATCTTAGTGTACTCGAAGACTAGGGATGAGCACGCAGGACACCTGCGGATGGTGCTACAAACCCTTCGAGACCACAAGTTGTACGCCAAATTGAGCAAATCAGAATTTTGGCTAGACAGTATCTCGTTTTTAGGGCACATCATCTCCTCGGAAGGCATCTCAGTTGATCCGAAGAAGGTGGAAGCCATTACACAGTGGAAACATCCGGAGTCAGCTAGCGACATCCGAAGTTTTCTTGGTCTGGCAGGGTACTACCGTAGGTTCATACAGAACTTTGCTAGAATCGCTTCACCCTTGACTCAGTTGACACGGAAGGGTGCAAAGTTTTCTTGGATGGACGACTGCGAAGCTTCGTTTACGGAGTTAAAGCAGCGCCTCGTCACAGCACCAATTCTCACTCTGCCGAACGGACCGAATGACTTTAAAATATATAGTGATGCCTCAGGAAAGGGTCTAGGATGTGTCCTGATGCAGCGCGATAAGGTGATAGCCTACGCGTCTAGACAGCTAAAGCCTCACGAGCAGAACTACCCAACGCATGACCTCGAACTTGCCGCGGTAGTGTTTGCATTGAAGCTGTGGCGTCACTATCTTTATGGCGTGCCGTGTGAGATTTATACGGACCATAAAAGCCTGAAATACTTGTACGCTCAAAAGGATTTGAATCTTCGGCAGCGGCGATGGCTTGAACTCCTGAGCGACTTCGATCTCACGATCAGATACACACCTGGAAAGGGAAACGTAGTAGCTGACGCGTTGAGTCGAGTGTTTGTAGGGAGTTTGGTTATTGATGATAGGCTGCGCCGAGATCTGGAATCGCTGGGTATTACACTGAAAATAAGATATAAGAAGTGGGCGCAAGTAGCCCAACTGTGCCTCGAACCCGACTTGTTACATAAAACGAAGGCCGCTCAGAAGGACGACCCGTACCTGCGAAAGATACATGCCCTCATTTTAGCAGGAAAGGCGTCCGACTTTGCGGTAAGCACGGATGGGACGCTTCGAGTAAAGGGAAGACTGTGCGTTCCGAACGACGCGGCCCTCAGACGAGAGATACTCACGGAAGCCCACTATGCTAGTTATACTTCTCATCCGGGTAGCACTAAGATGTATCGGGATCTTCGTACGACGTTTTGGTGGCACGGCTTAAAACGGGATGTGGCGCAGTTTGTGTCGCATTGCATGGCTTGTCAACGAGTGAAGGCCGAACACCAGAAACCAGGCGGAGAGCTGCAGAATCTTACTATTCCGAAGTGGAAATGGGATGATATAACGATAGATTTTATTGTTGGCTTGCCGAGGATGCAACGGGGACATGATGCAGTCTGGGTTATCGTCGATCGACTCACCAAGTCAGCTCACTTCCTGCCTATCAAATCTACTTGGAGTGCCGACCGCCTGGCTCAGATATATCTCAACGAAATCGTCCGACTCCACGGCGTGCCCGTAACCATAGTCTCCGATCGAGATGGTCAATTTATATCACATTTCTGGGGAAGCCTGCAGTCAGCAATGGGGACGAAGTTAAAATTCAGCTCCGCCTACCATCCACAGACCGATGGCCAAACAGAGCGCGTCAACCAGATCCTCGAAGACATGCTGCGACTCTACGCCTTGGACACGAAGACTAGTTGGGACCTTCATCTACCTCTAGCCGAATTTGCTTACAACAATAGTTATCAATCAAGCATTCAAATGGCGCCGTATGAGACGTTATACGGGCGAAAGTGTAGATCTCCTATCTGTTGGGACGAAGTTGGGGAGCGGCAAGTACTTGGCCCTGAGCTCGTGGAGCAGACCGTCCAGAAGGTTCGGCTGATTCGGGACAGATTAAAGATAGCTCAAAGTCGTCAGAAGAGCTATGCGGATGTTCATCGCAGACCGCTAGAGTTTCAAGTAGGAGACCGGGTATTCCTCAAGGTCTCGCCCATGCGAGGGGTCAGCAGGTTCGGAGCAAAGGGAAAGCTAAGTCCACGATTTGTCGGCCCGTTCGAAATACTAAAGCGGGTTGCCTTAGTTGCTTATCAGATCGCCCTACCACCATCCCTAGCTGACGTTCATGATATTTTCCATGTTTCGCAACTTAGAAAATATGTGTACGATCCAAGCCACGTGGTAGACCTGGGACAACTGAACCTTCAGCCCGACTTGACGTATGTAGAACAGCCGGTTCAAATTTTGGATAGAAAAGAAAAGCTGCTTCGGACCCGTTCGGTTCCTCTAGTGCGCGTGCTTTGGCGGAATCACTCTGTCGAAGAGTCTACTTGGGAGCTCGAATCAGAAATGAGGGAAAGGTTCCCCTCATTATTTTCTAGTGGTAGGTTCTATTCCTTAAGTTTCGGGATGAAACTTCCAATTAGTTGGGTAGGATGTGGTGCCCCGTTCCCCCTATTCGGGGAGCGCGGCTAAGAAATACTAGACGGTATCGTTCGATCGGGATAGATTGAATCAAGAACTCATCCTCGTTATGGATTTGTCTCTTCGGAATCGATTCCCATATTCAGTGGACCGTGCCCCAAGGATCGACTTAGCGGCAGAGTCAGGAGGGACCTCTCCGCTGCATTCTTTGTTGCCTAGTTTTCGCTATCGCTTGTTGCTTTCGTGCCTTGAGTTGGTTTTCGGATTTGCTTGGGTTTTCTTGAACGGTTTCGATGGATTTCATTGCTTTCGTTCTTAGGACTGCACTTCAATTCCGATAAGGGAAAGAGAGGAAGAAGTACTGATCAGCTGTTCGTGTCAATACAGGTGAACCAGCTGTAGGTGTCGCTCGAGCGGACTCCTAAAGCACTTCCTTCCTTCTTCCTTCCAACTACTAAAGTGAGTGGCTACCAACCCGATTAGCTAGCCCTTCTTGCTAGTCTTCACATCAAATCTTGTGTTTGTGCTTTGCCCGATCAAACGATACCAAGTAAATAACTAAAAGATATCAAGATAATAAGGGAATAGACTTGGGAAATATTGCTTGTCAAATGAAACTTGTGAACGGTTACTTGCTTATATGCTTGTTCGTTTGGAATGTTCATCATATGCATAAATATAAGTTAGAATGTATATTTCTTCTTAGAACTGTGCTATGTATAGAACTCATTTTCAATGCCACAAACTGAACAGATAGGCTATGCAAAAGTAAATCTTGCACTGTACTGCCCTGCTCCTGATATGCCCTGATTTGCCTCGATTGCTAACTTAGTGTACTGCGTTGATCACGGACAACTTGTGCACAAGGTCTTAGTTCCTGCGGACGGTCGCTGGGGCACCGGCACCGGTCCAATCCGGACGGAACTCATGATAGTCGCCTGCTATAGGACGGAATGCCTTGGGACGTCCTGATCTATGCGTCGCACGGCACTCCGTACTGAGACTAGCCCGTCCATTATGGCAACGTGCCAGTGATCCCTCTTGTATATTTAAACCTGTTGTTACTAACTTGTGTCTTCTTGGCAGGGAAGGCAAGGTAAGTATTATGCAGGTGGTTCAGACGGGCAGGTAAATGTCACCGAACGGTGGCGAGTTATTTCAATGATTCTATATATATGTCTTGCTGTAAAATGAACTAAGGCAAGATAGAAACCCACAAATATGCATGCTTCATTAAAACAACGTGTTGATTGGTATAGTTGGGATAGCTTGCCTTCACCAGTACGTTTCGATGTACTGACCCTCGTTGAAACAGGTTCCCCGCGCTAAGGAGAGCCGAGCGAGGAGCAGGAGACAAACCCCCAATCCAGTCCAGCTGTAGGCATGCCTCGACCGTGCCAACCTTTGAAGCATTTTGAAGAAGAAGAAGCATTTTGAAGTTAGAAGCTAGCCACCAAGCAACCATGCAACTTCGTGGCAAGGCAGTCGTTCCGACGCAAGGTCTTATATTTTGAGTTTAGTAAGGATGTAATGTACAGGACTGCTATCTCATTTTGTGTCAACACTTTTGTAAGCCCATAGAGGCAATCCTTATGACTCAGCTCAAGGAGTTTGTAATAGATGTTCATATTATCAATAAAAAGAGAACTTTTCCATGTTTCAATATGTGTTTCAATTATCTGCGTACTCTGAATATGTGCTCGCTATGCGAAACAAAAATACTTAGCCTTGTGCGGTGCGCAACCTAGGCCCGCACGGCGGTCACGCCCGGGGGACGACTATCGATTCCGCGGGATCGGGGCGTGACATGTTGGTAACTATCGATTCCGCGGGATCGGGGCGTGACAATAAGCCTACCTAAACCAAAATCTAACGATGTTCTTGATGTTGGCCCATTGGTCATGGTCGAACCATATTTCGATAATCGACCAAAACTCGGACTTGATATAACCTACGAGAACCGACGATACGGGCATACTTCTGCTACTACTACAGTTTCATAGAATGGGAATGCGACTTATTTTCATTATCGACTCAATATAATTTTTCTATTTATTGAGTATAGAAAAATATGTAAATCGAGTCGCACATGGCATTTAGAGGCTACAAAATATTTTTTAAACCTAGATTATTTTTAGCCAAAATATTTAAAATTTTGAAAATAGCCTAACCTATTTTTTTAAAACCAAGCTAGCCCAAACCAACCCAACTCATTCTGATTCTGACTGAATTTTGGGAAAACGAACTCGGTACGAACTCGGCACGAGTTCAGTACGAGTTCATCCCGAACTCAATTCCCAGACCTAGTAAGCCCTTTCAACTAGTTCTTCCTGCAGACTCGGCTTCAACGTTCAAAAATTCGAATGTTTGGCATCTAAATTCGCCCCGAACTCATTTTGCAAAAGCACTATAAATAGAGAAGGAATTCACCATTCTTATTCACTCAATTCACTTTTATTTCTCTTCTCTTCAGTATTGTCATGTCCCAGTCCCAAAATACGTAGGACTAGAAATATGTAATATGCCAGCTACACATTCGACCAGACTCTGGTCCGACTCAAATACGTATAAGCTGTATTAATCTAAAAATTACTATAAAATAGAACTATATCTCAATCCACAAGAACACAGAATATCAAGAATGAGCTACATGTGCTAAAGTCGGTCGCCCAGTAACACAAACTTGAATAGACTCGAGAAAGAAATATGAGTCTATAAAAACTAGGCTATATCAGCAGATGAATCAATAATATGAATAAATAAACATAACTTTGGTAGAAATTATATAAGTACCTGGTACCAATTCCCGTAAAATAAAGCAACACACATCAGCAACTCCAGGCAGGCTCCACAACGGTCTATGCTACAAAACTGGCAAGGGACCAGGTCCCCAGAGAGACGTAACAAGGTACAAGAAACAGCGTGCCAAAAGTAAAACAGTATAATGCCACATACTCAAGGGTAAACTACAATAACCGTCTAAGTGCTATGAAAATGAGAGCATCACTCATACTCAAGCTGAAACCACTACAGGCCATGTGTCGGGGAGCCCATAGCGGCAAGTAGTATCTCGAAGGGCCAGTACATGTGCCAAAGCTCTGGTACAGAGACTAAGGCACTCTCCAGTAATATATATATATATATATATATATATATATATATATATATATATATATATATATATATATATATATAACCAAAATTAGCCTGTAGTATGGTGTGACCCCTCCCATGTAACCTCACGTCTCATGTCCATGATGTCTCATATCCAAAACACGCAAAATCATGACCTCTATCTTTCACAATGAGTCATACTATATATATATATATATATATATATATATATATATATATATATATATATATATATATATATATATATATATATATATAACTTGTCTCATGAAGTAGTGTCAAGTGTCATATGGTTTGTCGTGCTAAGAATACAAGCACGTATCTTGGGTTCGCGATAACAACTCTCTAACTGCCGATACTCGATTCTGCGTCGGACGCTATGTATCGTCTAACGGCCCTAAGGTAAACACACACATCAACCATATCAAATAACTATAATAACTAAATAAAACAAATAATAAAAGAATTGTAATAAATGATAGCAAGGTACACTTGCCTAGATTTCGGATAATGGTATGACAAAGTCCAAGTGACGAGCTCGATACGTCAACTTCTTCCAAAGAGGTAGAATCCGCACGAACGTCTCCGGAAGCTGAAACATATATCACAAACGTTTCCAGAATATAGGAAATAGCTAGGATTGACTACCCATAAGTCCAATTTGAACACATAGACTAAAATGGCATTTTCAGGTCAAAGCGGGGTTCACGTGTGGCCCACTTCGCACCAAAAAATGTACCGGAGACAAAGTTCTCCAAATTTGACAAATCTAGTGTCTACAAGTTCAGAATGATGATACAAACCCAACAAAATATCCTAAATTAGATTCTGCTGAGCCGATCACGAATTTTGCCCGTCAAGTGGGACCGCATGGCCCACAAAATGGAGTTTCGGTCAACATTCTCAGAATTGAGCCAAACTTGGGTCACAGGACCATCGTAACGTTGCATATCCAATGGCATAAGTTTCATTGCGAAATGACATACGCACATACCAAGTTATTGCACAAATTCAAAAAAGGCCGATACAGAGTTTTTTCTACGGATACGGGTTGATTCCGGCGTGCACACACGTCTGAATCAAGTTTCGTGAAAGCTCACACGTCCGCGTTGACGATACGCGTCTTTCAGTACAATCTGCACAAGACGTAGTCGTCTCATTTGGCGGGACGGACTCCGTTTCAGTGAATTTTGGATTTTACAAAACAATTTTTTTTTTATTTTAGAACTCGATTTTACAGAGATTAAAACAATTTAAAAAATAAACTAAAAGAAGGGATTGAAAGTTGGTTATGTTGTCTAAATGCTTGTCCAAGCCAATTTTTAAAATATTACATTGGTTGGGAGAAAATAAATCACAAACATGGGAGTTCGGGACTGTTTTTAACCAATTTTTCGGCCAACTCTCGATTCAATTTTCTCTCTCTATAATCAGTTTAAAAATAAACTACTTCAAGTAATTTACAATTTGTTATATTGTGAGAAATCGTTTGTAAAACGAAGCGATGTGGAGGAAGAAACCATACCTAAAGAGGGGGGTCGAGCCCGCCTGTGCAAGCACAGATGGCGGCTGTTGCAACGCGCGGGCGGCAGCGCAGGTGGCCGCGGGCGGCTTATGACGGCAGTGCACGCCGGCGGCGAGGTTATGGTGAAGGTGATGGTGGCGGATGTGTTGATGGTGATGGTGGCGGTGGTGTGTGTTTAGAGTTAGGGTTTGTTTAAGTTTAGTTATATATGTATATATATGGAGAGGAGTCGGGGGAAGGGTTCTGGGCCGTGGGATTCTTTTTTTTTTTTTTTTTGCGGGTGTTGTTGTTGTTGGTTGTTGTTGTAGTTGTTGTTGTGTTGTTATTATTGTTGTGTTTCCTTTCTTTTGTTTTCCTTTCTTTTTTTGTGTTTTATCCCTTATATCTATATATATATATATATATATATATATATATATATATATATATATATATATATATATATATATATATATATATATATAGAAAAAATTAAAAAAAGAGTTTTGTACATGAATAATTTCTAGAAGAATTTTATAATAATTTTAACAAGTACATTTACACAAAAAATAATTTTGTGAAATAATTGTTACTATAAAAATATAAATCTTTTTACAAGTAAAAATGAATCAAGTAATTATATTTATTTTTAAAAAAACAAAAATCCTATAATGACAAAAAATAATAATAATTTTAATTTTAAAAATTTTGGGTGTTTACAAGCACTATTCAAGAGCTCTTACATTTTTCAATCCCAAAATTTTTACAACTTCTAAGTCTTAAGTGCCAGTATGTTCTTGATTAGAAGTTTTTAAGAGTTATAAAAAGAGCTTGTCAAGAAGTTCAACACTTCGAGAAGTATTCAAGCCCTTCGGATCAAAGCTCATGTATGTAGGAAGTTGTAAGACTTCAAATCAAAACTTGTGTTTCACTTGATAGTGGATTTCAACTCCGAGCTAGAGTTCTCGGGACTGGACTAGTCCTCTCAGAGAAAAATCAGTATACATAGTTGTGACTGCTGATCTCTCTCTCTCTATTTATTTACTGTCATTTTATATTTAGATTGTTAGCTAACTATGTTAATTTTTATTGAGTGATTTTTATTTTGCTGCTTATACACGTACTCTATTCACCCTCCCCCCTCTAGAAGTACTTATTTGATCCTACAATTGGTATCAGAGTAGGTTATATTAACTGTGCTTAGACTATACACTCTAGAATGCACAAGGCTAATGTGAAATCTATCTTCACGGGAGAGGGTCAATCCACAAATAGACCTTCACTATTTGATGGAATTCATTACACTTATTGGAAGACTTGAATGAGATTTTACTTAAAATTACTTAATTCTGATCTATGGTCAATTGTTATTGACGGCTACAAAAAGTAACAAATAATTTTTGTAGATGGTGCACTTGTAGATAAGCCACATGACAAGTACACCGATCACAAGAAGAAGCAAGCTAGTTTAGATGCCTGTGCTATTAATGCTATATTTTGTTCTGTAGACAGGACAAAGTTTAACAGGGTATCAACTTGCATGACGTCATAAGAAGTATGGAAGCTATTTATAGTTACATATGAAGGGACATCACAAGTCAAAGAATCAAAGATCAGTTGGCTTACACAAGGGTATGAAGCCTTCAAGATGAAGCCCAACGAGACCATTATGCAAATGTTCACTCGTTTTTTTTACATTGTAAATCATTTGTCATCTCTTGGCAAAGAATACAATAACCACGAGAAGATTCTCAAAGTTCTTCGGGGACTTACCAAAAATTGGAACCCTATGGCTACAGTGATCATTGAAGGAAACGATCTCACCACAATGTCATTAGAGACACTCATGGGCAAACTAATGACACATGGGTTGGACCTACAAGGCCTCGAAGAGTCGGCACCCAAGGAGAAGATGATTGCACTTCAAGTGCAACACAAGAAAATCGTCGATGAAGACTCCGAAGATGATGACTCTGACAGTGAAGAACAAGCTCTCATGGTCAGAAAATTCAAAAACTTCTTGAAGTTCAACAAAAGAAACAAAGACTACAACAATGATGACGAAGAACAAATATGCTACGAAAGTAAAAAAAGAAAGGACACATCAAGAAAGATTGTCCGTCAACAAAGGAGGGAAAAATATAAAAAATTCGCAAAACGACCATCCTCCCAAAAATATGCAAACATGAGCATATGGCACGAGAGTGAAGCTAGCAAGTCAAAATCAGAAAGCCCTCGACATACTATATAGACTTATACTTAATGGTAAGAGAGGTAAAAGATAATCCTTTATTTAAAGATCTTTCTTATGATGAATTATTTGATGCTTTCAATGATCTATTTGAAGATTACAATAAGCTTAGGAATCATTACAAGCAAGCTAGAAAAGATGTTAAGTCTTATCAGCTTGAGAATGAAAACCTTACTTGTTTATTGGATAAAGCTAAAGATACTTCATTTTTTGACAACTCTGCTGAAATATCCACACTTAAGCTTAGATTGCATGAGATACTTGAATGCATTGATAAAAGCACTCAAGAAAATGCTAAACTTAAGGAAGAATGAGAGTCATAAAAGAAGAAGTATTCTATAGCCTCACTTATAATTGATGCTCCCACCACTAAATATGATGATTTATCTGCTAACTCTAAAAAGTTAGAGATTAGACTGAAAAAACAGGTAATGCAACCTATGACTCAATCTAACACAAGACACGTGACTAATCACAAAGTCACACATGATAAATCATTTGTAAAGGAAACAAGCAAGGCTAAGGCTTCACACAATCACGCATTTATCTATACACAACCATGGACGAATGTTCATCGCATTTATACACCTACTTCAAACACAAATAGTCAGATTACATGTCACTATTGTAGTTTGAAAGGACACATATCTAGACAATGCTATGTTAGAAAATAAGTTGATATGAATTGGGTTTCCAAAGCTAACAAATATGGATCCAAATTTATTTGGATACCAAAGTATTTGCCTAATATATTGTAGGTGAAGCTTCTTACGTTGGGACTTAGCATCGAGAATAATGTTGGTGATTGCAGAGCTACAAAGGTCTAATTCCAAGCAATTGTACCAACATAAGTCTAGCCACTTGAGCCACTTTGGTAATGTGCTAATTGATCTTTCCTAGATGGCTAGAGTAATACTTAATCAATTTAACCTTCCAAATATTTTTGGACTGAAGCTGTAAATACAGCATGTTATGTTTTGAATAGGGTTCTGATTTGACCTAAATCGAAAAAGACTCCCTATGAAATATGGTTTGGTAGAACTCCATCTATTAACTATTTTAAATTTTTTGGTTGTAGATGCTTTATTCTTAGTACCAAAGATAACTTAGGGAAGTTTGATGCTAAAGCAGATTAGGGTATCTTTGTAGGATATGCTGCTAAAAGTAAGGGATATAAAGTTTGTAATAAACGTTCTATGATTATTGAAGAATCAATTAACGTTATTTTTGGTGAGTTAAATTGTCAAGTAGTACATGACAGTGATGATGAAGATGTAATCGTTAGCAAAGCACCAACAGAAACTACACCCAGTACCAGCTACCTGGAAAGTCTGCCAAAGAAAATAAAAATCATGACTAGTCATCCAGAAAATCTGGTAATAGGTGATATAACCAAAGGTGTAAGTACTCGCTCTTTTACATATAGCTGCTAGTGTAGCATTCATTTTACAAGTATAACATAAAAATATAGAAGAAGCTTTTCATGATAAATTTTGGATTTCTATTATGCAAGAGGAATTGAACCAATTTGAATGGAATCAAGTTTGGGAACTTGTTCCTAATCCTAATGATCACCCGTTTATTGGTACTAGATGGATATTTCAAAATAAACTTAATGAGAATGGTTTAGTCACCCGTAACAAGGCTTGACTCGTAGCTCAAGTTTATAACCAAGAAGAAGGTATTGACTACGATGAGACTTACGTCCCAGTTGTGAGACTCGAATCAATTCGCATGTTATGTGCTTTTGCTTGTTTTCATGATTTCAAATGGATGTAAAAAGTATATTTTTAAATAGTTCTATTAAAGAAGAGGTTTATGTTGCACAACCACCTGGTTTTAAAGATTTTAAATTCCCTAATCACGTTTTCAAGCGACGAAAATCTCTCTATGGACTCAAACAAGCACATCGTGCTTGGTATGAACGACTTAGTTCTTTTATACTTGAAAATAGTTTTTTTCAAAAGGAAAGATGGACATGACATTGTTTATTAAATTATAAGATAATGATCTCCTATTAGTACAAATTTACATTGATGATATTATTTTTGGTTCAACTAATGAGATTTTATGCAAAGAATTTGCTAAGTGTATGCAGAGTGAATTCAAGATGAGTATGATGGGAGAGCTGAACTTCTTCCTAGGACTTTAAATCAAACAGAATTCACAAGGGACATTCATCAACCAAGCGCTAAGTACATTAACGACTTATTCAAGAAGTTTGACATAGAAAATATAAAACCAATTGGGACTTATATGGCAACTTCTACCAAGCTTGACATTGATAAACATGAAAAACCAGTCGACACATATAAGTATCGAGGTATGATTGGTAGTCTACTTTGTTTAACTGCTAGTCGTCCTGATATAACGTTTAGTATATGTTTATGTGCAAGATTCCAAGCGAATCTCCTAAGGAATCACACTTTTGCATAATTAAGCGTATCTTTCAATACCTTACAGGAACTTCGACTGTCAGCTTATGGTATCCCAAAATCACGTCGTTTAACCTTACTGGTTATTCGGATGCTGATTTTGTCGCATGCAAAGTTGATCAAAAAAGTACCAGTGTCACATGTCATTTCCTAGGAAAACCTTTAGTCTCATGGTTTAGCAAGAAACAAAATTTTGTAGCATTATCAACTACTGAAGCTGAGTATATCGCGGCATGACGTTGTTTTGCTCAAATTTTGTGAATGAAGCAGACCCTTAAATACTACAATCTTCACTACACCAATATCCCTATATACTGTGACAACACTAGTACGATCAATCTAACTAAGAATCCCATATGTTACTCATGTACCAAACACATTGAGATTAGACACCACTTTTTAAGATATCAACAAGCCCACAGTGATATATGTCTTGAATTTGTTGACATAGAGTACTAATTAGGTGATATATTTATTAAACTGTTAACAGCAGATCGATTCAACTTTATGCATCGTGAATCAAAAATTTTGGATATCATTGATATATAACTAATATATATTTTCTTAAATCTCGATCATATATGTAAAAATTATTTTAGAGACAAGCTGAAAGGGTCATTCTGTCAAAAAGGCATAAAATCCTAAGCGACGCGGTACTTAAGCGTATTTTGGACCACTACTAGTTGGGATACGACCACTATAGATAATCTGAGATGATCAATACATAACTGAAAAAAAATTTATTAAATAATTTTAGTCATTATTATTGAAATTCATAATACTAATTTATTGATTTACAAAGTTGACTTGTATCTGAAAGAAAGTGAACCATAACTAAACTAAACTCTACTAGAATTTGGACAGAGTTCGGACCAAAATCGGTCCAAACTCGGCATAAGTTCGGATGGCCTCGGTTTTGTTTAATTTGTGGGTCCCACTCTCTTTTATATACACACCATCATCTTCCCAAATGACTCCAGCACCTCCTAGCGGCCAAAAACCTTCCAAAACCCTAGTTTTTTAAACCTTAACCCCCTTATATTTCCCTTTCAAGAGCTAAAAATTTAAATTTTGGTTCCTTTCATCATTCTCTACCACTTTTCATCATTTGATTGAAGGTACAACTCATATTTCTCCTCCTTTCAATTATTTTTATGGCTCCCAAATTATTTAAGAAGAAGGAAAAAGTAGGAGAAGCCTCATCTTCCAATCAGGATGTTGTTTCTCAATCTCTGTTTAGTCCAGTCTTGCCAGATGATGAAGAATTTAATGGATTAACTTTTGCTTCATTTTATCAATCCATTGAATGGTTCAACAACTTTGTCGACCGCGCTGTCTGTCCTAGCAGTCCTATTAATTTTACTGTATTTTCTAATTATTTGGACTTTTTTCGTGCGTTAGGATTAGATGACATAGTGACTATTAGATTTCCAATATTTCTTAAGGTTGTCCGCATATTTTACTGCAATATGTCCACATTTGATGATTCTGTTAAATCTTGTACTGCCGGGTTAGATATTGAATTTGATGTTGAATACTTAGGAGAAATTCTTCACATTTTCAACAAAGGAGAACCCTTAGTACCTATCACATCTTTTAAATTCATTAACAGCATGACTATAGACTCATTTAAGGACTATATTTGTTTACCCAACCCCCGTTCTCGTGGTCAACTTAAGGCCAAACACTTAAACATATGGTTCTATGACTTACATCGTGTTATCTTTTCAACCATTTTACCTAAACAGACCTCCATTGATGAAATTATAAACCTAGAGTTGTGTCATGTATCACATCCACTTTGGAATTCAATTTAGTTTTTCAAATACTATGATTCAGATGATGATTCGTTCCCGCAAGAACAAGAGTAACCTTGTGTACACTATGTACTTGCCCATTATCTTTGAGCATTTCCAAATCTCTCTTGAGGATTGCACCTATCTTGTCGAGCCAGCTAGCTTATCTCTTTGTTGCTCGACGTTCTGACCCTGTTCCTCTAGTTGCACCACATCCTCCTCCTCCACCTGCTACTGACACACCTTACCATGACCCTGCTGCTGCTCCCGAGCCACCTACCTCCTTAGACGAGCTCCGGACCTTGATGCTAGATCACATCAGAGTTAAGGATGAGTGTCACAGACTAGCACTTGAGCGTCATGCTTTTGAGGATGACCGTCACAGACAGACAGATTATCGGGCCACTCTCTGTTTTTAAACGATGTCCAACATCTTGACGAACATGAAGTATTCATTCTCTCATCTCCCTGGTGGACCCTATCCTATGGTTCGTAACCCTGTACGAGCTGGCTATAGGATTGTTGACTCATATGTCCAGCTCTACTTGGATCTAACTGTTGCCTACTATGATCCCAACCGTACAGCTGAAACTGGAGACCCGACGACTAGAGATGACGAGTGATGTAGATCCTTATGCTATCTTTTTAGTTATATTAGCTTTTTGGATTGCTCTAATTTATTATCTTTTGCATATTTTTGTTGATGTAGCACCTCCAGTTTATGTCGTAGTTTGAGACTTCAATTTATGTTTGAACTGCTTCTAAAATATTTAACATGCTTCTACTACTTATATTTCTGCAATTGTGAAATACAATTTCAATGCTTATTTAATGCTTGTTTAATGCATTATGAAGTATCTATGTTACTTCACTATTGTTGTCTTTTTGTCTTGACATCTATGATACAATTGCGGGAGAGTTTCTCAATTTTGATCAAATGACAACGGGAGAGTAATACTGATATCAGCTCAGCAATCAAGCTTTCAGCAAAAGAAGAAGTACTACCATATTCAGATTTTGAGTTTCATTATTTGCTATATCAGTCAGAGTTTGTCAATTATCAAAATGGAGAAGATTGTTGGCCCAATGGTCATAGTCAAACCATATTTAGATAATCGACTAAAACTCGGACTTGATATAACCTACGAGAACCGACGATAAGGACGTACTTCTGCTACAACTACAGCTTCAGAGAATGGAAGTGCGACGTGTTTTCAATATCGAGTCAATGTATTTTTTCTATTTATTGAGTATAGAAAAATATGTAAATTTAGTCACACTTAGCATTTAGAGCATACCAAAAATATTTTCTAAACCTAGATTATTTTTAGCCAAAATATTTTGAGTTTTGAAAATAGCCTAACCTATTTTTCCAAAACCAAGCTAGCCGAAACCAACCCAACCTATTCTGATTCTGACTGGATTTTGGAAAAACGAACTCGGTACGAACTCAGTACAAACTCGGTACGAGTTCGGACCGAGTTCGGCCCAAACTCGGTTCCCAAACCCAGTAAGCCCTTGCAACCAGTTCTTTCTGCAGACTCGGCTCCAACGTTCAAAAATTTGAACGTTTGATATCCGAATTCGCCCCGAGCTCAGTTTGCAAAAGCATTATAAATAGAGAAGGAATTCACCATTCTTATTCACTCAATTCATTTTTATTTCTCTTCTCTTCAGTGCTATTCAAGAGCTCTTACACTTTTCAATCCCAAGATTTTTACAACTCATAATCCTTAAGTGCCAGTGCGTTCTTGGTTAGAAGTTTTCAAAAGTTGTAAAAAGAGCTTGTCAAGAAGTTTAACACTTCGAGAAGTATTCGAGCCCTTCGGTTCAAACCGCGTGTTTGTACAAAGTTGCAAGCCTTCGGATCAAAACTTGTGTTTCACTTGATAGTGAATTTCAAGTCCGAGCTAGAGTTCTATGGACTGGACTAGTCCTCTCAGAGAAAAACCAATATACAACGTTGTGTTTGCGACTACTGATCTCTCTCCCTCTCTCTCTCTCTCTCTCTCTCTCTCTCTCTCTCTCTCTCTTTACTTACTATCATTTTATACTTAGATTGTTAGCTAACTGTGTTAATTTTTATTGGGTAATTTTTATTCTGCTGCATATGCACGCACTCTATTCCCCCCCCTAGAGGTGCTTATTCGATCCTACACTTGAACCATACCAAAAACCCAACTCAAACACCTAGTCAAATAAGCCAAAACCAACCAAGAACATTCTGGATTTGGGTCAACCGAGCTCGGACCGAGTTCGGTCTGAACTCGCCCCAAACTCAGTCACCCGAACCAGAATCCCTAGTCAGATGGATAGCCCTATTCTTATGGTTCCAACGTTTGAATTTTTGAACGTTAAGGAACCAAGTTCTGCCCAAACTCTGCTCCAGAAAAGCCTATAAATAGACAATAGTTTTTTATTTCTATTCACTCATTCAATCTCCATCTTCTCTATTCATTAAGAGTTTTAAACCTTCTACTTTTCCAAGATAACTCATATTCTTCTAAGTGCCAGTACAATTTTGATTAGAAGTGTTCGAGTTGTACAAGCTTGGTGATTAAAAGCTACTAACACTAGTGTCTGAAGTCTTCGAGATCTTCGGATCAAAGCTCATGTCTGTACGAAGTTGTAAGCCCTTCGGATCAAAGCTTGTGTTTTTACTGATAGTAGATTTAACTCCGAGCAAGAGTACTCGAGCCTGGACTAGTCCTCCACGAGAAAAACCATGATAAAAATCTTGGTGTTTTGCATTTGTGATTCTAAACTTTACTTACTTCCATATACTTGGTATATTGCTGCTTTATTGCTAGTTGGTAACTACTTTTACTTAGTATAATATTGAATTGGGTATTTTTTGTGACACTCTATTCACCCCCCTCTAGAGTTTCCTAATGATCTTTCATGCACGTGCTTACGCGAGGATTCCTTTGAGCAGTTGCAATATGCTCAGTGAGTTTGAAGTTCGAGTTTTTGTACTATAGGTTAAGTAGAGACGATTCCACCCTCGTTTATACGTAATTATTTAAGTAAGATAGACTATCCTCCACACGAAAAAGATAAACTCCAAAGAGACTTTGAAGTTTTTGCGTGAGTAGAAGAAGTTCGTCTCTGTCGAGAAAGAACTGTTTTGCTCTGTGATTGTGCATCGTATCCCTGTGTTCATCTTCATTTTCTCTTTCATTTGATTTACGATATGTACAATGGAAGAAAAAAAATTAATAATAATATACAAAGATAAGAAAGAAAAAATAGAGAAGACGAAGCTCGCAGTGACTTCATCCTCTCGAGACCCTACCCGCAATGGGAGAGTGAACTTATTCAGAGATTGTTGGTCGCGTGAGGTGAGCAACAAAGGGATACGCAACCAAGCTCTTCACATTGACCTTGTCTCTCTTTGGGATCGCGAAACTCTTAGGCGTCATTACAGTCTAGAGGAAGAATATGAAGTACTCAAGCAAATTTTTTTAGAGTTTTGAAAAACTTGGGCGCGTAAAAAACTTTTCCTTGGCGGTGTGCCCTAATTATAAGTAGGAACTGACTATTCGTTCATCGAGGCAAATCAAATTAGTACTAAATACTAATTTATGCATAAAAATACAGATTTGGCACATATTACGTGATTTTAGTGCCTTTCCATATTTGCTTTATCCATCTCAGCGATAGAAAGACTTAAGTGCTACAGTTATTTGCGTGAAAGGGTGACATTGGCACATTTCTATTCTTCCGATTGAAAGTATTTTGAATCTTTATATGTAGATATTCAAAAACTTTGAAGAGGATCTTGTAGAAGCATAGAAAATACTAAAGAGTATAATTTGGTTGTTATCAAGCATTTAAGCACATGGTACTTCTACGCTTAAATTTGAATAACTATCCCAGCTGAGGAGTTCATTAGCTATAAAGGCTCCTTCCATAAGTTAACCATGCTACAACTCAGCATTGCAATGTCCTACGCAGATAAGACTTGAAACATGACAAATATTAATGATTGTAGTGCCAACTGATAAATCAGTCATCATTTGAGCGCTACAGTGGTCTGCGCTTAAGAATTCTATGCTAGAAGACTATCCATGTAGAAGACATGAACAACAATAATGCCAACATATCAGGTCAGGAATGCTCAAGAATGTCATAGTTTTCAGCGCTACAATACTCAACGCTGAAGATTTTCTCTACTTAAGAGCAAAGTCTTAGCCCAACAGTGGTCTATACTGAGAATTACCACGCGTAGGTGTTCAACACTAAGACAACACTTCACATTCCCAAATAAAAACTGACGCTTCATATCCCAAAGTGTGTGTTGCTTTTAATGGGATTCGTTACATAAGTTGAAGTTATTTTCATGATTACGCCACCGTAATTATGGGAATTAATGTTATTCCTTGTAAACTGATGTCATGTGGCTTATAGTGTCACGCCCCGATCTCCCGCCAGAATCGACCGTCCCCGCTAGGCGCGAATCACCGCGCCAGCGCTCCCGCGGGACGTACGTTTCCATCGGACGCGATGCCGCGCGAGCCTGGGGTTGCGCCCGCGCAAGGCAAATATCGAAACGACCGTTGATAACTAGTTCACAGAGTCGATATAGCGGAAACATAAAATAAATACCAGTATTGAATCCAAATCAAGCTCTTTATTGATATGAAGTAAAGATTACAAGCGGCGCTAGGCCGAGATTATAAATCGCTCATGCTCTCTCTCTCTCTTACAATGAATATGCCCTTAGGCTTAGAACCAATACAAACGATCTGGATGACGATGTTCCCATACATTATGTCTCATATATGCGAGCTCCAGGTCCGAGCGCCACGCTCCAAGACGCCAAGTGTGGTCCGGCGCCTCATTGCGTTAAGCGATCTCCAAATCCGTACGAGTTCCCCCTACACCCTGCGTGCAGACTGGTTGGGTATCAGTACATTGAATGCACTGGTGGGGAGGCCTCTCGTCCACGCCACAAAACAAGCACGTTCATTAGTTATGTGCACCGACTGGTTTCGTTGTCTTTCTATTCTTTTACCTTAGGATTAGTTACATGGCAATATAAAGAAAGTAATCTCCGTGTCAGCTCAAGAGTGTCATAATAATGAATAATTGAGTTCACCTTACCATTTCTTACCATTCGGCCTTCCCTGTCATATGCAACAATATAAACAATTATCTACGAAATAGCAAGAAGCAACTATGAAACCGAAGTGTTACGCCGTGCCTTTGCCTCACCAAACCCATTTTTACTAGAACTATATGTGATACCATACATCAACTCTAATTATGCAAGATGTCGTGCAAACGCACTCCTTCCCGTTTCTCCTTTTCTCAATGCGGATAGCCGCTATGCAAACATGACTTATCTATATGAAGGTCACTGGCTCTGCTAGCCATATTAGACAATATCTGCGATGGACGGCTGTCTTCCCAGCTCGGTTGCTAGCCTTGCTGGGCCTCCTAGCCATCTAACGAGTCGACGCCCATCCAGGTCGGTAGCAAGCCTTGCTGGATGTCTCGCTCTCGCCCGCTAGTCATCAGCTAGCGTACCGCCAGGACTACACAGGCACTATCCTCCCGGGCCGACACGATTCGAATGCCTCAGCAATCGTGTTAGGACTCTCTCTACATGGTGCGCAACTAGTTGTCCATGACCATGCAACTACTCTCCCACTTCCAATCCTAGCCGAGGACAACTCTCGGATCAATCTTTGCCGAGGACTACACTCGGATCTTTTCTTCTTTACACAGCTCCCTGATTAGAGACTGCCTCGGTGATCAGCATATCCCGAGTACCTTCCTAACCTTCAATATCCTAACTTGGAACGACTACTTGATAGCCTTCCTCGTCAATGCATGCAACATAATTTTACTCCATCCCGTGTCATATTTCGTGCGATGCAACGCCTCAGTATGAACTCACACTACTTTACGGCATATATGAAAGAAGTTACTACTTTCCAACTCAACAATCCCAACTACGCAAATAGCAAGTAAGACCTCCATGTTCTATACAATGATAAGACGGGGTTATCCCCTTAGCTAGGTGCGTTCATCTCTTTTATTAGCATGCAAAGGTTATCGCCTGTAAACTAGCATGTAACATTCATTTTCTTAGTGTGCAGCTAAGTAGAGACAGGTTTACCAGGGCCACCCACCTTAGCGATGTATCGCATCGGTCGAGCGAGACTCTGGACGTGCCTCCGATAGCCTAAGTCTGACTCCATTGAAGATCCTAGCATAAATGCCTTTGCATCGAACGAGCCATCTCGCTGAGCAAGGCGGTTGAATAGCTACACTTGTGCCGTTTGAATCGGCCCTCCGGGTTGAGCGGTCGTTACATTATACATCACTCAGAACAAGTCTCGTCCTCGAGACTTCCTGAGCGCAACTCGTACTATCGCCCAACTTTCTAAACCAACTCTACTCATCTCGCCTAACTTCCAAAGACTGTCTTAATACCACAATCATTTATTTCCTCACCGAGCGTTATGCCAACGTTAGCCAATTCTTATCGAACGACTCTATCTTTCAATGCTATTGAACTATACTCAACTCAATCGTTGCACTCCCGACTCAAAATCTACTGCACCTGGTGCAGTACCGTATTACTCAAACAAGGAGTATTCTATAACTCAATGGGCACTTATAACTCATAATTGGGTGGTCTTGCCCAACTTGATACGTTATCTCCATAGAAACCAAACGCATCCAAACACATTTAACAGTTTACTTGACCTCGCCTATCGAAACCCATCGTTACGCCTAAACCCAAAAGTTAGAATCATGGCTAATTTTTTCCAATCTCGTTTGCATCGAATCTCTCTGAGTCACCATCCAATCTCGCTAAATAAATTCGCACCCAATCACCTACGTATTCTGACTCAGTCTATATTGTGCCTTTGCACAGAGCTAAATTGCCCACCTGGGGGTATGCTCTAATCCTTCAAGTCTTTAGTTCAATCGAACTTAACTTCCTATTCGTTTTACTCGTTCCGTTCGCATGAGCGCTTAATCATTTTATCCGAATGATCCCTTCGTACAACTGTTGCATTCCCAAACTCAGTCTCGTACTGCGCCTTAGCGCAGAACAATCTCGGTAGCACGGGGAACGATACAATCTTTCCTTTTTGAAAGTTTAGGTTGAGGCTAACTTATTTCAGTTGCCATACTCATCCATGCGAATCCGAACATTTTCCTTTGCAGCTGCATCCGAGTTATGCATATCGCTAAGTCTGGATCGTATCCATATTCAAGGCGTCCCTCAAATATGTGTATTTCAACCAAGCTTAGTGACAGCTAAGTCTGACAAGCTACTCGTGAAAATATTTCGAAACGCGGATCGCTCTGCTATACGAATAACCGAACTCTGGTTCGATTCAGTTATTGTCTACTCCAATCTCACCCAATTTTAAGTCTAGCATTACTAGTAGCAACGCACATCTTCCAAGCAACGATCCAACTCATTGTGCCAACTTACCTTCAATATCACCAATTCTAATCGTTAGAGTTTCGTTTGACAATTCTCTAATATCGTCTTATTCCTCACCGTCGCATAACCGATCCAACCAAATCAATTATTTACCCGAGTCCTATCTCGCATTGCGTTTGTTTCAACGCCAACGTCACTAGTATACACTCTTAATATCAAGTCCTAACTCTAAATCTCGTTGCCCCAGTTCTATCGTTCTTCCCGAACGATACTCTGAAGTCAGTCACTCCAGTTTAACTCAAGGCATAGGGTCGTCTGCCTAGCCACTAGGTCAGCTCACAAAGTCATAGGTACAAATTTTAAGTTTGTGACTCATCGTGCAACCGCGTTGCACAATGCTCACCCCAAATACCCTAAGGTCAAACCATTGTTCCTTTACACGGGTTTTCTACCCAAGCTCGTTTCACTCAGATTTCTAAACATCGAGCACGGATCATCCTATCACACCAACACGTTCATTCAACCGAACCCATGATACGCCCACATTGCAGGTCTAACCATCGATTCGCATAAACTATCTCTATCATCCCGTTTGATAGAATTCACCAATCCAATCCTTTTCTATGTCTGTATCACTAAGCCACAATTTCATTATAAATCATCGATGTATATCATGAACTCTAAGTCGTCCAGCCCAATCTACGTATCCATTCATGAAAACATCCAACATCTCTTACTTCGCATTTCTAGACTAACTTCTCACCAAAAATCCTTAGACTCATTATATCCTGAAACTTGTCTTATCGTATCGAACCACAAGTCAAATGATCCTTTGATTGTCATATTCCGGTCTCCTGCAAGTTCAATCATCCCCGTCGGACGTGATATCACCATGCCAACGCTCCCGCGGAATGATCGTCCTAATCCGAACGTGACGCATGTGCGAGCAAGAAGTCGTACTCGCACAAGACAAGAAGGTCATCGTTATGGTTATCATCGAACGAACAGATACCTCATCGTTACCTTTCATTTCATCCCAAGTTGTACATTGATCCCTCAAGCCATGTTCTTCTAACAACCGTTCTTACCGCCATCCAAGTTCGTCTAGCCAAACCGTCCAACTTCAATATTATCATTTGATCATTTCTTAGTCTATTCTTAGCATTCCTCAAACAACTAACTTCAAATCCCAAACTCAAAGTCTATCCCATTTGATACGTTCCATTCATCGAGTTCGTTTGGAATAATCACCGATCATGTTCCCTTTGAGTTCGATTATCCCCGCCGTACGTGAAATTACCACGCCAGTGCTCCCGCAGAATAATCGTTCTCGCTGGGACAGATTTTGAATGTTATCCTTCTGAACTTGATTTCAAGATCGTTCTTCCAAACTCCAAGCCAAATCTGTTACCGCTTAACTCGATCCATCAAAATCATAATTTTACTAACTTGCATACTATCTTCCAACCATTATTATGGTCTAAAATCTCCCAAAATTTGAAATTATCGTATCCGTACTCAAACCGAACTCTATCGAGCGATGTCCTACTCAAATCCAAATTTTCTATGCACGCAATCATTCGTTCACTCCATTATTTCCAATTGCACTTACTCCGATCGTATTTCAGATTATTCGATCCAAACTCAAGGTTTAATTTGCTTGTTTCAACTCAAAATCGCTCGTACGATCCTCTAAGTTTTTTCGACCATGATATCAATTCCAATTGCCCTGAAATCCTATTCGATGCATGCCTTATCCCTCATTCAACTCATTGTAACTCGTTCGAACCAAATATTGTATGCTCCTCCGAGTTTGCTTATTTGCTAGGCATTATTTATTTATACTAAGGCTTTACCCAATCTCGTCGCTTGCCGCTAGACCCGTTTAATTTCTCCGAATCCACGACTTCGTTCGAGTACTTCTAAGCCGACCAATACACCACTCAGGGTTCGAGTCATACTCAATAAATCTATATCACTCATTATATCCACAATCCGCATAATCGAATAGGGGACTTATCGCATACACCACTCAGGAATCGAGTCATCCTAATAACTCATGAATCGCACTCACATCCTTCACTCGTATTCCCAATTCATTCCTTAGAACTCCAGCATGATCCTTATTTATCGCCTTAACGATCTTAGACTCGTATACACCTCTATCGATAGTCCACCATACAAATATGTTGTAAATCATAACTTATCGCTATGAACAACCGTCCAAACTATATCTGAAAATTCTATACACGATTCCCATCACTCGCCTTAGCGGCACTCCGATAGCATCTCTATCGATTTCCCTCCTAAGTAAACTTTATTCTTATCCAAACAATACCCAAATCTTGCTGCAACTCACTAACACCGAGGGTCTTGGTGTACGATACTCAACACAACTTGGCCAAAAGGCCATGTGCAAAGACCACTTTCTGAACGACATTCTTATCTCGCCCTCTACTCGCTTGGTGTTTTCAAATAGACATATAACTTGCCGATTATAACACGAGTCTACTATCACAATGTCTTTCACATGATGGGACAAAAGCCCTCGCATCACAATCCCGTTCAAGCAATCGTATAATTCACATGCACTTTTCGAAAATATTTAGACTTATTGTATGGAACATCTATCGAAGCATCGAGAGAGAGCATCTACCACTTCTTCCAATACACAAGTTCAAAACTGAGAGAATCGAAACAAATTCCAAGGACGTAAAGCCGTGCTCTGATACCAATATGTCAAGCCCCGATCTCCCGCCGGAATCGGCCGTCCCCGCTAGGCACGAATCACCGCGTCAGCGCTCCCGCGGGACGTACGTTTCCATCGGGATGCGATGCCGCGCGAGCCTGGGGTTGCGCCCGCGTAAGGCAAATATCGAAACGGCCGTTGATAACTAGTTCATAGAGTCGATATAGCGAAAACATAAAATAAACACCAGTATTGAATCCAAATCAAGCTCTTTATTGATATGAAGTAAAGATTACAAGCGGCGCTAGGCCGAGATTATAAATCGCTCATGCTCTCTCTCTCTTACAATGAATATGCACTTAGGCTTAGAACCAATACAAACGATCTGGATGACGATGTTCCCATACATTATGTCTCATATATGCGAGCTCCAGGTCCGAGCGCCACGATCCAAGACGCCAAGTGCGGTCCGGCGCCTCATTGCGTTAAGCGATCTCCGAATTCGTACGAGTTCCCCCTACACCCTGCATGCAGACTGGTTGGGTATCATTACATTGAATGCACTGGTAGGGAGGCCTCTCGCCCACGCCATAAAATAAGCACGTTCATTAGTTATGTGCACCGACTGGTTTCGTTGTCTTTCTATTCTTTTGCCTTAGGATCAGTTACATGGCAATATAAAGAAAGTAATCTCCGTGTCAGCTCAAAAGTGTCATAATAATGAACAATTGAGTTCACCTTACCATTTCTTACCATTCGGCCTTCCCTGTCATATGCAACAATATAAACAATTATCTACGGAATAGCAAGAAGCAACTATGAAACCGAAGTGTTACGCCGTGCCTTTGCCTCACCAAACCCATTTTTACTAGAACTATATGTGATACCATACATCAACTTTAATTATGCAAGATGTCGTGCAAACGCACTCCTTCCCGTTTCTCCTTTTCTCAATGCGGATAGCTGCTATGCAAACATGACTTATCTATATTAAGGTCACTGGATCTGCTAGCCATATTGGACAATATCTGCGATGGACGGTTGTCTTCCCAGCTCGGTTGCTAGCCTTGCTGGGCCTCCTAGCCGTCTAACGAGTCGACGCCCATCCAGGTCGGTAGCAAGCCTTGCTGGATGTCTCGCTCTCGCCCGCTAGTCATCAGCTAGCGTACCGCCAGGACTACATTGGCATTGTCCTCCCGGGTCGACACGATTCGGATGCCTCAGCAATCGTGTCGACAATCGTGTCGAGGACTCTCTCTACATGGTGCGCAACCAGTTGTCTGTGACCATGCAACTACTCTCCCACTTCCAATCCTAGCCGAGGACAACTCTCGGATCAAACTTTGTCGAGGACTACACTCGGATCTTTTCTTCTTTATGCAGCTCCCTGATTAGAGACTGCCTCGGTGATCAGCATATTCCGAGTACCTTCCTAACCTTCCATCTCCTAACTAGGAACGACTACTTGATAGCCTTCCTCGTCAATGCATGCAACATGATTTTACTCCGTCCCGTGTCATGTTCCGTACGATGCAACGCCTTAGTATGAACTCACACTACTTTATGGCATATATGAAAGAAGTTACTACTTTCCAACTCAACAATCCCAACTACGCAAATAGCAAGTAAGACCTCCATGTTCTATACAATGATAAGACGGGGTTATCCCCTTAGCTAGGTGCGTTCATCTCTTTTATTAGCATGCAAAGGTTATCGCCTGTAAACTAGCATGTAACATTCATTTTCTTAGTGTGCAGCTAAGTAGAGACAGGTTCACCGGGGCCATCCACCTTAGCAATGTATCGCATCGGTCGAGCGAGACTCCGGACGCGCCTCTGATAGCCTAAGTCTGACTCCATTGAAGATCCCAGCATAAATGTCTTTGCATCGAACGAGCCATCTCGCTGAGCAAGGCGGTTGAATAGCTACACTTGTACCGTTTGAATCGGCCCTCCGGGTTGAGCGGAGCGGGTCGTTACATATAGACATTGATTTGTGTGTATGTTTAAGTTAGTTCCGATTTGGAATTTATGTCCAGTGAAGACATAATTTTAGCGTGGAGGCCTTCTTCCTTTAAACAAGTGAAACAGTACAGTTTGGTCATTTTTGCGCACGAAAACCAATAGTCATATGTTACAGTGTGAATTGGCTATAAATACCTGATTTTTGTGCTACCAAGCCATCGAACGCATTGATTCTTGAACATTTGAACCATCTTGTTGCTACATTCTGTCCTCCATTGTGTTTGTAGGACAAAGCCTTGGCAAAAGTTTATGTCTTATATCGAATAGTCAACGGAGCATAGCGATTACGCGTTGTTCGAGTTCTCCACCGTTGCAACTCTCCAAAAGTTTTTTGTACTAGACAAAAGTTTTTAAGCAAAAGAAATAGACTTTTCTTTTCGACGAAAACAGATGCCACCTGAGAGTGCATATGGTTGCGATCTGTTATTGAGCATATTCGAACTGTGAGAAGATTTTCTTCTAACAATAAGGTCCTGACGACAATATATTAAGACAACGTCGCATGCATTGGCCAGATGAAGGACTACAACATGGGAGACAGTACCAAGCACATTGCACCAAATTTCTTCTTCTCGCATTAGCAACAACAACAACAAAATATTAAAGTCAAACAAATTCGATCCAAAGATAACTTGTTTGACATGTTCACCAAGTTCTTACCAAAATCCACTTTCCAAAAGATCATTCATGACATTATATTACAGAGGCTCTCTACATTGTAAACCTCGTAGTTTGGAATAATGTCGAAATCAACGAGAGTATCTAGAAGTATATTCATTTGACCTTAATCACTCTTTGTCCTAACTTAGGAACATTTTTTCTACTGGATTTTTGACAGCCTAATAAGATTTTAATGAGGTGCTCACGTCAGGTTGGTCATACCACTCTATTAATCTCAACGTACCTCTAGATATTTTTATTTCCTGAAGACATTGACATCGACTCACTTTTTTCTTTAGATTACAATTTTTTCCACTAAATTTTTAGAATCAAAATTTTAGTAAAGTTTATCTAGATATGTATATCCCCACAAACTCTTATTAATATGTTACCTGGAAATTGATGTTTATTATCCCTTGGAACTGATGTCAATCATCCCTGAAAATTGATATTGATCATTCATGAAGACTGATACAGATTGTTAATTGAACTGCGCACACTAAAAGGGGAGTGTTGTAGTTAGTTTTAACTAACTAGATAAGATTATGTCAACAAAATAGAGAGACGTCTCTTAGAAATATGTTAAGATCACATGCTTATCCAGTGTAAACATTTTGGCTATAAATACAAAGTGAAAAACCCATTGAAGGGTTGCTTCCCACGTACAGAATACAAACAATGAATTCCTCTCTCTCTCTCTCTCTCTCTCTCTCTCTCTCTCTCTCTTATAGTCTAATAAATTAGACCAACAATCTAGACATTTTCACAACAATGAAGATCTCATATACCAACAACCATATGCAACATTGTAAATGATCAATGTATCGCCAGGATTTAACAACACATGTTCACAGCTAAAATATCAATCTAATCCAAAATACTAAATATTTGATTTGAGACATGAAAACAATTTCATTTGAAATCAATCCGATATAATTACCACAAGGTAATATTACAAAGATCATCTTTGTAACACTTTCGAATATCCAAACCATTAAATTACAACAACAAAAAAGTTACAGAACCCCACCATTAAATTACAGAAAAATGTTTCAGAGCCCCCAATCATCGCTGCCACCAAAAACCACAACCATCATGCAGTTACCACCACCATCATCATGAATGAGTCACAAGGGCGCCATTTAACTCCTGCAAGGGGAATGCATCTGTTAGAATTCACGTGATATGAAGTATATAATTAACAATATATGACGTGTGCTCCATAATATTAACAAGAAGTTAAGATCCCACGTTTTGTGCTAAACACGATAAACAACCGAGTTTTTCAATCTTGTTCAATCATAGAGTAACCTCCTAACCTATCCAATCTTGTTCATGATTTGTGGTCTTCTATTTGAAGGCCTAGATTTGTTGAACAAAGTAACTCAGATACAACCTGAATACTGAATAAATACTTAAATATTCGATGGGAAGTAAAATCAGTCAGTCAACAGCAAGTGCCATTGAAGGGAGAAAGAGATCAATTGCTTCTAATCATGCAAGTGCCTGGAATTTTCTAGTAAGAGTCGACAATTACACAATCACATAGATCAACGTTGCAGGATATATATGATAAGTGAACACTTATTAACTAATGGCTAAAATTGGACAAACAAAAATACAAACAACAGTATAGGTAGAAGGAAATTCTCGTCGTCTCTTTACAGTCTACATGTATATACATTCAATGGAGGAAAGACAACATTCAATTGCTCCGTCAAAAAAAAATTATATAGAGACTACAATCACACAAACAAAAGATACTGGACACAAAATATCTTAAGTGGACACTTATTAAGTAATGGTCAAAAGTTGGAGAGGAGGAAAAGCCATCAAAATGTCAAAGACTATATATATATATATATATAAACGGGATATGAGCAATAGATTCATATTCCTGTATGAGTCATGCACATGTGGACCAATAGGAATGGAGTGTACTAGTGCACATGGGATGTAGAAATCCATTCCTATTGGTCCACATGTGCATTGGCTCATGTAGGAATATGAGCCTATGGCTCATATCCCTTTTTTCATATATATATATATATATATATATATATATATATATATATATATATATTCTTTACAATCTTACAAGAAAGGGGAGGGAAGATAACAATCAATTGCTCCTCACCATGAAAAAAACTATAAAAAACTTTTGTAGTATCAACGATCACATATAGCAAAGTTGCATGACACAAAAAATGTGTTAAGTGGACATTTAATTAACAAATGATCAAAGTTGGAGAAAAGGAAAAGTCAACAAAATGACATAGGCAAACACCAAACATAAATAGTTAACAACGATCTCTCTTGTGTGTACCTTGCACCCTTGTTCTCAGTTCTCACTCGAGTGTGGTAGTTGTTAGATGGGTACCTTGATGCTTCATATTTTTTGCTTCCTTCAACATAGACTGCGATGAAAGAAGCTGTTGTTTATGATCAATTTCTACGAATTATAGGAATACATTTTAAAGTTAGGATATCTTGTTGCTGTTGCTACTAGTACTAACATACATGAAAAAAGTACTATTGACCCGTAATGTCAATGGAAGGTATATAGCAAGTGATGAACAGAAGGTCAAGTATCAAGGAGGTCCATTTACTCAACGAGGTTCACGTACACAAGGAGGGGAAGGTAGTAGTGAACAGCCAACTGGCGATGATTCAATGGATTACAATGTGCAGTATGAGGGCAATTATACTTTTTTTTTATGCATGTCTAAATATTTGAAATTCCTTTGCATATATTCAACCAGTTTAAATCTTAATTAAGGTCCTAATGGCATGCGCGTGAGCGTAAACATAATTACAGAATGTTTAGGCTCTTACAGAAGGTCAGTGCATTCTAGTCCCTTTTATGACCAAGGAAAACAGTTGTTGTAGGAGAGTTGTTTAGTCGGTTTTGGGTATGGTAGCAAAGGACTGTGTATTGGTCCCAATCCACATTAGGTGGTAAAGATAAGGAGAAAAAAATACAAGGTGGTAAAATCTTGCATTTTCTATTTCCTGCACTAGTCTGGATTATAGTTTCTGCTCAAAAACATATTCTTAATATTGAATATCTGTTCTGTAATCATTTTATGGCTTTACTTTTTAGGCTTCATAATGTGACTTCAGAAGTAGTAAAAACATATCTAGGTTGATTACTAATGTTACATGGACACCAGATAGTCTACTTGAAGTGGTCGGATTCCAAGATTCTTGTCTGCTTGATCCTGACTTGGCCCTGACTAGTATATATAGGAAAAACCTGACATTGTAGTTTTAAAAAACTGCAAGCAATCTGCAGATACCAAGCTTGTCTTGCAGCAAGTTTCCCTGCAAGCAAATGCTATTGTGATCAATCTTTTTTTGCAGGCAAATCAACAATCTACAAAGGAGCAAGACAAGCCTGAAAGATTTCTAAGAACATATAAGGTGGTAAAGGTAATAGTTTTAAACAAAGGAAAAGCCTGAATTGTAGATGTAAAAATCTCCAAGCAATCTACATTGTTCAAAATATCAGAATGACTGGCCATAAAGTGTTAAATCCTGATAGCGTAACAAAGTCTTGATCATGGTAATTAACAGTGCAAGGCGCACAAACTTTTTTAAAATGTAAAAAAAAAATAGTTTTTACAAAAAATTATTTTGAAACAACCAAACTTAAACTAATTACTAGTATTTCAAACAAATAACTATTATGTCTCTAATTTAATTTTGTAGGATCCTATGAGAATTAGTTAATAAGCACCATAGATGTAGTCTTCCTATGTGATTTTATGTTTCCAAAGGCTTTGATTCCAGAGAAGTGAGTGAAGAGGCTGGCAGTAATAATCTCTCTCTCTAAGAATTAATTTGCTTGCTCATTATATCTGTGTACAGTAATTGGTTCTCTCATTAACTCTCTTACTCATTTTAAGTGTCAATGGTTAAATCACTCCCTAATTAAATCTCTCTTTGGTCCCTCTATCTTCCCTTCTCTCTCCACTATTAATTGAACTTTTTTTTATCAGAAAAGGAGATTTTTCTTACTTAAAAATCAAAAGGGGCATCTTTTATGTGCCTTGCGCCACACATATACCCTAAGGCCTCGTTTGGTTCGCGGAAAGAAAGAAAAGGAAATCAATTCCTTACTCTTTCCTTTCCTTTGGGAAATTATAATTCCATTGATTTTCCTTTCATGTGTTTGGAAATATCGAGGAAATTGGAAGGGAAAGTGAATACTTAAAGGTGAAAAAGTGATTCCTTGGTTGGATGGAGGGAACCATTTCCTCCCCTAATTCTCTTTTCATTAGGAATCAATTTCCTTTCCTACTCAATTTTTTTGGCTCCCAAACATAGGAAAGTAATCACTTTCCTTTCCCAACCCCATGATTCCGCGAACCAAACGAGGCCTAAGGGCGCTCGCCTTTGGCCCGCCTATTGAAACTCGCCGTACCATACACATGAGAGGCACTATGTGTCGCGCATTGTGCCATGATGCACGCCTTGGCACACCTTTAACAACTATGCTGACACTCTAAGAAGCACGGATGCTCCAAATCCATGTCGTGTCAGTATCGTGTCATTTCAGACACACGTATTGGACATGTCCTGGACTCATCGTTGTGTCTGAAACATGTTGTATCGAGTAAACTAAAGGGGTAGGTGATTGTCTTGATTCATGGACAGAGAAGCCATATCATGTCCGTACATGTATCCATATCAAGTCCTTACTCGTATCCATTTCGTGTCAGTATACAGTATCACTAAAAAGCTTGTATCCCGTATCCATACCGTGCCCGTATAGTCTAAGAAACATAACGACAAAAATTTTATCTTAGTAAATTGTGCCCTAAGGGAGGCTCCATTTACTCCTTCGATAAATATGAAGAAGACTCAGTTGATAATGAATATGGAGCACCACATACACAAAGTAGTAAACATTTTTAACTAGAATATTGTAATAGTTTTATCATATTTTCATATGTTAAAAGTCGATTTTACTGGTTGAAAGACATTTTTAATTAAAACGATTCCGAAAATTAATATTAAATTATAGGAAAACATTTTTGGTTACTTAAAGATAATATGGAGTTTATCAAAAATATAATAAATATTTAAATATTTTTTAGTGTATTGAAGTTGCTTTTTAATGCCAGAAAGTCTTTTTATTATTATATTAGTAATAATATAAGTTATGAAAGTGTAAATAGTTATCATTGTCTAATGGATTATTAACATTATAAATTCATTTAAATGAAAATATCTCCAAATAGAGTTAATAATGAGATTTATTTGTTTACTGTATTATAATTTTGGAATAAATTATTTAGTAGTTGTTTAATGTTAAGATGATTTTAATTGATTCATCAAGATTAAGACATTATGGAATTTTTCTCGGATTAATAAGATGTATCATCATTCTAAAATCCAGCTAGTGCACAATCAATAACTCCATATTCATATGCTAGCCTTATTTCCTACTACAAGAAGGATTTATAAATCAAGATTTCCATATGATCATTGCTTTTCATAGAAGAAACAAGATTGAAAACATATTTTATACAAGCATGATCAATAAATCAATCCACATATGATCATCATTGTAACATAAGAAGGAAATTTGATTTACCAATATAAAGAACCTATCACAGGAAAGATACTTGATTAAAAATCCCAATCTAATAATTATCGTATGAGATTTGTTATTTAATCATGGCAATATGAGATCATCACATTCATATCTACAAAGAACAAAGATTAAAAGAATTTTCATCCACATCTACTGTAAATAAATCTACCTTAGACAACAACAAAAATCATGTTGGACATTCTAATGATATGCATATGAGAATTCTTATTTTATTATGGAGATATGAAGCAAAAAATCTTCCTTAAATCATGTAGCAATCCCATGACAAAGCGATTGTAAAACTAAGCATGATATGACAAGTAAATTCAAGTGTAACCAGTATGAATCTAACCCTAAACTTGTCGATGTAAGTTTTAGATTTCACTTTAACAATGAAAAGTTTGATCTACTTTTAGTTTAAGAGAGTTCGAAAGACCTTAATTTGATCTAGAAAATTACTATCTAATTTTAACCTAGAACTAAGTTAATCAATTGTAGTTTGTAGAAGACTATTTTAATTTTAATTTTAATTAATAAAAATTGAATTAATCTATATTAATCTAGAAATTGTAATGTATCTAACATAATCTACGATTTCTCTACTTAATAATTAAGTTATTGGATTAGAAAACCCTAGTTTTAACCTAATTAGGAAAAATATGTGATTTGATTAGGAAACCAAACTAGTAGGATGATTCTATTAATTGATAAATTAACCTAACTATGAATTGATCTAATTAGTTTAGTATCTAGTTAATCCATTAGTCTCATTAGATTGAGGGTTCATACTTTTAATCTATTAATAGAAAATTAATCCAAATTAGAATAACCATCTAATTAGAGAATCGATCAAACTAGAAAAGTCATCTAGTTAGTAGATTCATCTAACTAGAAGGTTAATTTATGAACAAAACGCAACAATTACTAACCTAATCGATTCATATTTTCAAGGAGATTGATCTAAATAAGTTATTGATCTACTAAAATACGAAGGAAAGAAAATCATCTAGGAAGCAATTAAAATAAGATAATCAAAGTTACACAAAGAATGATGAGAAATATTTTACATCAATCATATACTTCTCAGGATTAGATGACAATGGAAGAAAACTACGAGAAGGGATATATCTTGATATAGTCAACATGGATTTGATCTAACCCTAACTATGTGAATCTTTGATCTTGGTATTAACAAGAATCCTAGACTAATTATTAATAATATGAACTCTAGGTTCAATCATGGAGACATTCATCGTATACATCAAACATTAAGCATGATAATATGGACCATGATTCAATATTAAACACAAGATTGCAAGTTCTCATATACACACCATAACTATATTCACATGAGACTATGAAATAAAGAATCATGATTTATAGCAAGATGAAATCACAATGGGAACATCAGATATGATCAATATGAAATCCACAAACAATAAACAATCTATATTGAACTAACATAGATAAGCCAAGAATGTTTAGGAATAATTTTAATTATTCCAAGAAGATTAGATGGTCTAAATTAACCTAAACCTTAATCACCCTAATTTATTGTAGAATATATTCTTTTCATTTTATTATGATATTAGATCGAGAATTCTTATTATGAAAACTAATCTAAGGTTTGCACGATAAAGAACGATCTAGCAATATTTTTATAGAAGAGAATTAATGAAATATATGTTTTTACCACAGGAAAATCAATCTAAGAAATAATCATTAACATGAGATTGATCAATCTAGAAAGGCAAACAAAACACACACAATAAATTATAAATAATTTTTCAATAATCATGAACAATGTTTAGAAGGGGATAACTTACAAGTTGTTCAAATCCCCCTAATGAGAGCCTATAAGGATAGATGAGGAGAAGAAGAAGATTTTTCCTCTTCTTTTTCTTCATAATGGAGAAGATTAGGTCTAATGAATAGAGAGTCATCCCAACTATTTATAGGGAAAAAAAATCAAAATTTTCAAAATTTTATAGTTTATTTTCTTGAAATTCCAAAGAACTATAAATCCAATAAAATGTTGTAAATCCATAAAAAAAAGATTCAAATAAAAAAATTATTAAAAAATCAATAGGAGCGGGCCTGGCGTGGCTGCTGCACATAGAGGAAAAAAGAATGAAAGTAGTGGTGGGACGTCACGTGGCAAGTGGGCTCCACCACCTCTTTCCTCTCTTTTCTTTTTCCTTTCACTAGCAATAGCCAGGTCGGTCCCGCCCCCAATTTTAATTTTTTTTAATTTTCTAGGTTTTCTTTATTTTGAATCCTTTTTATAAGGATTTACAAGATTTTATAGAATTCATAGTTATCTTTGGAAATTCAAGAAAAATACAATAAACTTCCGGTATCTTTAAGGTAAGTTTAGTCACAATGACGTGTTACGTTGCATGGATACGAGGTAACCATAAAGAAGAGTTTTAAGACAAGAACATGTGTTAAGCCGCATTGGCATCAAATATCTTTAAGGTGGGTTTCGAGTCACAATGGCATGATTTAAGCCACATAGTCATGAGCGAACCATAAAGACGAGTTTTATGTCACATGGGCATAAACTGTCTTTAAACTTTAATGGTGGGTTTAGAGTCACAAGGACATGTTTTAAGCTATAGACATGAAAGATCATAAAGACGAGTTTTATATCGCAAGGACATGATTTAAGCCGCATGGACATTGAGTAACATAGACTATTTTATGTAAAAACAATTAGAATTTTTCGAATCTGTTGGATTTTTTTTCCAAAGTTCAACGATACAATAAATCCTAAAAGGATTATCCAAATCCTAACCTAAAATGAAAAAAAAATGTGGGCGGGTGGGGTGGGGGGTGGGTGCTACCTCAGTTCCCATTGTGTAGTCGGCATAAAGACCCTTCATGCGCATATGGCTTAAAACATGATCAACCGACTTAAAACTCATTATTATGGTTCTTCATGTCATGTGGCTTAAAATATGTCCTTGTGACGGTAAACTCACTTCAAAGATACTTCATACCTATGTGGCTTAAAACATGTCCCTACGACTTAAAACTCGTCTTTATGGTTCCCTCATCCTTATGTGGCTTAACACATATTCATGTAACTTAAAACTCACCTTTATATTTCTCTTATGCCCATGCGGCTTAAAACATGTGATTATGACTCTTATCTTAAAGACACCCCATGTCCATACGGCATAAAGTTTGTCATTGCAACTTAAAACTCATATTTATGGTTTCTTCATGCCAATGAGGCTTAAAACATGTCCATACAACTTAAAACATAGTATTGCAAGTTTGCAACCCTTTCACGCCTTTCTGGATCGTATACTAATGTATTATGGCTCTACTCAACATCTTTTCAGCCATAGTCTCCTTATAGACCTAATCCGATATGATTTGGTAAAAAATGACTTACTATAGTTTCCACCAATTAATGTCTATATTAGAGACTTTTGTCTTGTTTTTGTTATGATATACTTAACTAAAATTGTTTAGTAGGTATGCAAATTTTCTTATATATTTTGATACTGATATACTTAACTAAAATTGTTTAGTAGGTATGCAAATTTTCTTATATTTTTTGATACTTTGTTTGTTCCGTTTTCCATGTCGTGTCGAGCCATATCTTTTGGAGCACTAACACCCATGCACGAAATGGCTATCCGATCCAATCGTTTTGGTTTGATTCCAACATCCGGTATCAGAGCTTTGGTTCTAGTCTGATACCAACATCTGATATGAGAGCTCTCAAGTTCTCGAGAGGAAAGGTACAACCATGTCTACGGATCAGATGAACACACGTATGATTACCCTCACAGTGGTTGGAAGCCAAGGATGGAGGATCTAGTCTGGTACAAGGATTTGCATGGTCCGTTGGAGAACGACAGTGCCAAGTCATCGGATAAAGCTGCTGATGGCTGATAACAATTGGTCGGTAGACCGTTGGATTCATCCGCCAATGGCTAGATGATTAGGTGTTTCATCACGTGTCCATAGAGAGTTGGGCAAAAGCATTGTGAAAAAAACTGCATTCGTTGTACGAAAGGAAGACGGCTGGCAACAAGACATTTCTTATTCGGCAACTCGTCAACTAGAAGTACACAGAGAATGCCTTGATGGCACAACATTAGAACGAGATTCAGGATATCATCAATCAGATGTTTGCGATGAGAATAGTGATTGATGATGAGCTTCAGGCCATTCTGCTTTTGAGTTCTCTGTCGGAAAGCTGTGAGGCGTTGGTGGTATTGGTGAGCAACTCCGTGCCTAATGGAGTTATCACAATGGAAGCAGTTAAAAGTAGCTTGTTGAACGAGGAGGTCTGGCATAAAAAAGTTGAATCGTCGCAGGAGTCCGCTCTGGTTGTTTCCTACAGAAAGGGAAAACTCAAGTCACAAGCGAGTACAAGGAAGAGTTCTCGGGATCTTGCCATTGTGGACCGTAAAGAGGGCTGCTATCATTGTGGCAAAATGGATTTATTTTAAGAAGAACTGCATGAAGCTCAAAAATGAGAAGGCTAAAGGCAAGGATGATAAAGTAGATTTCATGGCTCTGGGAGATATCATCATCGCAGCAACCGACGTAGAGGAACCTTGTGGTATGTGTCATGACAGCATTTGGATCTTGGATACGGTGGCATCGTATCACGCCACTCCACATAGGAGAATCTCCACATCATACCGAAGCAGTAGGTTTAGACGTGTAAAGATGGACAACAAGTGAACAACTGCAGTTGTGGACATCGGTGATGTGTATTTGACAACGGAGCTTGACAAAAAACTCGTTCTCAAGGGGGTATGACGTGTACCGAGTTTGTGCTACAACTTGATTTCAGTAGGAAGGCTGACGGATGATGATTGTCGCAGTATATTTGGGGATAAAGTTTGGAAGATACGAAGGGTTCCCAATTACTGACTCGAGAAGATATATGTTATGGTATGTATAGGCTCAAGCCGCTAAGTTGTATAGGCAAACCACAGACATTGGATGGAGGCTCGAAGGGTGTTCGATATGAGTTTGTGGATCGTCGAGAACTTGCTTTTGGGGGTCTTCGAGATGTTTTGAGGGATATGGAGGATTCGTTTCGTCGAAACAAAACGACGAATGGTGATGAATCAAAGATTAAGGGTTAGTCTGTCGGTCCCATGACAGCTAGTCAGTCTCCAGATGGGGGGTTGTTCCACGAATCTGTTTTTGTTGACGGGTAGTTTGCCAAAGCTTCATGGAACGACATCGATTTCAGTAGTTCGAAGACAAGAAGGAGATCATGGCGTGCGGCAAACTCAATCTGAGGCGCATGTATCTTCATTTGCACAGTTCTAAGTTAGTTGTGTGTCATCGATGACATGTATAGTGTATGATGATTTGTTCGAGGATGCATGTGTACGGGGGAGCTTCAGTACCGGACACGAAGGCAGGCAGCATCAAGAACTAGAATCTCGAGGCAACTGCACTGTTCGCTTGGTTGGGCCAGCCAAGGGTGAAGAAGCTCGTCGAAACGGAAGCACGTTCCGGTGGAAGATAGAAGAGAGGGACAGACAACCAAGACTTACGGTGAGGCTGATCGTCAGGGACTTCGGTCTTGGCCGAGTTATCCAAAATCACCTACTCGGTTGACAAGCATAGCTTTTATAGCTGCTTTATCTGCCTGAAGTCGTGTGAACTAGAAATGAACTAACAAATATGAATTGATGTCAGCAGGATCTCAATTGTTCAGGAGGTGCTACGCATTGCAGCTAGCGTCGATGTGGTGGTCGAGGAGCTAAAGACGACGGAAGATGCAAAGCAACTCGGGTGATCGGAGATCAATGACAATGGGGAGCAGGAACTCTGTCGCGGGACAACAGGCACAAAGTCCAATTGAAAAGTCATAGGATCAACATCCTTCATCAGACTGGAGGGGAAGTATGTTAGGTCCAGTCTGGATTTGAGAACATATATGTGGGGCCCCTAAATCCGCATCAAATATTTGATTTAATTAGATTTGGAAATATGTATCGAATATTTGATTTGATTCGATTTGGATCCATAATTAATAGTGGACTATTTTAGGGTTTCCTATTACTTAAAATAGGGTCTCTTACTTTAGTAATATGGTTTCCTATTTTAGGAATTCTTATGACCTAAAATAGGATTTCTCAACTATATATATTTGTTGAGTGTAGAGGCAATAGGAGGCTCAAGGCGGAGGTTCGAGAAGCAAGTCCACAGAAAATCTAAGAGAGTATGTACTTTGCTCTTAAGGCTAACCATTCAAGACAGTTGGAAGAGAAATCTGTGCGGAGAGTCGTTGTCTTTATACAGGGAGATCGTTATGGGTAGGGTGAGTGATTTCGAGTTGTAATATTCTTCTTTCTTCTTGAGTTTGATGAGAGTGTTGAATCTTTGGACAAATGATTCAACATTGTTTATCCAATCTTCTAATTCCACTTGAAGTTATATAGATTGAGATTTGTTCAGGTGACATAATCACCAAAATATACTGTGTTTTGTCTGTCTTGGTGCTTGCTTTAGACGGGTTGTTGGTTATCACAAGTGAGTTGGCCTAATTTTCACTGTGGTCAGTTTCAGACATGGTATCAGACAAGGTATCAGGGTTGTCTGATGGCTTGGCGATGTCGCCCTCCAAAGAACTATGCAAATCTTTGTAGTAGAGTAGATCCTCCATGCATGACTTCCAAATCGCCCAGTTCCCCTGTGAGGGTAAGTATACGCGTGTTCATCTGCTCCGTAGATATGGTTACACCTTTCCTCTCTAGAACCTGAGAGCTCTAATACCAGATATTGGTATCAGACCAGAACCAAAAACTCTCATACTAAATTTTAGGATTATACCTGGACTAAAAGTTTTGATACCAGATGTTGGGACCAGAAGCGTCGATACCACACTCTGATACCGAGTCTGAAACTGACCGAAGCGAAAACTAAGCCAACTCACTTGAGATAATTAACCACTCATTTAACACAAGCACCAAGACATGCAAAACACAGTATATGTTTGGTGACTACGTTACCTGGACAAATCCTAATATATATAACTTCAAGTGAAATTATAAGATTGAATAAACTATGTTGAATCATTTGTCCAAAGATTCAACCCCCTTACCAAACTCAAGAAAAAATAATAAGATTACAACTCGAAATCACACAACCTACCCATAGCGATCTCTATGTACGAAATCGATGACTCCCCACACAGATCTTCTCTTCTTGCTGTCTTAGATGGCGAGCCCTAAAAGCAAAGTACGAACTCTTTTATATTTTCTGTGGACTTGCTCCTTGAATCTCCGTCTTAAGCCACATATTGCCTCAACTCTCAACACATATATACTTGAGAAATCCTATTATAGGTTATAGGAATTCCTAAAATAGAAAATCCTAATATAGGAAACCCTATTACTAAAATAAGATTGCCTATTTTAGTTAATAGGAAACCCTAAAATAATCCAGCATTAACTACTGACGTCCAAATCTAATCAAATAAAATATTTGATACAGATTTGTGAATCTAACCAAATCAAATATTTGATACAAGATTTGGGGGCCCGTACATATGTTGTTCCCATGTCCAGACTGGACCCAACATACCCTCCCTCCAGTCTGATGAGGGGTGTTGACTCAATGGCTCCTCAGCTGGACTCCATGTTTGTCGTTCCGTGACAGAGTTCCTGCTCCCCCTTGTCATTGATCTCTGCTCCACCCAAGTTGCTTTGCATCCTCCGTCGTCTCCAGCTATTCGATCACCACATCGACATTAACTATCATGCGTAGCACCTCCTGAACAACTGGAATCCTGTCGACATCAATAACTCGACCAAGACCGAAGTATCTGACGATCAGCCTCACTGTAAGTCTTGGTTGTCTGTCCCTGACTTCTGTCTTCCACCGGAACATGCTCCGTTCCGACGAGCTTCTTTACCCTTGGCTAGCCCAACCAAGCGGACGGTACGGTTCCTTCGAGATTCGAGCTCCGGAACCTACCCACCTTCGTGTCTGACACTGAAGCTCTCCCATACATATGTATCCTCGAGCAGATCATCATGCACTGTACACGTTGTAGTCCCCCAAAACTGTGTAAATGAAGATGCACCCACCTCATATTTTTGTTGCACACTTTGATCTCCTCTCTAACTTCGAACTGCTGAAAAGAATGTCGCTCCATGAAACTTTGGCAAACCACCCTTCACCAAAACTAGATCCGTAAAACCCCACTGGAGACCGACCAGCTATCATGGGACCGACAGACTGACCCTTAATCTTTGACTCATCTCCATTTGTTGCTTTGTCAGGCCAAACAGTATCCTCTGTATCCCTCAAAACATCTCGAAGACCCCCCACGAGCAAGTTTTCGACGATCCACAAACTCCTGTCAAACACCTCTCGAGCCTCCATCCGATGTATGTGACCTGCCTATACAACTCAGCGGCTTGAGCCTGTACATACCACACCATATATCTCCTCAAGCCAGCAGTTGAGAACCCTTCGTAAGCATCCAATCTTTGTCCTTAAACTTACTGCGACAACCATCATCCGCAAGCCTCCCTACCGAAACTAAGTTGTAGCGCAAACTCGATACATGTCGCACACTCTTAAGAACAAACTTATCACCAAGCTCCGTTGTCAAGTTCGCATCACCAATGTCCACAACTGCAGTCGTCCCCTTGTTGTCCATCTTCACACGTCCAAACATACCGCCTAGGTATGACGTAAACATCCTTCTATGTGGAGTGACGTGATACGACGCCCCCGTGTCCATAACACACTTGCCGTCATGACACGTACTATAAGGTTCCTCTGCGTCGGTTGCTGCGATGATGAGATCTCATATAGTCATAAAAACTTCCTGATCATCCTTGCATTTAGCCTTCTTATTTTTTAGCTTCATACAGTTCTTAAAATGACCCATTTTGTTACAATAATAGTAGCCTTTCTTGCAGTCCACAGTCGCAAGGTCCCGAGAACTCCCCCCTCTCATCCTCGCATGTGACTTGAATCTTCTCTTCCTGTAGGAAGCAACCAGAGCGGACTCCTGCGAGGATTCAATTTGCTTATGCCAGACCTCCTCGTTCAACAAACTACTTTTAACTGCCCCCATTGTGACAACTCCATCCGGTGCGGAGTTGCTCTCCGATACCACCACCGTCTCCAAGCTTTCGAGAGAACTCAAAAGCAAAAGAGCCTGAAGCTCATCATCAATCACCATCTTCATCGTAGACAGCTGATTTATGATACCTGAACCTCGTTCAAATATTGTGCCACTGAGGTACCCTCTGTATACTTCAAGTTGACGAGTTGGCGAATAAGAAACACCTTATTGTCAGTCTTCTTCCTTTCGTACAGAAAATACAGCTTCTCCCACAATGCTTTTGTCGGACCCTCTATAGACACATGGTAAAAGACCAAATCGTCCAGCCATTGGCAGATGAATCCAACTGCCTTTCGATCAAATCGTTTTCAGTTATCAGCAGCTTTGTCCGATGGCTTGGCATTGTCGTCCTCCAACGGACCATGCAAGTCCTTGAACCAGAGTAGATCCTCCATCCTTGGCTTCCAAATCGCTCAATTCTCTCTTGTGAAGGTGATCATACGTGTGTTTATCTGCTCCGTAGATATGGTTGCACATTCCCTCTCGCGAAGTTGAGAGCTCTTATACCAGATATTTGGACCGAAAGTGCCGATACCGCGCCGATACCGTACTCTGATACCGAGTCTGAAACTGACCACAGCAGAAACTAGGCCAACCCACTTAAGATAACCTACCACCCGTCTAACGCAAGCACCAAGACAGACAAAACACAATATATATTTGGTGGCTACGTCATCGCAGACAACTGATTTATGATACCTGAACCTCGTTCAAATGTTGTGCCACTGAGGTACCCTCTGTATACTTCAAGTTGACGAGTTGGCGAATAAGAAACGCCTTGTTGTCAGTCGTCTTCCTTTCGTACAGAAAATACAGCTTCTCCCACAATGTTTTTGTCGGACCCTCTATAGACACATGGTAAAAAAAGACCAAATCGTCCAGCCATTGGCAGATGAATCCAACGGCCTTTCGATCAAATCGTTTTCAGTTATCAGCAGCTTTGTTCGATGGCTTGGCATTGTCGCCCTCCAACGGACCATGCAAATCCTTGAACCAGAGTAGATCCTCCATCCTTGGCTTCCAAATCGCTCAATTCTCTCTTGTGAAGGTGATCATACGTGTGTTTATCTGCTCCGTAGATATGGTTGCACATTCCCTCTCGCGAAGTTGAGAGCTCTTATACCAGATATTTGGACCGGAAGTGCCGATACCGCGTCGATACCGTACTCTGATATCGAGTCTGAAACTGACCACAGCAGAAACTAGACCAACCCACTTAAGATAACCAACCACCCGTCTAACGCAAGCACCAAGACAGACAAAACACAATATATATTTGGTAACTACGTCACCGGGACAAATCACAATCTATATAACTTCAACTGGAATTACAACATTGAATAAACTATGTTGAATCATTTGCCCAAAGATTCAACCCCTCACCAAACTCAAGAAGAAAGAATAAGATTACAACTCAAAATCACACCCTACCAGTAGCATTGACAACGAATTTTCACATAGATCTTCTCTTCCTACTGTCTTGGATGGCGAGCCTTAAGAGCAAAGTATAGACTCTCTTAGATTTTCTGTGGACATGCTCCTCGAATCTCCATCTTAACTCTTGAGTCTCCTATTGCCTCTACCATCAACACATATATATAGTTGAGAAACCCTATTTTAGTTCATATGAATTCCTAAAATAGGAAAGCCTTAAATAGGAAACCCTATTACAAAAATAAGATATCCTATTTTAAGTAATAAGAGACCCTAAAATAGTCCAACATCCAAATCTTAATCAAATTAAATTTTTGATGCAAATTTGCAAATCAAATCAAATCAAATATTTGATTCAGATTTGGGGGGCCCGTACATATGTTGTTCCCAAATCCAGACTGGACCCAACACTAATCCTATATGATTTGGTAAAAAAACGACTTACTATAGTTCCCAAATCCAGACTTTTGTCTTGTTTTTGTTTCGATATACTTAACTAAAATTGTTTAGTAGGTATGCAATTTTTCTTATATAATTTAATACTTTGTTTTATTTCGTTTTCCATATCGTGCCGAGCCATATCTTTCGGAGCACTAACACCCATACACGAAATGGCTTAATAGGGCCATTTGTTGGCATCTAAAAAGTGCCAAAGGTGAAAAGCGTTAGAGAGTATTAGAGCTGAAGCAATGTAGTCAAAGGCGCAAGGTGCACTCAAAGCGCAAAGGGGCTATATTGTCCGAAACGTAAGGCGCACTTAAGGTGCGCGCCCAAACGAAGTAAGGCACAAATATAAAAATAATAAAAATAAACATAGATAAATAAATAAATTAGTAATGTAAGAAATAAAACCAAATAATATATTAAAACCAATAAAAATATGTTAAAAATAACCAAGTGAACTAACAAAGAAGCAGTAGCAGTCAACAGAACTAAGTGTTTGTATTATCCCTCCCACACTTTTAGTAAATTTTAGTTTTTCCAGTTCAACTGTAACGAACCACTTGTATAAGGTAAGGATTATCTTCATGCTTCAAAGATTTTGTATAAATGAAACAAACCATAAGGGCGTGCCTTTTCTTGGTTGTGCCTTGCAGAAAGGCGCGCCTGAAAAAATGTGCCTTGTCTAGTGAGGTGCGAGGAGGCGCGCCCGAAAAGCGTCTTTAACTACCATGATTGAATGATAAATGAACACAATAACATGCTTGACTCCTTAGCAAATAGGTGATCGTGAACCGCACTCACATCATTTTTATCGTGAACTGCACTCAAATCGGAGTTTGAGAGCACAAGATATGATCGCCGCAAGCTACCAAGCAAATCAAGACAAAAAATAAGCAAAATTTAACAGGAGCAAAACAAGAAATGGAACAGACCGGTCTCGATCAAAGAGCGATCTAAGAAGAGCGTAGACGCAAAGCACACCTCGATCAGAGTCCGATGACAAAAGGTGCATAAAACTAGAAATTTTGCATAGAAGACAAAAAAAGGATAAAGAAAACAAACTATTACTATGGACATCAGACTTTGGGTCCACATGTAAGCCAACCTTGTCTCCCGCTCAGTACAAAAGAGAAGAAGGGGTGCCACTTGTCACTTCGGTATTACACTCCCCCAATCTATCTCGCTAATTCGTTTCTTGAAGGAAGAAACGTAGCAAAATAGACAATGTGGGGCACGTGGCCACGACCCCAGTCCCCCTCTCTTCTATACCGCCTGAAAACCAGGGGTGCCACCTGTCGAACAAACTAAGAGGTGGGCCAAGTTACCTTTTTTCCAATTTTTTTTTTGTCCTTATAGAATTTAGACCAACTTTTAAATATTTATATTTAGAAAATTCAAAAAATATAAAATAAATCCGTCAAATTCTAGAAAGATTCCTATAAATAGATGAATAGCCTTTGATATTCTAGAAAAATATGAGATAAAAGATCAAGAAAAATAAACTCTCCTCTCCTTTTAGGCCTTTGTTTTTGGTAATTCTCCATAACTTGTATGTTTTCCATCTTCTCGTAGCTTTCTTCCATTTACATGTAATCCTAAGAACTATATGAGTAATCTAAAATATTTATATTATTACTAGTAACTTTGATTATCTTCTTTTTACTTCGCTTTCTAGAAAAATTATTTTTTCTTCTCCAATTTTTTTAATAGATGAATAACTTTAACTAGATCAATCTCCTTGAAAATATGAATTGATTAGATTAATTATCCATATATTTGTCTGTCCCATAGTGGAATCTATCATATATTATATTTTTGTTATTGAATGATGCTAGAATTTATTTTGATGGGAGATCTATTTTCTTAATATATGAGACTTTTGAATAAATAAAAATGTATGGATATAGGGCATTTCTTTAACCGGTATATTCTAAATTAAGGATAAAAACATAACCAAATTAAGGTAGTACTTATTGTTATCAAATACAAACACTTCTTGTAAACCGCCTCCACCGTTTCTACTGAAATAAAGCAATATTTAGAAACGATTGTCTAACTGCCTTTGAACAATGTTTAGGTGGTTTGACAACAACTTCTATCATATTGAACATTAGGATAATGCTGACATCTTCATATTGCAAATTTCTAGTGTACAAGGGCATTTATGTTCAGGGCATTTATGAACATCCTTTATAAGTGCAAAACAATGCCATTCAAGTTTCACCGTGGCGGTTTTGCATCCGCCTCTAAGTGAGTGTACTAGAGACAGTTGTAGAGGTTCTTAAAAAACCTCCTCTATAAACTTAGAGGTGCTGCTTTTCTAGGCGGTTTATAAAAAGCCACCTTTATGAAACTGTCTCCAATATGACTTAAAAGACGGTTAAAAATGCCTCCAGTAATAAAAATAACTGCCTCAAGAGGTCTAAACTTTAATAGTATCATATCAATACCATATATGATCTATCCTACCATTACTATACATCTCATCTCCAAGAGCTTTGGAATATGCAAATAAGGGAATAACAAATTTCATTGTCTTTGGATAGTTTCATATTTTCATGTACGGAGGTTGGGCAAGAAGGAAGTACAGATAAAGATAATAATAACACACAACAAAGGTAGATTAGGATATCTGCAAGTTATGAGTACAATACAAGCCAAGATTAAAGTTGACTAGTCACTGTTCTTCTACTCCTAGGATTTAAAAAAACGTAAAGGTGAATAATACACTTTATTGGATTTGAGTTTGGTCCTACCTACCCTAGGTTACAAACATAGACATGGACACGGGATCGGATACGAACACGATAGAGATTCAAAATAAGGTATATTTTTTAACTTAGGATACAGGTTCCAGCATAAATATAGTCATATATACAATATAGTCATATATACAGGGACAGAAAAAAGAAATGGAGGGGTGTGTGTGGGTGTTTTGTGGGGGAGGGGGGGGGGGGGGGGGGGGGGGGGTGTGGGGGTGTTGGGTTTGTTGGCCTTCCTCTTTATATGGCAATGCCAAGAGATCAAATATATAATAAGTCTAATAGTAGAGGTTAAGAAGCCTATTGGTTGAAAGTTTTCTTGTACATTTGTACATGGTCAAGTCTTCAAGCTGACTTGCCAAAATTATAATAGTCCCTATACCAACCTTTTCAAAAAATTCAGAGGTGGCCTTTGGGTTCTTGATAGATTACACTCTTTATATATTCACATTAAAATAATCTGTATACATTTTTCATACATTAGAACTTAATACTACTACATTTAAGCAATTTTATAGCGTAATCAGGGTCAAAAAAATTCTAGAAAGACATCGGATAAAAGAAACTTTAATTTTGCATATCTAAACTATGTTAGGGTACAATAATTACCATGTCAAATCACAACCATATTTTGGTTCTCTTTGGAGTCTAGGTATGAGCGAGTCCATGACCATGTCAAATCACAACCTATTTTGGTCTCTTTGGAGTCTAGGTATGGCGAGTCATAGCTGACATGAGTGTCAGGAAGTAATGTGTTGGACACGAGTGTGTTAAAACGGCATACGGTCCTCTGGAAGAGTATTTGTGCAACCTAGGGTCCTACTCTAGGACTTGCTATATTATTGTCTTACTGCAGATACAACTCTATATTCTAAGAATATTGTCCATTTGCATTCCTAGCTCATGGTGGCATAAGTGCAACATTTCTTATGTCCTCATTTTCATAATCCCTCTTTTAACATTATTCATCAATGACCACAATCATAATACTTAGTTACGATTTCCTTCAATTAAGAGTTCCACTTTTCCTCATCAATTGTTCCAATATGGTCTATTATAGTGGCCTTTCAGCCGTCGGCAACTTTTCCACATTGGCCAGCTAAAATGGCCTACCCAATCTCGGCCAACTAGATGACCAATGAAACACTTGTTTATCGACCAAGCTAGTCAGGTATCCTGATGACTTAGCAACCGATAAGGGGCTCATACATACCATGGCAACGAGACTAGTTTACTCCTGCAACCAACTAGCCATAATTATATATTCATTGATTATGAGAAAAAGGTGGACGTCTCCTGTGATCGCCTTGATGTTTGTTTACCTACCCGTACATTTACTTGGTAGGAATTTAGAAGAACACCGTATATAGGAAAGAAAATTAGACGCTTCATTCATCATTTGATCCTCAAAAAAAGTATAGTCTTTAGGAAATCCTCAAATAATTCCACATCTGAGATACCCAAACTATTCTGAGTCTCTGACACAAGAAATTTATCCATAAAACAAAAGACCAACTGTATGAAATAGCAACATAAAAGTCCTTCCATTGTATATCCCGTTGTTCACATGCCCTAGGAAGCTCGGACACTCCAAAAATTGGTCGAACATGTATTAGACGTAGTGGACACTCCAAAATACAATAGGACACAACAAGATAGGTGGCGTAACCGTATCGTGCCGTATCCTTGTATACCGTTGTTCGCATACCCTAGGAAGCACGGACACTCCAAAAATTGGTGCTGTGTTGGGTCGAACATGTATCAGACATGTAGTGGACAACCCAAAATACAATAGGACACAACAAGAAGGTGTCGTAACCGTATCGTCAGGGCCAGGGCCGGCCCTAGTCCAAGCCCAACAAGCCAGTGGGCTTGGGCAACCCACCTTTGAAGGGACAACTTTTCATATGGAAACCAGTCAAAAAAAAAAATGCATTTTTGAAACCGATCCCAAACCCGTGCGGGCGGCTGCTAAAGGAAAGGAAAGGAAGGACCGAAGGAGCATTCCCCATTCTCATTTCCCAAATCCAATTCCATTTCCATGTGTTCTTCGGCTGATCTCATTCCCATTTCCCACTTCTCTTCTTCTTCTTCAGACTTGTGCGGCTTCTGACTTCTCTGGTCTGAAGACTAGAGGTATGTGTAATGTGTGCTCTTTTCTACTCTTATTTTTAGTACATTTTAGGTCTTATTGCTTCCAATTTCCAAACTCTCTATTTTTTAGGATTTTTTTTATGTTGACCTAACCCTAAGTTACGGTGTGGTGGTGGTGGGTCTTTGAAGTTTGAACACGGCATGTTGTCGATTGAAATTAGAGTTTTCGACTTTGATTTTGAAGCAATGGTTAATTGGTTAATTAAATTACTGTGTCCGTGTCGTCGTGTCTTGTCATATCCATCATCCATGGTCCATATGCATTAAGAACAATTTTGAAGCAATGGTTAATTGGTTAATTAAACTCCAATTATTGTTAATTGGTTGTTACTTGTTATATGATCTAAATTTATGCTATACTTGATTTGTATTATTGTGTATAGGTGTACCAATACCATGACAAAAAATGGAGATGATAAGGATAGAGTGAGATTTCGACAACAAAATTCCAGAACTTATAATAGAAGGGTCAAGCAACGTAAAGATGCAATTACAAAATCACTAGCGGGCTCAATTTCCAAGTTGTTTAATGCAAGAGCTCAAAATTCTCATCCTTTGAGTCTAGTTGAAGAAGCTAATAATGAAAGTACGGATGATGTCCTTGAAGAGCCTATCAATGATGGTGATGATGTTGCAAATAATGAATCTATGGGAGACCATAATGAAGATCATAATCCTATGAATGATATTCTTGTGGATGAAGATGCTAATGAAGAAGGTAGTGGTGAAGGTCACGTGGAGCCTATGAATGAAAGTGTGCTTGATCTTAAGAAAGATGTTGATGTGAATTACGATCCGGGTTTGTGGAAAAAGATTAATGATGCTAAGAGGATACTCTTAGTTCAACGAGGCCCTATTAAGATTTTGAAAAAAAATGATGAGTTTCCAAGAGACAAAAACAATGGGAGGTCCTTTTCTTCTAAACATTACATTTGTCATCAATTGGCTTGTCTATTCAAATGAGTTGAATAAAGTCTTTTGTTTTTGTTGCAAGCTATTCAAGCATAGAACGATGATATCTAATTTGGCCGAAAATGGAATTGATGATTGGCACAACCTACCTACAAAGCTTCGAGATCATGAAGGTAATCCGGAACACAATGCAAATGTTGTGAAGTGGGTTGACTTACAAAAGGGACTAAAACTAAAGGCAACTATTGACAAAGAAATGCAAGCACAAATTGACAAGGAAAAGGTTCGTTGGAAGATGATACTAGTTTGAATCATTGGGGTTGTGAAGACACTTTCGCGAAATGATTTGCCATTTCGTGGTACTAATGAGAAGGTCTACGAGAAGAACAATGGACTCTTTTGTCAAATTATAGAATTTGTTGCAGAATTTGATCCAATTATGCAAGAGCATCTTCGTCGTGTGATCGGAAATGAAATTCAACGCCATTATCTTAGCCACAAAATTCAAAATGAGCTGATAATCTTGTTGGCAAATGAGATTAAAAAAAAATAGTACTCCAAAAGATTTTGAAGGCAAAATACTTTTCCGTTATTCTTGATTGCACTCCGGATCTAAGTCATGAAGAACAAATGTCAATTGTCGTACGATGTGTGAATGTTGAAGATGGAAGTAAAGTAAAGACAGAAGAGTTCTTTCTTGGGTTTATAAAGGTTGATGATACTTCGGGCCTTGGACTTTTCAAGCGACTTGAAGATACTTTGATTGATCTAAAGCTCAACTTTGGTGATATAAGAGGTCAAGGTTATGATAATGGATCAAATATAAAAGAAAAAAATCAAAGGTGTACAAAAGAGGCTACTTGACAAATCCTAGAGCACTTTATGTACCATGTGGATGTCATAGCTTAAACCTTGCACTATGTAATATGGCAAAATCTTGTGTGAAAGCTAGAAACTTTTTTGCATATGTACAAAAGGTTTATACTTTGTTTTCGGGTTCAACGCAACGGGTTCAACGCAACGATGGAATGTTCTTAAAAGATATGTGAATGGGTTGACACCAAAGCCGTTGTCGGTAACTCGTTGGAAAAGTCATATTGAGAGTGTTAGAGCAATAAGAAATCAAGCACCGGAATTGAGAGATGCTTTGATTGAAATTGCAAATAGCTCTAAAGAGGATGTTGTGATGGCCGAAGCTAAAGGTTTGTGCAAAAATACTTTAGAAGATTTTGAGTTCTTGATTAGCTTATGCATTTGGTACAAAATTTTGGATAAAATTAATCGAGTTAGCAAAGTACTTCAACAAGAAGAGATGAATTTAGAGGATGCAATTACAAAAATAAAGGAGCTCATCATATTCTTTCAAAAGTTTAGAGATGATGGGTTTGAAGACTTGATGAAAGAAGCTAAAGAACTTGCTAATGAAGTTGGTATTGATCCAATTTTTCCAAAAAAGAGAGTTGTTCGTAGAAACAAGCATTTCGATGAAGATATGAAGGCGGGTGCCGAAGGAAGCCAAACACCGGAGGATAATTTTAAAATCACCTACTTTATCCACATTATAGATCAAGCTCTTACGTCACTCAAGAATCGATTTGAACAATTTGAACTTTATGAAGACATCTTTGGTTCTTGTTTAATGCAAAGTTGAGAAGGGTTAGTTATAAAAACTTGATGGAGCATTGCACTAAGCTAGAAAGTTTTTTGGAATACGACCAACATTGTGATATAAATGGAAAAGAGTTATTTGATGACCTTAGAAAATTGAAAGCAATATTGTCCAAAGAAGTAACAAAATTAATTGACATCCTTGACTTCATAAGATCTTATTGGGAAGATGGTGGTTTTCGGAATGCTTGGGTTGCTTATCGAATTTTGTTGACTATACCGGTCACAGTTGCTTCGGCGGAAATGAGCTTTTCTAAGTTGAAATTGATAAAAAATTACCTTCGTACCACCATGTCACAAGAAAGATTAAATGGATTAGCTATGATCTCAATTGAAAATGAGCTACTAGAGAAGCTTAAGTATAATCACTTAATTGAAGAATTTGCTTCAAAAAATGCAAGTACAAGCATTTTTCTTTGAACCGGATTGTACTAATTTATAAAGTATCATGACCGGACTTACTTTTTGGTTTTTATTTTTGTAATCAAGATTTTATGATATAGACCAAGCTAAAAGTCTAATGTGATCTTGATTTTACTTGTGATGTTGCACGGAACTTTCTCAATGGAGTTACTGTCAATTTTATCAGTCTCAATGGAGACTGGAGTTATACTTTGATGGTTTGTTTCAGTCTAAAATGTTGAGTTCTCAACTTTTCTGCTCAAGAATACACTCGAACTGGACAACTGCTATCCTTTACTGAGAGTATCACATAAGAATGAATATCCGATGTAGCTTATCAACTTTTCTGCTCAACATGATGTGCAAATATTCTCACTGGATTTGCATCTCGATGTCATTAGGTAAAAGTTTCCTTTATGTTTCATGGGCTACTTAGTGTCATATGTATATGCCTTGTATACCCTTCTAACAAGTATCAGGTGTATCCTATATGACATATTTCACTTTTTTTTTACCAGGTATGCCTGCGTGGTTGCCAAAGTATGTTCCTGTCAAGTGTCAATTTAAAAGACATTGAAACTGCTTGATTCCAGGAAGATGATGAAGTGTCATTGGAGTCCTTGAAAGCTAAGGGCTTAATCAACCCTTCTGGCAGAGAAAGAAAACTATCCTTAAAGGTACGTTGATTTGCTTTCACCTGCTTTAGAATAAGTGCATCAAGTCATTTACTTGATCAAGTATTTGATAAGACATATTACATTGAGCTTGAACTTCCTTCTAGTAGATTAATGATAACTGCATCTTACTACGTGCATGTCTTTTTACTCTTGTTGACTTTATGGTTATTTGCTGATTTTGTTGCTGGACTCTGGAACTTGATGCATCTAGCTTCATCTTACATTTTGTTCCTCCTTTTATGCAATTTATCCTCCTATTTAGTTGTATTTCAGCTTTCAAAGCTGCAATTGCATGTCCAATAACAGTACTATGCTTTAAGGTACCACCATGGTTTTGTTGCCATTTTTTGTTTCTTCATACATATAGATCTGGTTCTTAACTTGTTTCTTCAAGGATGAGAATAAGTTATTTTAACGTTATAATCCCTTCAGCAAAAGGTAGTTTTTCTTAGTCTAGAATCATGATTTTTCTAACTCTAGATATGCATTTGCTTAATGTTCATTGTTAGAGTTATTTTATTTTTGTTATTTATCATATGAGGGTATAATAGTAATTGTGGGTGTATTGCGTATCAATATAAATAGACATGAGATGCAACCTAGGTTTAAGGCCCTTATCTCATTTCTCATATTCTCTCTTCTCCTACTTTTTTTTCCTTTTCCTCTCCGTCTCCAAACTTCACTTGGTATCAGAGCATATATTTTTTCGGCTATTTTTCGTCTACTTTTCATGATTCGCCATTCATCGTTCGTTGTTCGTGGTCGTTCGTAGTTCGTTTATGAGATCTAGGGTTTCTACAGATCTTCGTTGGTTATTCGTCGTTGGTTGAGGTTCGTTGTGATATCTAAGGTTTCAAAGACCTCGTCTTTCTATTGCATCTGCAAGTATGGTGGAGACCGAATCTTCTAACGAGGTTAATAGTGGTGGTGGTAGTGGTAGCAGAGGTGATTCTCCTTTTACTATTATTCATAATGATGAATTGGGAAAGTCGATTACAGCGGTAAAACTCAATGGTGCGAACTACCTTGCCTGGTACAAGTCTATCAAAGTGGTGTTAAGGGCGAAGAAGAAGCTGAAGTTTTTGACGGAAGAACCCTCGCCTGAAACTTCCGCTGAGTATGAAGATTGGATGAGTGCAAATGCATACGTTATGTCGTGGTTGTGGCATAGTATGGAACCACATATCGCTGCTAATGTTCAGTGGTGTGAATCAAGCAAACAGATTTGGGCATCTCTGGAAGAATTATATTCGCAGAAGCAAAACGTTGCCCGTATCTATGAGTTGTACGAGTTATTGTTTAATACAAAGCAAAATGGAAAGCCTGTGAATAAATATCTGGCTTCAAAGAAGGCTTTGTGGGAGGAACTGCTTCAATATCATCTTGTTACTACTGATTTGAAGGAAGTTCGGAGACAGAAGGAAGAGTTTCATGTTTTACTTATCCTAGCCGGTTTGGATCCTGCGCTCGAACCTTATAAAAAGCTCAAATCCTTGCTGGAAAACAGTTACCTACGATGGCAGATACTTTCTCCCGTCTCAATCGTTCCTTTCTGGAACAGAGTTCTGTGGTGCCGAGTACTGACTCTTCTACTCTAGTTTCTAATGTTGTTGGTCGTGGTTGTGGACGTGGTAGTGGACGTGGCGGTAGAGATGGTGGTCGTAGTTTTGGTCGAGGAGGAGGCCGTGGTAGCCGTCGTGGTGGTGGTGGTGGTCGCGGTGGTGGTGGTGGCCGCGGTGGCGGTGGTGGTGGTTGTGGCGGTGGTCAACCACGAAAGTATAACTATTGTGGAATGCTTGGTCATGTGGAAGACTATTGTTGGGACAAGTGGGGCAAACCAGAATATGCACATCAAGTGCATTATGAAAATATGCAGTCTCAGGTCACCACTTCTGCTCCAAGAGATGATACTTCGGGTTACAATCAGACTTCAACGTCCAATACCTCATCTCAATTTGAACAGATCCTCCAAAAGTTGAACGCGCTTGCTAGTACCACCTCCCAACCTACTGCAACCATGGTACATATAGGTAATCATGCTTGTGTGGCAACTCAAGTCACCATCCACCTCTTGGGTCATCGACTCAGGAGCAAGCTCTCACATGTCTGGTATAACATCTCTCTTTCATAATCATAGTTCTATGAAACATAATATTATCTTGGCTGATGGGTCTACTCGTCATGTGCTTGAAAAATGTCTCATTCACCCTACTCAATCACTATCATTATTTGATTCATTATATGTGCCTAATTTTTTATTTAATTTGTTATCTGTGAGCCAGTTAACTAAATCTCTTCAATGTTCTGTGACATTTTCTACCAATTAGTGTGTTTTTAGAACCTCAAGACGAAGAAGATGATTGGTTCGGGGCATGAAAAAGATTGACTATACAACTTGGATCTACCTGGAAAGGCCTTCACTTATGTTTCTACTTCTCCGTTGCAGTGGCATTATCGTTTAGGACATCCGTCTTTGGAAGTTGCGTCAAGTTGTTCCTAGTTTGAGTCATGTTTCTAGTCTTGAATGTGAGGCTTGTCAGTTAGGCAAGCATCACCGTAGTTCCTTCTCTCGTCATAGTGAGAGTCGTCAATTAGTCTTTTGATCTTGTTCATTCTGATATTTGGGGTCCGTCTAGAGTCAAAAGTCCGAAAGAATTTCAGTATTTTGTTATTTTTTTTGATGATTATTCCAGAATGACTTTGTGTTATTTAATGAAAGAAAGATCTGAGTTTCCAAACGTGTTATCTGCCTTTTATAATGAAGTCTATGTTCAGTTTGATAAACGTATCAAAATTCTGCGTTCTGATAATGCTTTGGAGTATACTTAATCTTCTGTGAACAGTTTTTGTGTTGATCGTGGTATGATTCATCAAACCAGTTGCGTCCACACCTCTCAACAAAATGGTATAGCCGAACGCAAACATCGACACATTTTAGATGTGGCTCGAACTCTCATGTTCAATATGCATGTCCCTAAACAGTATTGGGCAGATGTCGTTCTTACTGCATGTTATCTAATTAATCGCATGTCATCATCTGTATTAAATAACAAAATTTCATTTACCATATTACATACAGATGTCACACATTTTTCCTTATCTCCTCGAGTGTTTTGGTGTGTCGCTTGTATTCACAACTTGGAACCTAATCGAGATAAGTTGAACACTAGATATCTTAAGTGTCTTTCTTGGTTATCCCCGTACTCAAAAAGGTTTTCGTTGTTACAGTCCACAGTCACGCAAATATTATGTCAGTGCGGATGTTACATTATTTGAGTCTATCACTTTCTTTCCTTCAGGAGACCGTTGTATTCCTTTTACAACAGATTTGGTATCTTCCATACCACTTCCGGTCATTCCAGAATCAATTTGGTCATTCCAGAATCAATTTGTCTCCATTCCCCATTTACAGGTTTATCAGAGATCCAAGGACATGTCAGTGGTTCTGCAGAATTCAGCCATCAACCAATCATCTTTCATGCCTGAGGTTTCTGCTCCCATCACCACATATCCAGATGATCTTCATATTGCTCTCAGAAAAAGAAAACGTCTTTGTACCACAAAGAATAAACATCCAATTTCTAACTATGTTTCATTACACCGTGCTTCATCTTTTCATGCATTTGTTGTTTCATTGTCTTCTATTTGCATTCCCAAAACTTACAAGCAGACTATGTCATCTTCTGGTTGAAAAAGTACAATGGATGAGGAGATGTATGCTTTACATCAAAATCAGACTTGGGAGCTTACATCACTTCCTGTTGGAAAGCAGACATTGGATTGTAGATGGGTGTACACTGTTAAGTATCATCCCGATGGTTCTGTTGAGCGCCTCAAGGAACGGTTGGTTGCCAAAAAATATACTCAGATATATGGTGTGGATTATATGGAGACTTTCTCTCCATTGGCTCGGCTGAATTCAGTTCGGATTCTTATTTCTGTAGCGGTTAATCACCAATGGCCTATATATCAGCTGGATATAAAGAATGCTTTCTTCCATGATGACTTACAGGAGGAGGTTTATATGAATCAACCACCGGGATATGTTGTAGCAGGAAATAAAAAACTCGTATGTCGATTGAAGAAAACAATATATGGACTGAAACAGTCATCTCGTGCTTGGTTTGACAAGTTCAGTTCAGTTCTCATTCAGTATAGCTTTCGGCACACCACATCAGATCATTCAGTATATTGTCATTCTTTCTGGTATTATCGTGTTGATTGTTTATGTTGATGATATCATTATATATGGGAGTGATCATGCTAGAATTGTGGACTTGAAGGCCTACCTTAGTCGTCAGTTTCATACTAAGGATTTGGGTCTTCTTCGATATTTTCTTGGAATCGAGGTTGCTCGATCTAAGAAGGGTGTATATATGTCACAACGCAAGTATGTTCTAGACTTGCTCTTCGAGACTGGGATATTGGAGTGTCGGCCAGTTGAGACTCCTATGGATTACCATGACAAGCTTGATGCTGACAGTGGAGAGTTATTTGAGGATGTTGGATATTATAGACGTTTGGTTGGCAAACTTATATATATTATTGTTACTCGACCAAACACTACATATGCAGTTGAAGTAGTTAGTCAGTTTATGCATGCCCCTTGGCAACCATATTGGAGGCTATCTCTCGCATTCTTCGATACTTGAAGGGTGCATCTGAAAAGGGTTTGTTGTACAAACATTTCTAGTTGCTTACGATGACTGGGTTCAGTGATGCTGATTGTGTCACGCCCCGATTCCGTCGAATCGTAGGGGCGTCCCCCGAGCGTAACCGTCGTGCGGGCCTGGAGTTGCGCCCGCACAAGACTAGAGTATTTTGCAAACGAGCACATATTCAGAGTACGTAGATAAATTGAAACACAGATTTGAAACATGGAAAAGTTCTTTTATTGATAATGAACATCTATTACAAACTCTTGAACGAGTCAGCTAATTGCCGCACGGGCTTACAAAAGTGTTGACACAAAATGAGATGACAGTCCTGTACATTATATCCCTTTACTAAACTTCAAAATGATAAAGACCTCCGGACGGGATGACGGCCTTCCCACGGAGCTGCATTGTGTTTGGGTTGCTAGCTCCTTTCTTCAAGTACTTCAAAATGTGGCGCGATCAGGATGCGCCTACAGCTGGACTGGATCGGGAAAGACGACTTCGGCTCCTCGCTCGGTTCGCCTTAGTGCGGGGAACCTGTTTCAACGAGGGTCAGTACATCGAAATGTACTGGTGAATGCGAGCTAAACCCAACTATACCAATCAACACGTTGTTTTAATGAAGCATGCATATTTATTGTGGTCTTTCTATCTTACCTTAGTTCATTTACAAGTAAGCAGCATATAGAATTTACTGAAATGAACTTGCCACCGTTCGGTAGCTTTTACCTGTCCATCTGAATCACCTGCACAATACTTACCATGCCTTCCCTGCCACAAAGACACAAATTAGCTTGCAACAGGTTTAAATATACACGAGGATCACTGGCTTGATGCCATAATGGACATAGTCAAGGACAAGGATAGCATGCTACGAGAGTACACGATGCGCTACAAGCTATCATGTCCCGTACACGATGACTACACACGAGTTTCGCCCGAATCGGATCGGTGCCAGTGCCCCAGCGACCGTCCGCAGAACAAAGACCTTGTGCACAAGTTGTCCATGATCGAACACGATTATTAAGTTAACAATTCATGCAGTTGAGGCAACACGAGTACAAGAACACGAGTACAAGACAAGCAGTATTGCATGATTCATTTTGTATAGCCTCCCTGAACAATTATTCGCATACAAGATATGATCCATACTTAGCACGATTTATAGAACATTTACAACGAACTAGCATACAATAAGATAACAGTTCACAAGTTTAGTTTTGACAAGCAATATAGTCCAATGTCTATTCCCATTTTATCTTGGCATCTTTTTAGTTATTACTTGGTATCGTCTGATCGGGGCAAACAAGGATACAAGATTATTAGGTGTGAAGACTTGGAAGCAGGGCTAGCTAATCGGGATGGTAGCCACTCACATAGTTGGTTGGAAGGGAGAAGGAAAGAGGCGCTTCAAGACTCCGCTCGTAAGCCGCCTACTGCTCGTTCACCTGCATCACGAACAGCTCGATCAATACCTCTTCCACTCTTTCCAATCTCGGAATTGAAGTGCAGTTCAATGAACGAAAACAATGAAATCCATCGAAACCGTTCAAGAAAAACAAGCAAATCTGAAAACCAACTCAAAGCACGAAAGAAATAAGCGACATCAAAATCTGAGGCAACAAAAGATGCATCGGAGAGGTCCCTCCTGACTCTGCCGCTAAGTCGATTCCGGGGGCACGGTCCACTGAATATGGAAATCGATTCTGAAGAAGCAAATCCGTAATGAGGACGAGTTCTTGTTTCAATCTATCCCGATCGAACGATACCATCTTGTGTTTCTTAGCCGCGCTCCCCAAATAGGGGAAACGGGACGCCACATCCTACCCAACTAATTGAAAGTTTCGTCCACGAAACTTAGGAATATAACCTACCGTTAGGGATTATTTCGTTGGGAACGGCGATCAGGAAGGTTCGGACAGGAACTAATGGTATGGCCTGATCCTCCACAAGCGAGGCATAACCCAAGTCTCAAGTGACAATCTTCCTTAGCGTGCCCACGCTTTTTGCAGAACTGACATGTATTGCTCCAATCCCTTATTTGCTGACCACCGTCGTTTTGTCGCTTTGCAGCGTTGTTTTCTCTATGATTGCTTTGGCGTTTGTGATTGTAGGTATGCACAGTGCCGGTAGAAACATGAGGATATTGCGGTTCAAGTGATAGGGCATGATTTATTACTTCCTGCATTGTCCGATACTGATGAACGACTACGTGCGCATGGATGGCAGGGCGTAGACCACCTTCAAACCTTCTAGCTCGACTCGCTGCATCAGGTAAATAGGCACTAGCAAATTTGGAGAGTCGGTTGAATTCGACGGAATACTGTTTAACTGTCATGCTGCCTTGCCTCAGTTGCACGAACTCATTCTCCATCTGACGTCGTACTGGAGGGGATATAAACTCCTCTTTAAACGCGGCACGAAAAGTCGCCCACGCGATCGCCTCCTCTCTATGGTCAAATTGAAGAGATCGTCGATGCACGTCCCACCAATCGTGCGCGTTGAGGCAGAGCTGTAGTTGCGCACATACGACGCGCTTCTCTTCGGGGACCTCTAGCAGAGCGAAGTGGTCTTCAAGTTCAGCCAACCAATCTAGAGCCACGATTGGGTCCTCAGTCCCGTTGAATTGGGTATTGCAGACTTTCTTGAAGTGGCCAAAGTCGAAGGCAGTCACTTCCCTCGTCCTTGAAATTTGCGACGTCTCGACTTCAAGCACGGGCTGTTCCACCGGAGTTGGCGTTGTTGCCGTGGAATAGTTGGAAGCCAAAGTCTGCACGATCTGTTGCATGGTATCTACCTGCTTTTGCTGGACTGGAAATCGAGCTTCTATATTGTCTTGAAACTTAAGCTGACTTTCTTCCGCTCGCCTCTAGCTCGTCCCTTTGTTAGTTTGCCTCCAACATCCGCAAAATTTGCTGGATGGGATCGACGCAAGATATGGCTCACTGGCTCCTTGAACTTCCCGAAGTACCCGAACTACTTTCTTGGCCTTGCGTTTCGTCCGGTGCTAGCGCTGAGGATTGCGCTGGTGCCATTCCTTCAAAAGAAGGTAAATTACATTAGGATCATAATGTATTATGGACTCATTGCATGAACGTATCTCATTTTGTCCTAACGAGTTCAAGAGTTCGCACAGGAATTTGTTAAAGGAACTTTTCCAGTGTGAGAGTTAAGGAACTTGAATCTGTGCTCTGATACCAACATGTCACGTCCCGATTCCGTCGAATCGTAGGGGCGTCCCCCGATCGTGACCGTCGTGCGGGCCTGGAAGTACTGGTGAGATAAATCAATTGAACAGAAACATGCATTCACTCAAACCAACACTAAGTAATCATGTTATAAAACATTATATTACTAGTGATCTTTCTAGTTTTACCTAGGTTCGTTTTATGCAGTTCGCTAGCAGAGTCATATTACATTGTTTGGAAACATGTTTGGAAACAGAGTTTCATATTGAATATGCAAGCAAGCAAACCGTTCATGTTCCAGGGTGTGCGCAGCGTGTCTCGTGCGACTCCAGGGTCAGATGCAAAGCTAGACACACAATGCACAATCTTAGGGGCAGTCACTATCCAAGCCAACACAATGACTTAGCTATATGCAGGGCGGTCCCCGAGTATCTCAGGATCGGCAGCTGGTGGAACAGCATACCAATGACTCATTCTCTGATGCTAATGGCAGCTGTGACCCATGGTGGCTATGACGCATGCAGTTCAGCTCTCCACCAAAAGCCATTGTCCGACCGCGTGCGAATGCATGGAACACTATCAAATAAACTCTAGTATGCATACGAGACGAACCATCAGAATACAATCGTTGTTGCGGGGCAATCCGACTTATCACTTGAACACGTTCAGGCACAGTATGGTTCTCTCGAAGCATAGACGATAGTGAACATGTTCATGCATTCTAAGCAAGCGATTCAGGATTCTCGTTAAGCAGACATTGTTTCAAAGACAAGCTAGGTGAGTTCGTTCATTAACATGCAAGGCAGGTTCTATCACTCTTATGAAAATATTGCAAGCAAAAACTCAGGTTATTATTAAGGCGTGCAAGAATCAAAGAACGAAGTTCTGCCCACTCACCTTGATACATAACGCCGATGCGGAGCGGGGCGTTACACCAGCGACCGTCCGCAGAACAAAGACCTTGTGCACAAGTTGTCCATGATCGAACACGATTATTAAGTTAACAATTCATGCAGTTGAGGCAACACGAGTACAAGAACACGAGTACAAGATAAGCAGTATTGCATGATTCATTTTGTATAGCCTCCCTGAACAATTATTCGCATACAAGATATGATCCATACTTAGCACGATTTATAGAACATTTACAACGAACTAGCATACAATAAGATAACAGTTCACAAGTTTAGTTTTGACAAGCAATATAGTCCAATGTCTATTTCCATTTTATCTTGGCATCTTTTTAGTTATTACTTGGTATCGTCTGATCGGGGCAAACAAGGATGCAAGATTATTAGGTGTGAAGACTTGGAAGCAGGGCTAGCTAATCGGGATGGTAGCCACTCATTTAGTTGGTTGGAAGGGAGAAGGAAAGAGGCGCTTCAAGACTCTGCTCGTAAGCCGCCTACTGCTCGTTCACCTGCATCACGAACAGCTCGATCAATACCTCTTTCACTCTTTCCAATCTCGGAATTGAAGTGCAGTTCAATGAACGAAAACAATGAAATCAATCGAAGCCGTTCAAGGAAAACAAGCAAATCCGAAAACCAACTCAAAGCACGAAAGCAACAAGCGACATCGAAATCTGAGGCAACAAAAGATGCAGCGGAGAGGTCCCTCCTGACTCTGCCGCTAAGTCGATCCCGGGGGCACGGTCCACTGAATATGGGAATCGATTCCGAAGAAGCAAATCCATAACGAGGACGAGTTCTTGTTTTAATCTATCCTGATCGAACGATACCATCTTGTGTTTCTTAGCCGCGCTCCCCGAATTGGAGAAACGGGACGCCACAGATTGGACAGGCAGTCGTAGTGATAGGAGGTCTACTTCTGGCTATTGTACATTTGTGGGTGGCAATCTTGTCACGTGGCGTAGTAAAAAATAGAATGTTGTGGCTCGTTCTAGTGCAGAGGCCGAGTATCGTGCAATGGCTCATACAGCTTTTGAGATGATGTGGGTGCACTCTTCTTCAAAAAATGGGTATTATGATTCTTATTCCGCTGGAGATGTATTGTGATAATCAGTCGACAATGTTTATCGCAAGTAATCCGATATTTCATGAGTGCACGAAGCATATCGAGGTTGATTGTCATTTTGTTCGTGATTTGTTGCTGAAGAAACAGATTGTCACTCCTTATGTTTGGTCAGAGGATCAATTAGGTGATATCCTCACCAAACCACTTGTTCGTGGTCCATTTTCTGATTTATGTAGCAAGCTGGACATGTCTGATCTATATGCTCCTGCTTGAGGGAGGGTGTTAGAGTTATTTTATTTTGTTATTTATCATATGAGGGTATAATAGTAATTGTGGGTGTATTGCATATCAATATAAATAGACATGAGATGCAACATAGGGTTTAAGGTCCTTGCAATCTCCTTCAATATTTCTAATACATACAAATCTAGAGAAACATACTAATTAATCAATATCACACTCAGACAATGATTTGGATATTGAATGTACACTTTCTAATTCCTATTTGTTTTCAGGATACATTTCTCAAGCTGTTAAGTTAGGAACACAAGTATTACCTACATATCGAGTATTCTTCCTGGAAGAGTTAAGAGAAGCAGCCAAAGATTTTGATAGTTCGTCATTTCTTGGTGAGGGATCAGTGAGGAAGGCACCTATATAATTTCATTTTCACTTAACTTTAAATGAGTGTTCTGGCTTCTTGCATACAGCTGAAGTTGCATGCATATATAGATGAGCACTAGAAATAAATATATACTACTTAGCTGACAACAAACATAACCATGACTTCTTATATATAAGGGAATATATACTCTCTTCTTCGAGTCTTGGAAAGAAGAGAAGAATGTTGCCGCCTATTTGCACGAATGTAAATAGAAATACGGATAAGTACACGATATGGATATGGGATACGAACATTTTCAGTTAGGCACTTATGTAGGTGTTGCACGAATAGGGACATTGGATGAGGGTACGGACAAGACAACGGATATGGACACCATTTTTCCATGTCCGTGCTGTTGCATAATGCCATTTTTTCTACAACTACAAGTATCTTATGAGTTTAAACCTTCTAATAGGATTATCGCATATTCATGTTTCAGCTTGAAATTATGGCATATTCATGTTTATCTTATGAGTTTAAACCTACGAAGAGGTTGCCTTTCTGAAGTTGCATGTGTGAGTCGTTGTGCTTAACAACCATCATTGCGCGGATTCAGGGCCGGTATAGAATTCCTATGCTAGGGCAACCTCCCTCTGCGACGGTCAAGGGGCAACCAAAATTGGTTTCGGATAGGGCAACCCATCCCTCGGGGCCGGCCCTGCATATCGTCGGGGTACTTAGTTACGGTGCTGTGCCGTATCAGTGCAACATAGCGAACATAAAGCATTTGAAGAATTGCATGACAGGAAAAAGATCAGTAGTGAACCTAGTGCGGCGTTGCATCGTCGAACGGAGTCACGGCAGGTTGGGGATTCGGCGTGGCGGGAGCTGCGGCGGCGGCACCAGAGCCGTGCTGCAGCTCGATGACGAGCCAGCGGACGGCCTTGCTCATCTGCTCCAGACGCACGGCGCTGATGGGCGGTATGCCGGAGTCGTCGGGCCTGGAGCCCGATCCGGTAGCGGTGGGGGCCGCGCCGGTGGCCTCGTCGACGAGGCACTCGGAGCCTATGCGCTGCTTGAGAGACTCGACGAGCTCCTCGGCCTGGTCGCAGGAGACCTTGAAGAGCTCCCAGCACTGCTTGAAGGACTCCAGCGCCGCGTCCGTGGCAGGGGTCTTCTGCCCGTTCGACTGCTCCTTCGCCTCCAGGACCCCCGCCGCCGCCGCCACGAAGTCCTGGTACGAATTGCTCAGGGAATCCGCGATGCTCTCCATCAGATGAGATGAGATGAGAATTACTCGGCTCTCTTCTGATCAGATCAGGTTCCCTTTGAAATTCTCCCCTCTTTTAAATGTATTTAATTAATCCTCCTTTCCTACTGCTAAACCTAATAGCCTTTGATATGGAAAGGGCTTTATAAATGTTATTCCTACTCCTGATAGCTTTCCTGGTGAAAGAAGGATCAGAAAGTTGGGGCCGTTTGGTTCTAATTGCAATCGTAATATAATATAGAATTTGTAAGTAATTCGGTTTTTTTTTTAATGCCCATACGCATAAGACTTTACGCACGCTGCGTTGCATATCATTTGGACCCATTGTCCTCACACCTCTTCCGAGATTTGATCCTGAGACCTTCGTCCAGCCAGAGAGATTATACCTCTTTTAACTGACCACAAAGTCAGTTGAGTTCGATTAAGTAATTCAGCTTGTAATATAATTGAATTACAATTATATTATCATATAAACAAATAAAAATTATAATAAATTTTTGAAAAAAAAATTAAAATTAAAATTTTAAAACTGGATAGCCTACTCCGTCCTCCACATCTTCTACTAGTTGATTTGTCTCAAGTTAGCAATAGACCCATATGGCTTTATAAAGACAGAGTTTAGTCTTCACAACCGCTCCCTTAAGCCATGTAAACTTGTCACGTCCAGTCTCAAAACTTGTAAAACCCCTTCCTCATTTTATTTTTTCAGATTTCTAAAATTTTAAGCTTCTATTTTTCTATATCATGATCAGTACAAGGATTTCTAATACTGCAAAGGTTAACATGTTATATTCTTATATATTTAATATTAGTGTTGATGTTTTCCTTAATTTAATTTACTAAACTGGTTACTGTTAGCTTTGCTTGAGCAAAAGCTCAATTTTCTTCTTTCCTTTAGTCCCACATCGGATGGGCCAACCCCTCCTTGTGTACATATATTAGTTCCTCTTCTTTGCTTTCTTAAAGTTGTTGAGTGGGGAACCCCTTGGGCCACACGCGCACGCCGCCACCGCCGCCGCCCGGCCCGGTTCGGTTAGGTTCGGTTCGGCGCGCGTAACGGGTGCGGGTACGTGCCCACACCTGCGGGCGCCGAATGCCGATCCAATTTCCTCTTCGGGTTCGGGCTGGGATCCAAAAATCTTTTTGTTGCTCTTTATTTTTTGAACCAATTTGGCTCTTTCAAATTTGAACGTTGAGGCCCACGTCCAGATTCTTGCAACAGCTCTTTTGACAGCCTTTTTCCCACATTTTATTTGCTCCTTAATGGCCTGTTTATGAGCCATTAAGAGTATCATGTATGTGACTCGTGTCCAGATTCATTGAACCTTGCAACAGCTTCAGCTTATTTATTTGGTCTCCTTCTCCTTCTTTATTTTTACACAGAAAAATTATACTACGTGAAAACTCTCTCTCTCAAACACATTCTGTTCTCCAAATTCTTGCTCTGGGCAGAGCTAAGTTTGGTCTCTCTCTTCGAGTTGTGTGCAACGAAGAGAACCCGGTAGTCAGGGGGTTGTACCACTAGGAGATTCTGAGAAACGTCTGCACATAGACCTCGGATCAACTCTTAGGGCAGTGCTTCGTGCACGACTTCCCCGGAGGCCGATAACAATTTTCTGTTGTTTCTTTGTGCTCGTATAAATCTCTGAAAAGTAATATATATTTTGTTATCAATTTTTGTAACAATCTAAGAGTTGATCCGATTACCTACTGCTTTTAATTTTTGCAAAACATATTTCTGCCTATTGCTGCTTATTGCAACAAGAACGAATTGTGATTACTGTAGGTACATATATAAAAGTTTTGCTTTGCAAATAAAAGAACAGAACTATTTGAAGCAGCAGAAGGCTATTGTTGGTTTTGTAAAGAATTGAACAATTTCATAGATACCTTTAATTGCTGCAAATTAGTTGCTTTGCAAAGAACAGAACAAATTACTTGTTACCAAATATAAAAGCATATTTCCTACCAAATAGTTTGCTCACGTTTTAATACTGTAGCATATCTGTTAAACACTAGTATGTTTGATTGTTAAGCGAATTATTTATAACCTCCTAACATACTATAGCACATTTTGCTACATACCAATTGTGCGTACTGTCCAATTTTGCTACATATCAATTTTTGTAACAAAAAAAAATCTTGTAGCAAATAGTTAACCAAGTTTATTACTTGCTGTTAAAGTAGTACTATAGCAATTTAGTACATATTAATTGCTGGTAGCAAACTGATAGAAATATAAAGTTACTGTAGCAAGTTTAATTTTTAATTGTATTGCCAAAGCAAGAGTAGTATTAATTTGTATTGCTAAAGCAAGTTTATTATTTATTTTGTTTATAGGCATATTTGGTTGTGTATTAACATAACAAATTGTGTTGTTGGCTCACTCTTGTAGAAGCATGAAATACGCTAGGAAATTGTACGCGTATTATACAGTCAAAACCCCCAACATACATGAAGTCCGCGTAAAACAGAGCTTCAGAGCTACCCACGTAAAACAGAGCTTCAGAGCTGTTTGGCGTAAAGTAGAGCTTCAGAGCTGCCCGCGTAAAGCAGCGCTTCAAGGCTGTTTTGGCGTAAAAATGTTGCTATACCTCCCTGCGTAAAGTTTAAAATATGTTTTTAATGCAGCGTAAAAGTTGAACGAGGAACTCTTCGTATTCCTTGGATGAATTTGTCAGACAAAACAGTGAACCTGACTCCTAACAAAAGTACTGCACGATGATCGAGAGGACGGCTGTGATAATGATTTTGCACAGAGATCCAGGCTGTCGTTTAGTGACATATTCTTGATACAAGTCATTTTTACGCATTCAAAGAATACGCTGCCTATTCTACATGGCAGAAATGAGTTTTTACGCTCAAGATAAGACGAAATCAGACGCCACGTCAAAAGTTGCTTCTCATACAGAGCTCGAGGCATATCTCTGCATTTAATGCACGAGATGGAGGCATATCTCTGCATTTAATGCACGAGATTTGGTTCTATTCTTTAAATTTTGTCATGACTGGGAGAGCTAAAACTGTGACTAATACGCTCACATCACCATCCTTGCATTTAACGCCAACCAGGCTATTTTCAACTATAAGAGTACGCCGTATGCTATCTCCTCGAAATACGCCAACTCGGCTACATTTGCAAAGGTACGTGATAAGGCTATTTAGCCCAGAATACGCTCAAGACCTCAGTCGTGATGGATAATTGACTGGGGAAGCTAAAACTGTGACTAATATGCTCACATCACCATCCTTACATTTTACGCCAACCAAGCTATTTTCAACTATAAGGAGTACGCTGTATGCTATCTCCTCGAAATACGCCAATCCGACTATATTTGCAAAGGTACGTGATAAGGCTATTTAGCCCAGAATACGCTCAAGACCTCAGTCAGGAAGGATAAATTGGCTATTTTTACGCTGGTTATCTATTATTCATGAATCATCAAGTTTTACACAGAGTTTGGCTTTTACACCAACAAGACAAATTATTTGGCTTTTACGCCAACCATCTTTACGCAGGGACAGTTACATACGTGGCTTGCATGCCATAATCTTCGAGAAGAAGTTATACGCGTTACCTCATAAAGGAATACGTGTCATACGCATATTCAGAAGACAATAGGAACGTGGGTAGCTGTTATCATAACCGCAGCGTAAAAGAAGTCTTCTTTTTCATAGTTTGGTCTTTTACGCCAACAAGATAGTTATTTGGCTTTTACGCCAACCATCTTTACGCAAGGGGCGGTTACCTACGTGGCTTGCATGCCATGATCTTCGAGAAACAGTTATACGCGTTACCTTATAATGGAACACGTGGCATACGCAGATTCAGAAGATTATTCGAACGTGGGTAGCAGTTATTATAACCGCCGCATAAAAGATGCAACAGTCTGGCTTTTATGCCGACTAGACAGTTATTTGGCTGATCTCTATAAATAGAGACCCCTGGTCACAGGGGAAGGGGATCAGACAGAAGCACAAGGAGAGATCAGAGAGAGAGAGCACAAACAGACAGTGTTGATTGACAACTTTGGCAACGAGAATTCAATCCCACTTGCAACCTTTGAAGCTTCTTCTTCTACAACACTTCTTCATCATCATGTGGTCCAAGGGACAAAGTGATCGATCGCAGATCAGACTCCTATAGCAATACTTCTCCAGAATTATCCAAACAACTCTATTTTGGCATATTGTTAATTCCAATTCCTTTAAATAATTTAGGTCAAAGTAAATAGTTAAAGTAAAACTGCAAATTCCTTTGAGCCTTAATTCTAAAAGTAAAGATAAATTTGGGAATAAGCCGAAAGGGTCCTTCTGTCAACCGGGTGTAAATAGCCCTAAGCGACACTGTATTTAAGTGTCTTCGGACCACCGCTAGCTGGGAACCGGCCCCTACAGCTAGCCCAAGTTAATCTACACTTGATATACTAAAGATTTAAAGATTTATTAGCAAAACTACTTAAACTATTTTCTAAATTATTGGACATTGCTATTGAGTACATATCTTTCAGTTTCAGTTTTCTCAATAGCAATCATGACTGGGAAGAATGAGACTTTCACTGCTAAACCTGCTAAGTTCAACGGGACCTACTTTAAGAGATGGCAGAGTCAAATAAAGTTTTGGCTCACAACTTTAGGGCTGATCTCAGCAATTGATGGTTCCACACCCAACACAAATAATTCTGATGACACCGAGTCTGACGTAGGAGTGTCCAAATCTACCAACTCCTCTAAACCCAAAACACCTGAGGAAATAGACTACCACTACTTCCATAGAATTCTAAGCGCTTTGTCTGAATCATTATATGACATATTCTTTGAATATAAAAGTGCTAAAGAACTTTGGGAAGCTTTGGAAGATTAATATAGTTGTGATGATGCTGGAATCGAAAGATTCAATTCCTCCTCATTCAACAGATACTTTATGGTAGATAATAAACACATGAATGACCAAATACATGAATTCCAAGAATATCTTAGGCATATTAAAGCCAAAGGTACTTTCTTTTCTACTGAATATAAAATAGCCTGTTTGGTAGACAAGCTCCCTCCTTCTTGGTCTGATGTTAAGAAAGACCTTATTCATATACAAGGTGACCTTACCTTTGCTCAAGTACTAAAGAAAATTAGAACAGAAGAACAAATTAGGCTAAGGTCTAATCCTAAGTCTGAGTCTAAAACTAAGATAAACCTTATAGAATCCCAAGGCAAACCCAAGCCTAATCATCACCACAAACCCAAAAGGAACCTCTTCAAGAAGAAGCATAACCCTCAGCCTCACAACAAAAACCATCACCACTATAAACCAAGGAACTTCGGTCAGACTCAGGATCAGAAGAGATTTTGTTTTGTGTGTGGTAAAATAAACCATATAGCCACCAACTGTTTCCATAGGAAGAAGGAAGTTGTCCAAACTTTTTTTAAAGGGAAACGTCCTGCCAAACCAGAAGCAAACATGCTTCTCAATGGCTCTTCTAGTTCCTTCAGGTCTGTAAGTTATCAACCCTTAGTCAATATTTTCTACTATTTTGACGTTTGGTGGTTGAATTCTGGAGCTAATGTTCATGTTTCCTTTGATCGCTCCTGTTTTTCAAACTATCAGGAATCAGGTGGAGGAGGTGTAACTCTAGGAGATGGATCGGCGGCACAAATTATAGGAAGAGGAAGAATAGATCTAAAGATGACATCAGAAAAAATTCTGACTCTTCATGATGTGTTATATGTGTCGTCTATCAGAAGAAATTTAGTTAGTGGGTCTCTCCTTGTAGCTTCAGGGTACAAGATTGTTATGGAAGCAAATAAAGTAGTATTTTCTAAGAATTACTCCTTTATTAGAAAAGAATTTGTAAGAGATGGTCTTTTTATTTTGAGTACCATGAATAAAATTTTAGATTCTTCCTTTGTTATTTCAAATATAGAATCCTCAAATGTATGGCATAGTAGATTAGGTCATGTGAATCTAGGTTCCCTAAGAAGGATGATGAACTTAGATCTTATTCCTAAGACTCCAATAGATGATAAACATAAGTGTGAGATCTGTGTTCAAGCCAAACATACTAGGTTACCTTTCAAATCTGTAGAAAGGAACTCTGACCTTCTAGAGCTAGTTCATAGTGATGTGTGCGACTCAAATAGGGTTTTGACCCGAGGTGGTAGAAAATACTTTGTTACATTTATAGATGATCATTCAAAGTATTATTATACATATCTTCTCAAAACCAAAGATGAAGTTCTGGACAGATTTAAGGTCTATAAATCTGAAGCTGAAAACCAGTTAGAGAGAGATTAAGATTCTTAGATCAGATCATGGTGGAGAGTATACATCAAATGATATGACCAATTTATATGAAGAACACGGAATAATCCATGAGGTAACTGCTCCATATTCACCACAGTCCAACGGAGTTGCTGAAAGGAAGAATCGTACCCTGTTAGACATGGTGAATGCTATGCTCCTCAGCTTAGGTGCTCCCGATAATTTATGGGGAGAAGCATTATTATCGGCCTGTTATATCCTTAATAAAATTTCTACTAAGTCTAATGATAAGACTCCCTATGAACTATGGAAAGGTAGAGCCCATATGATTTATTATCTCAAAGTTTGGGGATGTCTGGCTAAAGTAGGTATTTCTGAACCTAAAAAGAGGAAGATTGGACCTAAGACTGTAGATGATGTATTCATAGGATATGCCCTAGATAGCAATGCCAATAGATTTCTTGTTACTCACTCAGAAGTAAATAAAATCTCTAATAATACTATTATAGAAGCAAGAGATACAGTTTTTTTTGAGAATATATATCCCTTTAAAGATAGAATTTCTTCCTCTTCCTCCATCTCCTCTCTTGCTCCGTCCACTAGCTCTCATGTTCAAATATCTAGTTCACAACTCGAACAAAATATAGAACCTAGAAGGAGTAAAAGAGAAAGAATTGAAAATAACTTAGGAGAAGGTTTCTTTACCTTTTTGATAGAGGGTGATCCCTCAACTTATGAAGAAAAAATATCTTCTCCTGATGCCCCCTTCTGGAAAGAAGCCATTAACAGTGAGTATAACTCCACCATGGAGAACAATACTTGGTTTCTAGCAGACCTACCTTTAGGTAGTAAACCCATAGGTTGTAAGTGAATATTCAAAAAGAAACTTAGAGCCAATGGTACCATAGAGAAATACAAGGCTATATTAGTAGCCAAAGGTTTTACCCAAAAAAAGGGATTAGATTATTTTGATACCTACTCACCTATAGCTAGGATCACCTCTATCAGAACCCTTCTAGCCTTAGATGTAAAGACAACATTTCTAAATGGGGATCTAGAGGAAGAAATCTACATGGAGCAACCTGAAGGTTTTATTACTAAAGGCCAAGAATATAAAGTTTATAGATTAGTTAAATCTCTTTATGGTCGAAAGCAGGCTCCCAAACAATGGCACAACAAATTTGATATAATCATCTCAGAATATGGTTTCGTGCCAAATGAGTATGACAAATGTATATACTCCAAAATTTTAGATAAAAGTTGTGTCATCCTATGTTTGTATGTAGATAACATCCTTATTTTTGGATCATCACTAGAATTGATTACTAATACCAATGACTATTTATCCAGCCAGTTTGATATAAAAAATCTAGATGAAGCCAACTTGATATTAGGCATGCAACTGTCCAAGTACAAGGAGGGCTATACTCTATCCTTAGCACTCTCTATCGAGAAAATGCTAAGAAAATTTGAGTATTTTGATAAGAAACTTGCTCTTACTCCTTATGACAGTAGTGTTGTTCTCAAGAAGAATGAGGGTTCTCCCATGGAACAACACAGATATTCTCAGATGATAGGCTCTCTCAAGTATATATCAAACATGACAAGACCTGATATTGCATTTGCTATTGGGAGACTAAGTAGATATACTAGTAACCCAAATTAGTTACATGGACAGCATTAGAAAGAGTATTTAGATATCTTAGGGGTACTCTAGATTATATGTTGCACTATACTAGACACCCACTACTAGAATAAGCGGGATTAGCGACGTTTTTTAGCGACTCCATGTAAAAACGTCGCAAATTTAGCGACTCCATGTAAAAATGTCGCTAGACGTCGCTAATTGGCGACATTTAGCGACGTTTAGTGACTTTTATTCAGTTTTTAAAAGATTAGTCACTATAAGTTCAATTTAGGTCGCTAAACGTCGCTAATATATTTTATTTAGCGACGTTTAGCGACGTTTTTAGCGATGTATATATTTTGGACATTTAGCGACGTCATTAGCGACGTTTAAGACGTCGCTAAATTAGCGACGTCATTATTGGCGTCGCTAAAACGTCGCTAAATTATTTACTTAGGGCTGATTTCCCCCATTTCCTTCGATCTCTCCCTCTCCCTCTCCCAAATTTCAAACCCGCTCTCGATCTCTCCCGCTCCGGCTCCTCCTTCCTCCCTCCGGTGACCCCCCTCGGCCGTGTCCTCCCCCTTCGGCTCCCCTCCTCCCTCCGGCGCCCCCTCCTCTCTCCCGGCGACCCCCCTCCAGCCGCGTCCTCCCCCCTCCGGCAGCGTCCTCCCCCCTCATCCTCCTCCTCCTCCTCTAGGTAAACCCTAACTCTCTCTCTCTCTCTCTCTCTCATAGGATACACATGGTACTGACACGACACACACATGTTACAGACACTGACACACACACTGACATGACACACACACGTGACCTAGGGTTAAGGTTAGGGTTAGGGTTTTTGATCTGGGGTTAGGGTTAGAGTTTTTGACCTGGGGTTAGGGTTCATCATACTAAAAATATTGTTTCTATTGGAGTTTCGGATACTATATGAGTTGGGTGGATCATTAGATATACATGTTTGTATGTAACATGCGAATGAAGTTAACTGTTGTAGGAGATTATTGCGCATGTATTTCTTTTAAATCTGATTTTATTATAATAAAGAGGATACAAACTTAAGGGGAATAAAATATTGTGTGCATAATTTTTTAGTCTAGATCCCTAATATGAAGTTAAATACTAAGTGGTAAGAAAATGTGCAAAATTGGTACATTTAATGTGGAATTCTCTTTGTAGATGACATTTGAAAATAACATTGTCACTCTTTGAACAATAACAGTTCATCTGTATGTCTTGAGTGATCAATATATACACCATCTTTTGCAATCGGATGCTTACAAAAGTATATATTGTAGTTTAATTCTATCATGAGGATGTAGATATTTACCATTGTGAAATTAATATCTTAACATGTAGGAATACTGCAAGAATGCAAGTTATATTATATTTTTTGCAGTACATCACATGACTATTTAGTTCAACATATTTTACAAATTCTGTAAATCAAACATGCATGCCTACTGACCCATCACTCTCTCTCACCCTAGCTTGTATGCACGCGAAGTTTACTAAAAAAGTAATGAACTATATACTTTATGCCCCTTCTTTTTTGAAGCTAGTCGATGCTGTTAAGGGAAGGTGATGGAATCTGATGGTTCAACCCTCATCCATGATGAATTAAATGATTAAAGTTTGGAGGAGGGTTGAGGGTACATGTGAAGAACCCCCATTAAAGTTTACTTGAGAGAAAGAGCAAACACAAGTGATCTTAATGTGAAAGTTGGAACATCAGCCACTTGTATAAGAGAATTGATATTAACACACAATTATGTTTTAATCTAAGTACTGGAATATCATCCAGTTACAAATATTTGGCCATTCTTTCTGAGGAGCCTTCTACTTTTTTTGTAACTTAGCTGACCCCATTTGGTAGGAAAAGGCTTGCGTAATAATGATTATTCTATGTATTCTTAACATGGACATGCTCACACATGTATATATGTGTATGACACCTATCAGTAATTATAGATATGGACACAACACATGAAGAAAAAAATAGCATGTTATTAAAAAGCAACACATGCGACACATGCCTTTAGTCGCGATTATTGACATTCAGTCTCCATCCACGTCAAACATGCTTCCGTCAAGTGTAAATACTTGGATCTTTGGCCTGTCCCGATGCTGATAGGGATTTCAAATGTCTGACACGTATCACATGTGTATATGACAAACGTTAAGCATATGGTACATGTTGAACATGGCCATTACACATATATAGATAAAAGTTTCCATGATTCTCAGACACTTACAAGTACTCGACATATGCTCACACAAAAAACCCTATCAAACAAAATAATGTAATCCAACTATTAAAACTTGTTTCTGTGTGTGTATATGTAATCTTATGTCTCTTGCTCAACTCGAAATTCAATCTACGTCGTCACTAGACATAGTCAGTATATGCACAGTAAAAATAGATGATCTCTATTGTACTATTGCATAGTGTGTAAGTTTTGTTTTTGCTAGGACCATCTTTCATATCCCCTATCAAAAGGTCATATTGTTTTGCACCTATAAAAGCAGAATAAGACCCTGGGCTAGACTAATAATTATCTTTGCTGCTTTTCGAGTTCCCAAACAAAATCTCCCTCTAATCTTTCATCTTCCTCCTCTCTATAAAGCATATGAATTTCCTGTATTTTATACCAATGAGTAATTAGTGTAGGTGTTTGAAAATTCTTCAGCTACAATTTATGTATCTAATGACCTTCCAAACAAGATTAAGTGTGTTTTGACAATTTTTAATTGTCGTGCATCTATAAACTAGCTCAGAAGAATGCCTTACTTCAAAACATGCACTGGACAATTGATTGCCCATTATTTGTCTGAAAAGTTGTGTCATTCTTTCCTATATTTTCCTTGCAAAACTAAGTTGTTGTTGGAACTGGAATGATTTGGTCTCCTGTGGACATACTTGATGTGGATGATCAGTCCAGAGATAAGCAGGTTGTGGACTGGGTACTTATGAATTTAGAGTTCAATAACATATTAGGTTGAGGCACCTCCCATCTCGTCCAATCTAACCTTGATTGCAGCAAACAAGAGTCAAATAAGAGCGATAGAAGGAAATCTCTATCATTCAGAAACCATATCTTTGGGGATTGGAAAATTCCTTAGCACCCATAAAAAAGTTAATAAAAAAACCTCAAGAAGATGCCAGGCCTCATATCAAGTGTACCAAACTATATTTGACATATTTTTTCAAAGTCATCTAGAATTTTATGATCAAACTCGGTGTGAATATCTTATTTGATGGGTGATTTATGAAAGTAAAAGCTCGTCGGGAGTACAGTATAAATATAGTCTATAAACTGGTGCCAGCTATTAAAATTATGTAATATTTTTATTCAAATTGCACTCAGAAGTTGTAGCAGCAAGGACATGAACAGAACTTTGTTTTGAGATCAATGACATCCCAAAGGCCAAAGTCTCCTATGAGCAATAGCTTTAGGCTTGAACCCTATATCTCTTGTTCCATGGCAAAAAGGCTTTGCACCTAGTGAGTGATAAAAACTGTGATCTCTCCTACTAATTTGTGATCAATATTAGTATAGTTTATAAACAAGTTTTATACAGATAGTTATAAGAAGCAACTTGTGACTGATAAACCAAACTGGTTATACTATTTTGTTTTCTTTCATAAATTTATTTGTAATCAGAGATTAAAAATTGGAACATTATGGATTGATACACGATGAGGTTGAATATCATAACACAAGTCTATGTAGGTTTAATTTGGATAAACAAAATGTTGCATGACATCAATTTGGATTGATACACGGTGAGGTTGAATATCATAACACAAAATTTTGGAATGGGTACAAGCTCCTTGTAAGGTTGTTGCAACAACAAAAATAGAGTTTTATTTTAATTTTTTGGGATCGGCTTTGTGAGCCATCTAATTCTTCCATTCCGCATTATTAAGGGTATGTCTTAAGTAATATCTGTTATCAATTATATTCTTTGTTTTCATCTATCTTACCAGATGGCACCCATGAGAGAGACACCTCCTATTGTTAAGGAGGAAGTGATGCCTCCTACTGTTAAGGAGGAAGTGATGTCTCCTACTGTTAAGGAGGAAGAGATACCACCTGCTGTATCTCAGACGGGGAGTTCCAGTCATCCAGCACCTATAACGGCTGTATCTCAGACGGGGAGTTCTAATCACCCAGCACCTATATTGGAGATTGATCACATAGACATTGTTTATGTGCAGTATCTGAGGGACTGGTATGTGCCCCAGCGTATTAGATATCCTCGAGATTGATACTGTGATGTTTCATATACTTTTATTGTGGTTATTATATGATTGTGATACTTATATATTATGCCCATTATGTGACTGTGATACTTATATATTATGTATTTTGTGTGACTGTGATACTTTTATTTTGTGTGTATTGTGTGACTGTGATATTTTATATACTTTTTGTGTTATTTCGTACGCAAAAAATTTAATGGAGGGTTGCTCCAGGTCTGTCTATAATATTTGTGTGTATTGTATGACTGTGATACTTTTTATTCATATTAAATGATGTTAATTTATCGGTGTTGAGTGTTCTACCAAAAGGGTCGGCGAACCCATAGAATTCAACGGAGGGTTGCTCCGGGTCTATTTTTAATTAGAAATTCATAAATTGCAGGAATAATAGTTTGGAAATTATTCATTTTTTTATTTTTTTGTAAAATTAGCGACGTATTTAGTGACATTTAGCAACATTTAACGATGTTTATACACGTCACTAAATACGTCACTAATTAGCGACGTTAATAGACGTCGCTAATGACGTTGCTAAACATGTCGCTAAATACGTCGTTGTACGTCACAAATTGCTGACATGGCAGTACTGCCAGGTCATTAAAGATATCGCTGTCACGTCGCTATATAAGTCGCTAATTAGCGACATTTAGCGACGTTTGTTTACGTCGCTAATTAGTGACGTTACGTCGCTAAACGTCGCTAATTTAGCGACACATTTAAGTCGCTAAAAAATGTCGGTATAGCGACATTTAGTTACATTTTTTCTTTCAGCGACATGCTGAGTTCCGACTTCTGTAAAACGTTGCTAATTACGTCGCTAAACATAATTAGCGACATTTTTTTGTCATTTAGCGACATTTTTTGACGTCGCTAATTTGACTTTTTCTGGTAGTGACCCTGATATCATAGAAGGCTATTCAGATACAAACTGGGTAACTGACTCACATGATGTAAAATCTACTACTAGATATATTTTTACTCTAGGAGGAGCTGCAATCTCCTGGGGCTCATGTAAACAAACTATCATAGCTAGGAGTACAATAGACTCTGAAATGATAGCCTTGGACACTACATGTACAGAAGCCGAATGGCTAAGAAACCTTATTATGCATATACATATTTCTATTAATCATTTTCCTGCAATTTCTATAAACTGTGATATTAAATATGTTATGGAACTACTAAAGCATGATTCTGTGAATGCTAAGATGAACATGCACCTGCAGCTGCGCTTCAAGCCTATAAAGAGCCTATTGGGCAAATATGTGGTTCTTGACTATATAAAGTCAGAAAAGAATCTTGCAGACCACTTGACGAAGGGTCTGTCTAGGACTTTGATCCTAGAATCATCGAGGGGGATGGGGTTAAGCCCATAAGTAAAGTCACCAGTAGTGGCAACCCAACCGAGTCTGACTGGATCCCAAGAAGCCAGTTCAATGGGTAGGAACAAGCTAGACTAAGGTGACTTTTATGGAACACTGATCCGAGATTAAAATCTCATTATATATTGTCCAAGTGGTTGTACATGCATACAACGATTCCCCATCCCTATGGTGACAGTGTTCTTGAGTGATATGGTTAGGATGAGTTTTTAAAACTCTTAATAGGTCCAAGCTGATATGCGGGATTGAAACCTATCACCAACCCTTAAGGACTTACCTATATAAGAGGTCGTGAAGGCCGCGACTATGGGACAGGGCAATCCCAGACAACTCTCAGGAATTTAGAATTAGTGCGCATGGCCAACCAAAAGCGCCACCCGTTAGACCCAGAACCTCTAGCGTACTATGTGTGCTATTTTCTGAATCTGGTAAAAGAAGTCTGATTCAAGGCATAGTCCATCAAGCACTTCTTCAGACAAAGACAATAGTCACTAAGTGAGATTCAAGGCTGTAGTACATCTCATCTATGCATAGTATATAATTGCCCAGAAACTCTTCCTTTTAAATTCTTTGTCACTTCTATTTCGGAACTTGACCTTTTGGGGGGGGATTGTTAGCTTTGCTTGAGCAAAAGCTCAATTTTCTTCTTTCCTTTAGTCCCACATCGGATGGGCCAACTCCTCCTTGTGTACATATATTAGTTCCACTTCTTTGCTTTCTTAAAGTTGTTGAGTGGGGAACCCCTTGGGCCACACGCGCGTGCCGCCGCCCCGCCCGGCTCGGTTCGGTTTGGCACACGTAACGGGTGCGGGTACGTGCCCATACCTGCGGGCGCCGAATGCCAATCCAATTTTCTCTTCGGGTTCGGGCTGGCATCCAAAAATCTTTTTGTTGCTCTTTATTTTTTGAACCCATTTGGCTCTTTCAAATTTGAACGTTGAGGCCCACGTCCAGATTCATTGAACATTGCAACAGCTCTTTTGACAGCCTTTTTCCATGTTTTATTTGCTCCTTAATGGCCTGTTTATGAGCCATTAAGTACCCTGTTTGTGGCTCATGTCCAGATTCATTAAACCTTGCAACAGCTTCAGCCTATTTATTTGGTCTCCTTCTCCTTCTTTATTTTTACACAGAAAAATTCTACTACGTGAAAACTCTCTCTCTCTCTCTCTCTCTCTCAAACACATTCTGTTCTCTAAATTCTTGCTCTGGACAGAACTAAGTTCGGTCTCTCTCTCCGAGTTGTGTGCAACGAAGAGAACCAAGTAGTCAGGGAGTTTTACCACTAGGATATTCCGAGAAACGTCTACACATAGACCTCGGATCAACTCTTAGGGCAGTGCTTCGTGCATGACTTCTCCGGAGGCCGGTAATAATTTTCTGTTGTTTCTTTGTGCTCGTATAAATCTCTGAAAAGTAATATATATTTTGTTATCAATTTTTGTAACAGTTACATTATAGATGTGGTATTATTGTTACCGTATTAGGAATTTCTTACTCGTTTAAACTCCAACTCATACCATTACTAACTGTATAATTAACTAAGTAAACCCCGCCTATTTTTTTCCAAATGTCCCTCCTTCTTATCCTTAACCAAACATTTTTGCTTGCATGACTGGCTCATTGGATAAACCAACCAACAATGTAGAACTCTTCTCTTTGTATATTTTCCAGCTAGTGTGCAAACACCTTTTCTCCCCAACAGCATGCCGTAGCCTTTTCCTTATTTAAAGCTTGTACCACTTTTCCTTCTTCTTTCAAGCCATGCTATTTTCATGTATAACAATACCTACACCTATGCCAATCCAAGTGAGGCCCCACACCTCTCTTAGGATACTTGTCACAGCCTACAAACAACACCCTCACACCAATAACCCAGCCCAAACCATCAAGTCCCTTATCTTCCTTTTGTTTATTCCATCCCCTCATTCATATGGAATACATCTTGGCCATCCATTCGTTAGAAACCCTAACTGATGGGTCTTATATAACATCACTAGTTAGCAGCTGCAAAGAAAGTTGACTCGTAAACTTCATTTCTAACTCCACCTTGTTCTCCATTACATCACACCACCTCTCTTCTTCTTCCCTCGACAAAACCAACACCATCGCTTTCACTAAAACTAATCACCATCCCCACCAAGCCCGACTTTACCAAAGCCGCACCCCTATGGTCGGTCGGCAAAGCGACCTCCATTCGCCTATCCAGCCGACCGCCTGCAGCGCATCACCACCTCGACCACCGTCGCCATACCGCCCCTCGACCGTCTCGACGTCGGGCGCATCCGACATCTTTGTCGACCGAAGCAATGCTTGTCATGCTATGTTTTTCTTTCTTATATAAATCTTATTTGTAAAATATGCATATACATATTTTATATTTAAAGGCATGTATGGGATGTAGGTATAAGTATGTTCCTGATGCAAGCTATTATAAACAGGGAGTATATATACTCATAGATAAGCAAGTATAATATTACATTATTATTTTTCCTTATATATATATATATAAAGTTAGTTATATAGATATAAATGTGTATTTATACAAGTAACTTTACATATGAACTTAGAGATATTTGAATAAATGTGATAGAATAAATGTAGTTATGTTTAAATAAATATATGTATACGTCTACTTATTTACATAAATATATCTTCTAAGAAGTGTACAAATCCTCCGGGTCGGCCCTGAGCTCATGGGGGACCGAGAAGAACTTTCAAAATGAAACAAAAGTAAAATAAAAAATATGCCTCCACCAATATTTGAACTAGGAACCTCTTGTGTAAAAGACTAATGTAATAACAACTACAATACAATTTCTTTGTGATAAGAAGGGCCAATGGTAAATACTAGTTCTATTTTCAGTAAAATAAATTGGCCCTCCTGGCCCATGGGGTCCTGGGTGGTCGCCCTACCCGCCCTGGGCCAGGGCCGGCCCTGCAAATCCTATACGTATACCATATATGTATAACCATACTTGATTTATGTATGCAAATATTTTCTTTACATATATATGTGTCACTCCCAGTTTCCGATATACGTATTTGGAACATATTAGTTTTTCTGTTTATATTATTTGTTGCTTGCATGGTAATTAGGTTGTATGTCATGGAGACTATACCCATTCTTTGGTTCAATTAGACTCACGGTTTAATTGTTGGATTAGTTTGGTAATGAGTGGACCCATGGTCTAAATCTCAAACCCTAGCTATATAAGTTAACTTTTTTCTCTCTCTCTCTTCCCTCATTCTCTCATTTTTTCCTTCCTTCATTTAGGCAAGTACACCTTGCACTACATGAAAAATCTCTTAATTTTTAATTCTTGCTCTTTTCTTGTATTTTATTAGTCTAATATGTGTACATTATGATTCTAAACACTGTTAGTACTTGGAATTTTCGGTTTTAATGGGTGGGTTTGAGTAGATCTACATTTGAAGTTTAGAATATTTCTTGGATTTCTTGAGTTTTTGGTGGTTTTTATCTATTAAAATATGGTATTTTAGAAAAACAATTTTTTGGGTTGATGGAGCAATTCATTTCGAGCATTTTAGCTTTTGTTTCACTTGATTTGGAGTTAAAATAATATTTTTATGAAGAAAATAATTTTTGAGATTTTTGGAGTTTTTGCCATGGCCGAACCTGCTGTTTAGAGAAGACAAAGTCTTCATGTGTCCAGAGAGTTATGCGGCTGAGAGTGATATGCGACCTGAGTGCTATGCGGCCTAAGCTCTTTGCCGCATACTAACCAGCATTCGTCCATCTTGTTGGATGCATGACTGCCATCACACAAGTGTTCTGGAGCTAATCCGTGAACTTGTGTTTCACTCGCTGAACGAATGAGAAATTTGCTAAGTCCAAAGAGAAATATGCGGTCGAGTGTCATATGCAGCAAGCAGGCATATGCGGCAAGCAGAGCATGCGGCCACTTTTCCTTGGACGCATGACTATGGGACCTTGGCACATCTTTTCCTAGTTTTGTCTTTTCTCTTTGACACACTTTATGGACTTTATGGCTTATCTCATCAATCGCTTTATGTCACTTCACTGACACATATTAAATGCATGTTACTCAATGCTTGTCCCAAGGAGTGGACTTTACCCTGTCATATGCGGCACTAATCCTATGCGGCACTGATCAATATGCGGTCGAGACTTCCCATGCGGCATTGAACCCATGCGACACCGACCCATATGCAATCGACTTCCTATGCAGCACATATCGTATGCGGCACTAACTCTATGCGTCCTTGATCCTCATGAGGCCTATGTGCACATTTTATTGAATTGCTTGGTTTTAATGCTTTATGGAACTTTTGTGATTCTATGTGTGATTTTAATGATTGCTAATGTATGTGAGCTAAGTGACCATATGTTAGACCTGACTATATGCTAGAACCCATATGATTTACCAATGATTGGTAACTTGACTCGACTATTGGTATCCATGCTGATACACTTACTACGTGCTATGTGTTCCTACATGCTAAGTGTTTCTACATGATTATGTTACATATTTCACACCGAGGTGCACCGAGGTGTGTCTACCTGCTAAGCGACATATGATGTAATAACATTCCTCCAGCATGGACATAGTAGTTGATCAATAACCAAGCGTGGCTAGGATTTGTTGAATGTTGCATCATGCTCAGGTGAATCCAAATTGAACTGCAAAGTGACAAAGTTGATTCATATCTAGAGTGCCCGTACTATGGTATGACATATAAGGGGAGTAACATGTGACCACGCCATGTGATTCCAACTAACCGTAGGGTTAACTAGACAACTAAAATATGTAGAGCATTATGAGGGACGAAATCTCGAGATCGTACTTAACTAGCCACCATCAATCATTATATGGGGAGTGAAGGCTGGCCCCCATGGATATTGTTTAAATCCTCATTAGTGGATGGTGATTCTAACTAACCGTAGGGTTAACTAGACAACTAAAATATGTAGAGCATTAGGAGGGACAAAATCTCGAGATCGTACTTAACTAGCCACCATCAATCATTATATAGGGAGTGAAGGCCGGCCCCCATGGATATTGTTTAAATCCTCATTAGTGGATGGTAATATCCGATTATTATCTTATACTATATGATCTATGCGATCTTAGCATGGTGGCGTTACGAGGGACCGGTGTATACTACTATGCACTATACGATGATTCATAGCTCGGCTAGCCCCTGCTAGAACATGGTTTGATCTAAGAATTCCTATTATATGCATAATACCTCTGGGATAATCTAGACTCCACCTAGTAAGCCGTATAAGTTATTGGCCGATTATGTAACTGAGCTTGTTTGTGTACTATATCTGCAGTCAAATAGTCTAGGGCAAGAGCTATCATGGTACGATGATCTAACCCTTGTCCTTATTTGGTTGTGTCATGCCCCAGTCCCAAAAATACGTAGGACTAGGACACGTAAGCATGCCAGCCGCATGGATATGGCAACTCCAATATATGGAAACCAAATCCACACGTACGCTGTAATATGAATATCAAATCCACAAGTGGTATAAAATGTAATACAAGTCACGGGGTATAATCTAAATCTCATCCACCAAAATCATATGGAAATAAATAACCAGTATCTATGAAACTAGATCTCAATAAGAAGTATCTAAGGATGATAGTTGGATGGAAACAAATCCACTACCAACTCAAAGGGAAAAAGTAAATACAATATAAGTACAACTCACTCAAACAATATAAGTACTAGCTACCAATCACGGCTCGAAGGGAAGACATCCACGAAGCTTCTATATCCTTCCAATCTGCGCTCCTGCAAATACTCAAGAACAGGTATACCTGGCAGCGAACCAGGTCCTCAGAGGGACATAACAAGAATACTTAAACACATGCCAATAAAGTACTGAAATAAATATCCAATGGGTCGCCTAACCGTCTAAAGTGAATGCAGTTAAGAACAACTTTCCCCACAAGTGAGCTATCTGGCTGAAAACCTGGGATTTGGCATGGTTCTCTATTGGAGATCCAGGGGCCTACAAAGGCACGACGACTTTCGAACGCCGGAGGCCCGCCTGATAATAATGTAATATATAGTGGTCATCACCACCCATATCTCCAGCGAAGAATCCGGGCGCACAATAGAAAAAGTGTAAAGGAGCTCAAATACGGTACTTGTTGTTCTCCCCACCCCATGCTCTAAGCATGTCACATCCATGACACGATTTGGTCCATAGCCTATTCTTAGTACCCTAGCCCAATCCTGCAACCAAACAAGGACAAGGATGGGACCTCCGTACTACAATAGGCTATGTCCATGGACCTCTAATAACTGCCAAGTCTACTAGCATGCAAAGTTTTTAACAACAGTTATTCCTAACGCACGTCCCACACGTACCGATGATCAGTCAATACGTGCGTCCGTGATCTATATGAGACTCACAACTCGTGTAAAAATATGTGTCACAGTCAAATAAAACTTAATGGTGCTACATGATAATGGGGTAGTCTCATGAACAAGGTCAATAAAATACATAAATAAAAACATAACGCGACGTCACCGTCGCGCGCATTTTATATAACAATTAAAATATATGAACTAAAGACAAAAAGTAAAGATGCATGCAATCATATGGAATAAGAATAACAGTACAATGACAAGGTATACTTGCCTGGCAAGGAAGCTGCGATGTACCAATAACCTGCTCCAGAAGTCGCGCAGAATAAATTTATTATCCTATGTACATATGATATAATACAATAAAAACATTAGTCATTACACTAGTGCACACACACAACAATATTTATACTGGACTCAGGGGGTACCCTAAGGGTAGCACTAGTCATCTAACACGGTCAATTACACGTTGAATTACGCGGGTGTCGGGTCTTTAAGTACTGTACACAATAAGTCAGTCAACTTATACGGTCTCGCTAGTACGTCGGTGTACTCAAGGCATACACCAACATTGTTCTTAGGGTCAACAGGGTCAAGGGCAAATACGGGGCAGTCCACGGTGTCCTAGGTCATACAGTCTTAATACACCTACTCCTAATTATTTATTAATATATAATTAATTACAATATACACATATACCATATATATCCATTAATTATACGTATTCCAAGTTAAATAGTATGTACATACTAAATATATATAATTATATCAAACTAATTAATATACGCGTACGAGTACAAGTTCGTGTACGCAGTACTGGGTTCACCGACTCAGGGCCCGATATCAGCTAGCAGTCATAAGAAATAAGCATGTCCTAATAACATATACTCAAACACACATACGAAATAAGAAGGTGGGACAGGTTCGAACCTCGGTGTACGCGCACGGGATTGGCTGGACGTCGACGAAGAGAGGTGACGACGATGATGATGACTATAACGGCGATGATGGTGAGGACGACAATGCTGATGATGATAATGACTGGTGGGGTGACGATGAGGTGATGGTGATGGGATGATGGTAAGGGTGATGGAGTGATGATGATGAATTGAGACGAGTATGATGATGGTGGTGCTGATGATGACGACGATACTGAAGTGATGCTGAGATGATGACGAGGATGATGGTGTTGATAATGGTAAGGGTGTTTATGAGGGCGATGACTACGACGTCGATGGCTACAATGATAGTTAGGGTGATGATAATGACGATGACGAGATGATGATGAATTGAGATGATGATGATTGAATGATGGTGAGATGATGACAACGACGATGATGAGGGGATGATGGTGATGCAATGATGATGATGGGCTGATGGTGAGATGATGACATGATGATGATGAGTTATCAATGGTGTGATGATGGTGTGTGCCGGAGGAGGCTGACAGGTACACCGGGAGGAGCTCGGCCAGGGAAGAGGAGATCCGGCCAGTCAGGCCAAGGAGGAGGACAGGGCGGAGGAGGGAAGTGCAGGTCAGTCCGTCGTGGTTCGCGGAGGAGGGAAGAAGAAGAAGAAGAAGAAGAACAGGAAGAGAAGGAGATGCGGCCAGTCCGGCGTGGCTTACGGAGGAGGGAAGAACTGGACTCGACGATGGTGGTGGTGGTAGTAATGGCGGTTGGCTGGAGACGCAGGAAGGAGTTCAGGGAGATGCTATCGGGTTCTGCGGGGATGACCGGGGCGGTCGCGGAGGAGTGCAGGGTGGTGACTGGTTGCACGGAGGTGGTTGCTCCGTCGAGGACGAACGGAGAGGTGGCCGCTGCATTAATGGCGGAGGTGCTCGCAGCTCCGGAGGTCGGGCTCCAGCGAGACTACTCGATGGCTCAGGCAGTGGGGGTCTGCCCGGCGCCGCTCGGTGTAGTCAGATCGGCGAGGTCGATCCAGGCGGGGAGGAGAAGACGTGGGGGAGATGACAATGGCCAGGGTGGTTCTCTGCGGGGAAGGAGGAGGAGGACAGCGGCTATGGCTCCAGGGTGCTCGAGCCGGCGACTGCGGGTCAGGGATCCGCCGGGGAGAGGAGGAGGAAGTCGAGGTTGAGGAGGAGAGGGCGTGGCTGATGGAGGACTGGGTGCAGCGGAGAAGGGGCTTCTCCGACGAGGGGTTGGCGAGGCTCACGGCGGAGCTCCGGCCAGCGAGGTGCACAGGGAGAGGGAAGAGAAAGAAGGGGGGTCGGCTAGTTTTAGGTATTGGAGAGAGAAGAACATAAAGAAAATAAAGAAAAGGGAAAGAAAATTTGTTTATATACATGTGGTGGGTGTTTGACCTAAAGCTTGGTTTGACTTGGTCAACATCCCTAGGAATTGGGCCTTGGGCTCACATGAGGGTGATGGGCTAGAAATTACAATTATTTAATTGCAAGGGTAGAATTAATATACAGGGTGATGTGCGCGCGTTGCACATCCCAAAAAATTATAGGAAAAATTATATGAAGGGAAAAATTGAATTTCTTCATGAATTACCCAATGATGGGGACACCTTAATGCATTTTTGCATAATAGCCCCCCAACAATTAGAAAATTGCACAAAGACAAAAATTGAATTTAATTAATTAAATCGGAACGCGCACGATGTTCTAAAATTAATTAGGAGTACATGGGGTTAGATCAGGCGGGACACAATTGTCAGGGGCGTAGAGGGAACAGTGTAGAATATTAATAAAATTTGGTTTGCACAAAACGGTCAAGATCGTGTCCCCAATTTCGATTGGGACGCACAAGGGTACAAAATTGGAAATTTATTTATAATTAATAAATAACGTCTGCGACGTTTATTGTGCGACTAAAATATAGCACAAGAAAGCAATATTATAAGTTGCACAAGGGACAGAATAGTAGGCGGGCATGTCTAGGATGAGATTGTGAAGTTTCTAGGTAGGCAATGGCTAGTGAGGTACTCCAATTGTCGAAGCACGGTAAGGTGCGCTATATGTTATTTAATTATTGCATAATTAAATAAAAGCCGTGTTCTAATTCCAATTGGGTTCAAACTAGCCCTAATTTTGGGTGAGGGGGTTTACAGGTTGTAGGGTTAGATTGTTATGTTATGACAGGCTATGAACCGAAACTATAAGACAGAACTGTATATATGTATCTATTTCATAACCTGATTTTATTTCTTCATTCGTGCTTCCTTTGTGGTACTTGTTATTTGGGGTCTAACCCCACTGGTTTTGCATGGCCAGGTTTAGTGCCAGCACCCGAGGATCAAGCGTACTTCTCCCTGAACCATGGCGCGCACCAAACAGATAGCCACTGAGGGAAACAAGTGGGTTTCTTCTTCCCTGCTCGTTATTGCACATTTTACTCATTTTGGGCATTTAGCCACCGATACTTGTTAGCCGTAAATCTGGATATTTAGTTTTCTTACATGATTGTAATTAATCAGACTACAGCTGATCATGGTCATGTACTTTTTTTACTCTACCAGCTTTCTTATTTTTGCACAACTAGTTCCGGAATATAGTGGTAGGGCGTTTGGGATGCCTTACTTCCTTGTCATATATGTTCTATGATTACTGTTCTTACTTGACTGATTGAGACAATAGATGTGTTGTCTGACTCTAAGTGACTTGCTTGTAGTATGCACCCCCTTGTTTAGTTACAACCGTGACCGCCGTACGATATTCTATATCTTGTAAGGGGGAGCTGGCCATGTCTGTCTCAGTATTTCGGTGCTGAAGCGTGACAAAATTTTAGTGGTAGCCCATGCAGGTCTGTGTTTTCTGACTTATGGGGTGTTACGATCATAGGAGTCTCAATCAAATATGTCCCCTTTGATATCTTGTTCATCTTCCTTGGTACCAATGCTTGAACCGTTAAAACTGCTTGCCTCATTGATCCTTTCCGCCATGTTCTTGATGTTTCTTGTCCTTTTCTTTATGGCTTCTTCAGTTGCTGGAGCAGCAGGCATGGCAGGACAGGGTTCCCCTGGGCAACAACGGGAAGTAGCACATGTTCAGAGTCAAATTCAAATAGAGCCAGTAGTTGAACAAGCCGGCACAGTGGCACCAGAAGTTGGACATGTTGAGCAACTATCCCCTGAGATCCCCATACCCTCAGTAGTACCAGCAGTACCAGTGGTAATTAATACCCCAGCATTGCTGGATATCCTCTGGGGAATGATGGCTAGACAACAACACCAGATGGTGGTACAATATTATCAGCAGTTTCAACAACAAGAGAAGAATATTTGTTTGAGTCAAGGTTTACAGACGACTCTGGAAAGAGGCGGGAGGACTGATTCAGGGGCGTCGATTAGATTTTGCCGACTTAACCCAAGATACTTCAATGGCACAGAGGACGCCATCACAACAGATACCTGGTTGCAAGATATTGAGGTTATTCTGGCAACAGCAAGGGTTCTGGCGGATGAACAAGTTGATCAAGTTTGATTGTAGCTTTAAGACCTTGCCCGTGACTGGTGGGCGTCAGTAGAGGTTGGCTTGAGGTTCCCTATCTCCTAGGACAGTTTCAGGGCTCAATTTTGGGCCAATACTTTGGAGTCATTGCATAGTATGAGCTTAAACAAATGTTTATCGGTCTCAAGTAGGTCGGTAGGACTGTGTATGGATATGCAGCCAAGTTTTGCAGGATGAGTAGATTTGCTCTGACTATGGTGGCTACAGAGTCGGATAGAGCAATAAGGTTCCAATAAGGACTTCATCTAGAGATTCTACAACTGGTAGAGGGGCACGACTATCAGACCTATGAAGAAGTACTGATAGCAGCTTGAAGGCACGAGCTTACCATGCAAGGACATGAGGCCAGAAAAGGTCTCATGCTCAGAGCGAAGGAGGAGGTGGAGGAGCACCTCTGACGTCAGCACCATCACCTGGCGTTCCCATCCATGATTCAGCGCCGAGAAGGGCAGAAGTTCCGACGGTGACAGCACCGGCTCGACAGCAGCCGAGACAGAAACAACAACAACATCGCCATGGAGCACCAGTGGGTTGCACTTATTGTGGCAAGGGAGGCCACAATAGATATATGTGTAGGACAGCCAATGGGTTATGTATAAGGTATGGCAGTCCAGATTACCAGATTTCCAATTATTCGATGATACAGAGGCCAGGAGGGCCAGTCCAACAGTTACCAACGCTGCCAGCAACAGGGATAGTCCAGCAGAGAGGGACTGTCACGCCCCAGTCCCAAAATGCCGAGGGACTGAGCACGTGCACAATGGCCAGCAGCACACACCGATGGACAACCCAATTTAATGGATCCATCAGGGCATGCTTAAGCTGTAGACTAACAGGAAATAGAACAATTATTATAAGTCCCAGGTTATTCTAGTCTCATCCACAACAGATAATCACAGATTAAATGCCAGAATAAATACAAATAATATAAACTAATAATCTCAATAAAAGTGTCTCGGAGAACAATCCGAGAACAAGTTTGATACATCAAGCAACTAGACAGGAAATAAAGAAACTGAAAATAGAAACAGAAATAACTGACTATATACAGCCAATGCTCAGGAGAAGTCCTCTGGTGTGATCTCGTCCTCAGGTCCTGGTACAGCTCCTGGAAGTGCTCCTGTACGGTGTATCTCTGGATGGATCTTTTCGGCTATACCTGGGGACATAGTCCATTCCAGGTCCTCAGGGGACATAACAAGGTACAGATAACACAAGCCAACATAAATGTAGTGCAGAAATTAAATAAAACAATAGGGTAACTATGTAACCAGCTAAGTGATATGCAATATGAGAGCAGCACTAGAACTCAGGTTGAAACTACTACAAGCTCTGTGTCGGGGAGCCGGTAGCAGTGATATCATGTGGTTGTCTATCTCGTGGTGAGACTAAGACGCCGGCATAATATATAAACATCAACCTGTAGTTTGTGTGACTCTCCCCACCCAATGTAATCACGCATATCATGACCATAACATCTCATGTCCATGTCAGCGGGATCATAGCTAATGCAACAAGTCATATAAAATATCTCTGTCAAGTCCTGTATCCTATACAGAATCACCATGAATGTCTCAAGAAGACTCTGTCTCATGAATAGTGTCAAGTGTCCTGGGTTCTGGAGTACTTGATAAGACAAGTACGAGAATTATCGGGTCTCGATATCCATCTCTATGTGACGTTACACAACTCCGCGTACGGAGTTGGCACCAAACTGGTAATCGGACGCTAAGTAAGCCACTCGGTCCTGGGTTTTAACAGTTAAACAGGTTTATATGCATTTAAACCAGAATTCAGGAAAGTTCTATAACAAGAATTACTAAAATTTGGCAAGCTTTACTTGCCCACTGATGTATAAACAAGTCAAGGAAAATAAGTAGCAAGCTGCAAGGTTTGGCAAGGTACACTTGCCTGTGGTTCTGGCTATGTTTGCGGTTCTGACTTCAGCTGGATTTGCAGGCGGTACTCCGGTTGCTGAAACAAACATCACCATCAAATCCAAAAAATATCAATCAGCTAGAAACGCCTGTCCTTGAGTCCAATTTGGAGACAATGGCAAAAACGATAATTTCGGATCAAAACGGGGTCCACATGCGGTCAAAGGTCAAAGGTCAAAGGTCAAAGGTCTCCAAATTCACCAAACTTAGTGTCAACAGGTCAGGAACGATGATACGAACCCAACAAAACTTCCGGAATTGGATTCCGATGAGCCGATCACAAAATTGCCCGTCGAGCAGGGCCTGTGGGGCCTACGACACGCGATTTCGTCAACGTTCTCAGAATCGAACCAAACTTGACCCACAGGACCAGCGTATTGCTACGAGTCCGATGGCGTAAGTTTCGTCTCGATCTGACGTGTGTACACAAAGTTAGGGCACGTTCTAGAAAGTACGGATACGGGGCGATGTCCGCGGATACGCGTTGATTCCGGTATGCACGCACACCCGAATCAGCTTCCGCGAAATCCCACACGTCCGTATCGACGACGCGCACGAATTCGTGAAGACCGCACACGACCAAGTCGTCCCGTTTGGCGGGGTGTACTCAGTTCCGGGGTGAAATAGGGTCTGGTTTTTCCTGTTTTTGGATCGCGGTGTGCGATCACCACAGGACGCGATGTCCCGAGCGGTTTATCCGGGCACCGAGAGGGTCATACAGGCTTCGCAACACAATTTACGAAGGTTGAAACGGAGCTACGAGCAAGAAGATACACGCACCTGAACGGGGCCCGAAAACCGGGGTCGAATTGTGTCCGACACGATACAGGACACTGTGTCCTGTGTCCAGTGTCCGTGTCCGTGCCCTAGGGTTCAGGGCTAGGGTTTTCAGGCGGCGGAGACGGCGGCTGGGCGGCCGGGCGGCTGAGGCGGAGGAGCTGGGGCACGCGGCGGAGGCGGAGGGGACCCGGGGCGGCCGGAGGCGCGCTGTGCGGCGCTGGAGGCCGGCCGAGGCAGCGTTGGAGCTGCTGTTGACGTCGAGAGGAGGAGGGAGGAAGGGGGCGGAGCCCTGCGGCGGTGGAAGCGGAGGAGGAGGGCCGGGCGGCGGTGGCGACGTGGTGGTCGGTGGCGTCGACGGGGTCTGAGGCGGTGGGGGTCGACGCAGGGGCCGGAGCGGCGTGGTGGTCGTGGTCGACGGCCAGGGAACGGGGGAGTTTTAAAGGGGCTGGGGGGAGGTGGTCGTGGCCGTGGGTTACGACGGGTCGTGGAGGAGCGGGCCGAGGCGGGCGGAGCGCCGGGCGGAGCGCCGGGCGGAGCGCCGGAAGACGCGGCGGGCGGCGCGGGGAGAACTGGGTCATGGGGGGGGCGGGCTAGCGGGTTGTGGGCGGGTCGGGTTCAGGTGGACCCGACCCGACCCGATAGGGGCGGCGGGCTGGACCGGCCCAATGAGCTGGGGATGGGCCGGGCTCCGGGAAAAATAGAAATAATAATAATAAAACGTTAAACAATTAATTAATAAATAAATAATAAAATCAATAGTTTTAGGTGTTTTAAAAATAGGTCCGGGGTCCGATAAATTCCAGAAAAATTGCCCTAAGTCCAGTTTTTTATTTTACATCCAAAAATATTATTTTCATAATATTTTAATATAGTTTATTATCATTTAAAAATTATTGAATAATCAAAACCTTGTTTTTAAATTACAGAAAATTCCCAGAAAATTTCAGAAAATTATGAAAAATCTAGTTTTAAAAATTTTGAAAAATCAGGGGGTTTACAATCTACCCCCTTAAGAGGATTGCGTCCTCGCAATCAAAGAATAACCGGTCAACAGAGATGACGCGGTCGCAAGCATCGTTTGAAAACACAGCACAAGATACTTAGGAAAATACCGTTTCCCTAACAATGAAAGTTATGCACTTCCAGAGAAAATCTAGTTAAGAAAAAGAACTACAATTTTTATGAAAACCAGGTTGTTATTAACAAGTTGCAATTTACTAGGTTGGGGCTGGGGTCACGAACCAAGAGGCACGAGCTACTACAAGACTAGAAATGGATAACTATGAATCACTTACGCGCATCAGCTATTCCACGAGTCTACGCGTTCTCCACTGTCATCGCCAGGGCTTGCTCGCGTCCTTGCAGTCGATTCTTCTGCTGTTGAGCCTGCTGGAAGAGTAGTTCCTGGGGTATCAAGGGTGGCCTCGGCTGATACACTGCTGGAGCTGGTGGTAGGACTCCTTGAACTTCCGTTTGCGGTGCTCCTAATGCTGGATAGACTGGCCTCGGTATTGGTAACGCTTGCTGGTTACCCTTTGGTGCTCTGTCTCGACGCTCAGGGCATTCCTTTAATAAATGCTGACTGGATCCGCAAACTATGCATAATCTCTTCTTTCGTCTGCACTCGTCTTCAGTATGGCCTCACTTGCGACAATATGGACAAACAGGTATTGTCTGTGGAGATGCTTCTGGTGGCTGGTGTACGTGAGATCTTTTTGCAACTTCTTCCTGTGGTGCTGAAGTGGAAGTCCGTTTCAGACTAGTCTCTCTCCTGATGACGCGCTCAATGTGTCGCGCTGCAGCAAGGACGTCCGAGTACGAAGTAGGTGCAACGGATTCAATTAGTTTCTGTAGCTCTATGTTTAGTCCGTCGAAAAATTTCTCAGCCTTCTCTTCTTCTGTCGGGATCAATGTTGGAGCGAAGCGACTTAGACGAATGAACTCAGCATTGTACTCTTCCACCGTCTTAGCATCCTGAGTGAGGTGATTAAACTTGTCCCGAAGTTCTGATCGAGCGACAGCTGGAATGTACATCTCCTGAAAGAGTCTAGAGAACTCTTCCCAAGTGACTCGGTCTGGTCCGAGCCGGGTCTCCTCGGATAGCCACCAGTGATGTGCATTATCCGTCAACTACATTCTGACGGTAGTCATCCAGTGTTCCTTTGGGAGTTCAGCTGCTTCTAGTTGATGTTGAGTGTTGGTGAGCCACTCATGAACTTCAGTGGGCTCTTCTTTGCCTGAGAAGGTACGAGGCTTCAGTTGGCGAAAATCAAAAATAGAGCCCGTCGTTGGTCGTCGTGCTGGTAGGTCTGCCTGCTCTAGTGCGGTTACTAGGCTGCGACTGAAAGCCTCTTGTTGAGCTTGCGTTATTTCATAGATCATTTGAAACATCTGCTGTCCGTCCATGGCCTATCCTGGTGGAATTACGGGCATTGGTGGAGTAAATTACGTCGATGGTGGAATGTCATCGCGCTGGACTCTCGAGGCACGTTGTTGAGCTGATTGTCCTCCATCCACTAGTGTTACTTCATCTTCGTTGGTTACCTCAGCATCTCGTGGTGACATTATAGGAGTCTCGTCGTTTGCTCGTGAATCCATAATCCTGCAACCAAAATAAACAATAAGAGGCACAAAAGAATCAAGGCAGGATGCAAGTCAAGAAATTAATTTGAAGTCGATATGAATATCAAGAACGTTTCAAGCAAGTGGATGAGATCCTAAAACTTATCCTATTTTATTGCAGGCATGTTCGGTCCCTAAGTTGAAACCGAATAATTTAGTCGTAGACCTGCATGGGCCACCACAAAAACCATGTCACAACCCAGTCCCAAAATGCCGAGGGACTGAATATACGAAGGTATAAGAATGAATATACCTTTCGAGTCGAACATGTACGAATATCGAGGTCGAATATCATCCTCGTACTCCCACGTTGACTCTCCCAAAGGGTGGTGACCCCAAGCAACTCGGACAAGATGAATAGTCTGATTCTTGAGCACCTTCTCATTCGGTCCAAAATGGATACGGGTTGTTCCTCGTAAGACAAGTCGGTACCAATGACTAGCTCAGAATGATCGAGGATATGACTCAAATTCGGGACATACCTACACAATTGAGACACATAAAATATATCGTGTATCTCACGTAGCGAAGGCAGAAGGGCAAGACGATAAGCAATATCGCCCACCCGCTCGAGAATATTGAACGGACTGACGTATCGTGGACTAAGCTTCCTACGAACCCCGAATCTAATAAGTCCATCAGTTGGAGAAATCCATAAGAACATGTGGTCGCAGACAAAAAACTCTAAAGGCCTACGATACTGATCCGCCCAATGCCTATCTTGAGCAACCCGAAGTCGCTCTCTGATCAGCTTGACAACTTCTACTGTCTGCGTGATCATCTCTGGGCCTAACATCTTTCGCTCACCTATATCATCCTATGCCAATGGTGATCTACACTTTCTCTCATATAATTCTTCGAAGGGTGCCATCTGAATACTTGCTTGATAACTGTTGTTGTATGAGAATTCAACGAGATGAATATGATCTTCCCAAGACCCTCCAAAATCCAAAGTATAAGCTCGAAGCATATCTTCCATGGTTTGGATGGTTCTCTTTGATTGTCCGTCTGTTTGTGGATGTTAAGCGGTACTGAATCTCAACTTGGTGCCCAAACTCTGATGTAAACTTTTACAAAAATATAAAGTGAATCAAGTGTCTCGATCGGATACAATACTTACTGGAATGTCATGTTGTCTTACTATCTATCATATGTATATCTCTTCTAACTGCTCTGTGGATTGCCTACTCGAAAAGGAATAAAGTAAACTACTTTTGTGAGATAATCTACTGTTACCCAAACTGCATCACGACTAGTTGGGGATCTAGGTAAATCGGTCACAAAGTCCATCGTAATATGTTTCTACTTCCACTCCAGAATAGGAAGCATCTGCAATAATCCTACTGGTCTTTGCTGGTCGGCCTTTACTTGCTGATATACCAAACACCGAGAAACGAATCGTGATATCTCCCTCCTCATCCCGTTTCACCAAAAATGTTGCTTGAGATCTTGATACATCTTGGTACCTTCTTGATGAATTAAATATTGGGAACTGTGTGCCTTGGTTATTACTTCTTGTCGGATATCTCCACTTGGTACACAGAGACGATTTTCAAACTTAAGAGTTACATCTTCATGAATCGTCAACTCTTTTCTGAGACCAGACTCACATTCCGTCCGAAGCTTCTGAACCTTCGGATCCTCCGCCTGAGGTGCCTTAATTCCCTCAACCAAGGTAGACTAAATTTGTAAACTAGCCAATACTCCTATGTCCCGCGAAAGTACTATATCTACACCCATCTCTCGAAGATCTTCTAAGATATGCCGCTGCGATGTCAACATAAATGTACTACCTCTTCTGCTAAGAGCATCTGCTACCACATTTGTCTTGCCTGGATGGTACTAAAGTTTTACATCATAGTCCTTTATTAATTCTAGCCACCTCTTCTGCCTCATGTTCAAGTTCTTCTGGGTGAATACACACTTTAAGCTCTTGTGATCCGTAAATATTTCCATCCGATCACCATACTAGTAATGCCTCCACAGCTTAAGTACAAATACTATCGCCGCCAACTCCAAATCGTGAGTCGGATAATTTTTCTCGTGATCTTGAAGCTGTCGTGATGCATAAGCTATCACTCTTCCATGTTGCATCAATACATACCCAAGCCCTTTGTCTGACGCGTCATAATATACTGTAAACCCTCCAAAGCCTACTAGAAGCGTGAGAATCAGAGATAAAATTAATCTTTTCTTTAATTCTTCTAATGATGTCTGGCACTCTGCTGACCAATCAAACTTAGCTTTCTTGCACGTTAATCGAGTCAGCGGTGCAAAAATTCTTGCAAAGTTTTTCATGAACCTTCTGTAGTATCCTGCCAATCCCAGAAAACTATGCACTTCAGCTACTGTCTTAGGAATTGGCCAACTCTCTACGGCCTCAACCTTCTTTGGATCTACGTCTACTCCTGCTCCAGAGATGATGTGACCCAAGAATGATACGTGATCCAACCAAAACTCACACTTGCTGAGCTTTGCATATAACTGATGTTCCATTAAAATCTGTAAGACCTTCCGAATATGTTTCTCATATTCCTTCTTGCTACTGAAATAAACAAGAATGTAGTCTATGAAAACTACTACGAACTGATCTAGATATGGAATAAAAATATGGTTCATCAAATCCATAAATATCGTCGAAGCATTAGTCAGTTCGAATGGCATAACTAAGAATTCGTAATGCCCATATCATAACCTAAATGATATCTTGGGTATGTTTTGCTCCCGAACTCTTACTTGTTGATACCCTGATCGAAGATCGATCTTAGAGAAAACCTTGGCTTTACTCAGCTGATCAAATAAATCATCGATCCTTGGTAATGGATACTTGTTTTTTACTTTTACTACGTTCAACTGTCTTTAGTCGATACATAACCATGACGACCTATCCTTCTTCTTCACTAGAACTATTGGTGCTCCCCAAGGTGATCCACTGATTCGGATAACTTTCTTACCTTCAGCTCTTCTACGTGTTTGTACAGCTTATCTAGTTCTGATTGTGCTATTTGGTAAACTTTATAAGATATTGGCCCCGCTCCAGGGATCAACTCTATGCAAAACTCTACATCTCTTACTGAGGGTAACCCTGGACGTTCCTCTGGAAAGACGTTTAAGAACTTCTTGACTATATCGGAAAGTTATTCTTCTGCTATCACTACCGTTGTGATCCTCTCTTCATGTTGATCTCCTACAAATCTCTCAAAGATGAAGTCTTCCGTGCCCGGGATACTAAATAGTATCCTACCTTTATGGCAATATATCGTAGCATGACTGTCTCTCAGCCAGTCCATGCCTAAGATGACATCAAGGTTACCTATAGAAAACTCGATCAACCGTGCTGGTAGTGAACGCCCACACACTATGACCGGACATACTATATATATTCTATTAACTCCTACGAGCCCATTACCAGTGAGTATATTCAACCTCTCTGACAATGTCTCGAACTCCAATCCAATGTGTGTTGCGAATTGTACAGATATAAATGAATGAGATGCACCTAAATCAAACAATGTTACTGCAGGATAGGATGTTATAGAGATGTTATAGAGATGTTACCTGCCACCACGTCGCCATATGCCAAAGCCTCCTCCAAAGATAAAGTGAAAGCTTGGCCTTGGTCCTGTTGGGTTCCTCGCTGTTGCCTCCCTTGGATACGTTGTTGTGGCCTCTGTTGGCCTTGCTACTCATTCTACTGCTATTAGTATATCTGAGCTTGCGTCGGTAGCGGACGCTGAGCTAATGGCCTCACTGCTATTACTGTCCCTGTAAACCCCCTGATTTTTCAAAATTTTTAAAACTGGATTTTTCACAATTTTCTGAAATTTTCTGGGAATTTTCTGTAATTTAAAAACAGGGTTTTAATTATTCAATGATTTTTAAATGATAATAAACTATATTAAAATATTATGGAAATAATATTTTTGGATGTAAAATGAAAAACTGGACTTAGGACAATTTTTCTGAAATTTATCGGGCCCCGGACCTATTTTTAAAACACCTAAAACTATTGATTTTATTATTTATTTATTAATTAATTGTTTAACGTTTTATTATTATTATTTCTATTTTTCCCTGAGCCCGGCCCATCCCCAGCTCATTGGGCCGGCCCAGCCCGTCGCCCCTATCGGGTCGGGTCCACCTGAACCCGACCCGCCCACAACCCGCTAGCCCGCCCCCCCCAAGACCCAGTTCTCCCCGCGCCGCCCGCCGCGTCTTCCGGCGCTCCGCCCGGCGCTCTGCCCGCCTCGGCCCGCTCTTCCACGACCCGCCGCAACCCACGGCCACGACCACCTCCCCCCAGCCCCTTTAAAACTCCCCCGTTCCCTGGCCGTCGACCACGACCACCACGCCGCTCCGGCCCCTGCGTCGACCTCCACCGCCTCAGACCCCGTCGACGCCACCGACCACCACGTCGCCACCGCCGCCCGGCCCTCCTCCTCCGCTTCCACCGCCGCAGGGTTCCGCCCCCTTCCTCCCTCCTCTTCTCGACGTCAACAGCAGCTCCAGCGCCGCCTCCGCCGGCCTCCAGCGCCGCACAGCGCGCCTCCGGCCGCCCCGGGTCCCCTCCGTCTCCGCCGCGTGCCCCAGCTCCTCCGCCTCAGCCGCCCGGCCGCCCAGCCGCCGTCTCCGTCGCCTAAAAACCCTAGCCCTGAACCTTAGGGCACGGACACTGGACACAGGACACAGTGTCCTGTGTCGTGTCGGACACAATTCGACCCCGGTTTTTGGGCCCCGTTCAGGTGCGTGTATCTTCTTGCTCGTAGCTCCGTTTCAACTTTCGCAAATTACGTTGCGAAGCCTGTATGACCCTCTTGGTGCCCGGACAAACCGCTCGGGACATCGCGTCCTGTGGTGATCGCACACCGCGATCCAAAAACAGGAAAAATTAGACCCTGTTTCACCCCGGAACTGAGTACGCCCCACCAAACGGGACGACTTGGTCGCGTGTGGTCTTTACGGATTTGTGCGCGTCGTCGATACGGACGTGTGGGATTTCACGAAAGCTGATTCGGGTGTGCGTGCACACCGGAATCAACGCGTATCCGCGGACATCGCCCCGTATCCGTACTTTCTGGAATACGCCCTAACTTTGTGTACACATGTCGGATCGAGACAAAACTTATGCCATCGGACTCGTAGCAATACGCTGGTCCTGTGGGTCAAGTTTGGTTTGATTCTGAGAACGTTGACGAAATCGCGTGTCGTGGGCCCCACATGCCCCGTTCGACGGGCAATTTTGTGATCGGCTCATCGGAATCCAATTCTGGAAGTTCCGTTGGATTCGTATCATCATTCCTGACCTGTTGACACTAAGTTTGGTGAATTTGGAGACCCTTGACCCTGACACGTTTTTTCGGTGCAAAGCGGGCCCGCATGTGGACCCCGTTTTGACCCGAAATTACCGTTTTTGCCCTTGTCTCCAAATTGGACTCAAGGACAGGTATTTCTAGCTGATTGATATTTTCTGGATCTGATGGTGATGTTTGTTTCAGCAACCGGAGTACCGCTTGCAAATCCAGCTGAAGTCAGAACCGCAAACATAGCCGGAACCACAGGCAAGTGTACCTTGCCAAACCTTGCAGCTTGCTACTTATTTTTCTTGACTTATTTATACATCAGTGGGCAAGTAAAGCTTGCCAAATTTCAGTAATTCTTGTTATAGAACTTGCCTAAATTCTGGTTTAAATGCATATAAACCTGTTTAACTGTTAAAACCCAGGACCGAGTGGCTTACTTAGCGTCCGATTACCAGTTGGGTGCCAACTCCGTACGCGGAGTTGTGTAACGTCACATAGAGATGGATATCGAGACCCGACAATTCTCGTACTTGTCTTATCAAGTACTCTAGAACCCAGGACACTTGACACTATTCATGAGACAGAGTCTTCCTGAAACATTCATGGTGATTCTGTATAGGATACAGGACTTGACAGAGATATTTTATATGACTTGTTGCATTAGCTATGATCCCGCTGACATGGACATGAGACGTTATGGTCATGATATGCGTGATTACATTGGGTGGGGAGAGTCACATAGACTACAGGTTGATGTTTATATATTATGCCGGCGTCTTAGTCTCACCATGAGATAGACAACCACATGATATCACTACTACCGGCTCCCCGACACAGAGCCGGTAGCAGTGATATCATGTGGTTGTCTATCTCATGGTGAGACTAAGACGCCGGCATAATATATAAACATCAACCTGTAGTCTATGTGACTCTCCCCACCCAATGTAATCACGCATATCATGACCATAACGTCTCATGTCCATGTCAGCGGGATCATAGCTAATGCAACAAGTCATATAAAATATCTCTGTCAAGTCCTGTATCCTATACAGAATCACCATGAATGTTTCAGGAAGACTCTGTCTCATGAATAGTGTCAAGTGTCCTGGGTTCTAGAGTACTTGATAAGACAAGTACGAGAATTGTCGGGTCTCGATATCCATCTCTATGTGACGTTACACAACTCCGCGTACGGAGTTGGCACCCAACTGGTAATCGGACGCTAAGTAAGCCACTCGGTCCTGGGTTTTAACAGTTAAACAGGTTTATATGCATTTAAACCAGAATTTAGGCAAGTTCTATAACAAGAATTACTGAAATTTGGCAAGCTTTACTTGCCCACTGATGTATAAATAAGTCAAGAAAAATAAGTAGCAAGCTGCAAGGTTTGGCAAGGTACACTTGCCTGTGGTTCCGGCTATGTTTGCGGTTCTGACTTCAGCTGGATTTGCAAGCGGTACTCCGGTTGCTGAAACAAACATCACCATCAGATCCAGAAAATATCAATCAGCTAGAAATACTTGTCCTTGAGTCCAATTTGGAGACAAGGGCAAAAACGGTAATTTCGGGTCAAAACGGGGTCCACATGCGGGCCCGCTTTGCACCGAAAAAACGTGTCAGGGTCAAGGGTCTCCAAATTCACCAAACTTAGTGTCAACAGGTCAGGAATGATGAAACGAATCCAACGGAACTTCCAGAATTGGATTCCGATGAGCCGATCACAAAATTGCCCGTCGAACGGGGCCTGTGGGGCCCACGACACGCGATTTCGTCAACGTTCTCAGAATCAAACCAAACTTGACCCACAGGACCAGCGTATTGCTACGAGTCCGATGGCATAAGTTTTGTCTCGATCCGACGTGTGTACACAAAGTTAGGGCGTATTCCAGAAAGTACGGATACGGGGCGATGTCCGCGGATACGCGTTGATTCCGGTGTGCACGCACACCCGAATCAGCTTTCGTGAAATCCCACACGTCCGTATCGACGACGCGCACAAATCCGTAAAGACCACACGCGACCAAGTCGTCCCGTTTGGTGGGGCGTACTCAGTTCCGGGGTGAAACAGGGTCTAATTTTTCCTGTTTTTGGATCGCGGTGTGCGATCACCACAGGACGCGATGTCCCGAGCGGTTTGTCCGGGCACCAAGAGGGTCATACAGGCTTCGCAACGTAATTTGCGAAAGTTGAAACGGAGCTACGAGCAAGAAGATACACGCACCTGAACGGGGCCCAAAAACCGGGGTCGAATTGTGTCCGACACGACACAGGACACTGTGTCCTGTGTCCAGTGTCCGTGCCCTAAGGTTCAGGGCTAGGGTTTTTAGGCGACGGAGACGGCGGCTGGGCGGCCGGGCGGCTGAGGCGGAGGAGCTGGGGCACGCGGCGGAGACGGAGGGGACCCGGGGCGGCCGGAGGCGCGCTGTGCGGCGCTGGAGGCCGGCGGAGGCGGCGCTGGAGCTGCTGTTGACGTCGAGAAGAGGAGGGAGGAAGGGGGCGGAACCCTGCGGCGGTGGAAGCGGAGGAGGAGGGCCGGGCGGCGGTGGCGACGTGGTGGTCGGTGGCGTCGACGGGGTCTGAGGCGGTGGAGGTCGACGCAGGGGCCGGAGCGGCGTGGTGGTCGTGGTCGACGGCCAGGGAACGGGGGAGTTTTAAAGGGGCTGGGGGGAGGTGGTCGTGGCCGTGGGTTGCGACGGGTCGTGGAGGAGCGGGCCGAGGCGGGCAGAGCGCCGGGCGGAGCGCCGGAAGACGCGGCGGGCGGCGCGGGGAGAACTGGGTCTTGGGGGGGGCGGGCTAGCGGGTTGTGGGCGGGTCGGGTTCAGGTGGACCCGACCCGATAGGGGCGACGGGCTGGGCCGGCCCAATGAGCTGGGGATGGGCCGGGCTCAGGGAAAAATAGAAATAATAATAATAAAACGTTAAACAATTAATTAATAAATAAATAATAAAATCAATAGTTTTAGGTGTTTTAAAAATAGGTCCGGGGCCCGATAAATTTCAGAAAAATTGTCCTAAGTCCAGTTTTTCATTTTACATCCAAAAATATTATTTCCATAATATTTTAATATAGTTTATTATCATTTAAAAATCATTGAATAATTAAAACCCTGTTTTTAAATTACAGAAAATTCCCAGAAAATTTTAGAAAATTGTGAAAAATCCAGTTTTAAAAATTTTGAAAAATCAGGGGGTTTACAGGGACAGTAATAGCAGTGAGGCCATTAGCTCAGCGTCCGCTACCGACGCAAGCTCAGATATACTAATAGCAGTAGAATGAGTAGCAAGGCCAACAGAGGCCACAACAACGTATCCAAGGGAGGCAACAGCGAGGAACCCAACAGGACCAAGGCCAAGCTTTCACTTTATCTTTGGAGGAGGCTTTGGCATATGGCGACGTGGTGGCAGGTAACATCTCTATAACATCTCTATAACATCCTATCCTGCAGTAACATTATTTGATTTAGGTGCATCTCATTCATTTATATCTGTACAATTCGCAACACACATTGGATTGGAGTTCGAGACATTGTCAGAGAGGTTGAATATACTCACTGGTAATGGGCTCGTAGGAGTTAATAGAATATATATAGTATGTCCGGTCATAGTGTGTGGGCGTTCACTACCAGCACGGTTGATCGAGTTTTCTATAGGTAACCTTGATGTCATCTTAGGCATGGACTGGCTGAGAGACAGTCATGCTACGATATATTGCCATAAAGGTAGGATACTATTTAGTATCCCGGGCACGGAAGACTTCATCTTTGAGAGATTTGTAGGAGATCAACATGAAGAGAGGATCACAACGGTAGTGATAGCAGAAGAATAACTTTCCGATATAGTCAAGAAGTTCTTAAACGTCTTTCCAGAGGAACGTCCAGGGTTACCCTCAGTAAGAGATGTAGAGTTTTGCATAGAGTTGATCCCTGGAGCGGGGCCAATATCTTATAAAGTTTACCAAATAGCACAATCAGAACTAGATAAGCTGTACAAACACGTAGAAGAGCTGAAGGTAAGAAAGTTATCCGAATCAGTGGATCACCTTGGGGAGCACCAATAGTTCTAGTGAAGAAGAAGGATAGGTCGTCATGGTTATGTATCGACTAAAGACAGTTGAACGTAGTAAAAGTAAAAAACAAGTATCCATTACCAAGGATCGATGATTTATTTGATCAGCTGAGTAAAGCCAAGGTTTTCTCTAAGATCGATCTTCGATCAGGGTATCAACAAGTAAGAGTTCGGGAGCAAAACATACCCAAGATATCATTTAGGTTACGATATGGGCATTACGAATTCTTAGTTATGCCATTCGAACTGACTAATGCTTCGACGATATTTATGGATTTGATGAACCATATTTTTATTCCATATCTAGATCAGTTCGTAGTAGTTTTTATAGACTACATTCTTGTTTATTTCAGTAGCAAGAAGGAATATGAGAAACATATTCGGAAGGTCTTACAGATTTTAATGGAACATCAGTTATATGCAAAGCTCAGCAAGTGTGAGTTTTGGTTGGATCACGTATCATTCTTGGGTCACATCATCTCTGGAGCAGGAGTAGACGTAGATCCAAAGAAGGTTGAGGCCGTAGAGAGTTGGCCAATTCCTAAGACAGTAGCTGAAGTGCATAGTTTTCTGGGATTGGCAGGATACTACAGAAGGTTCATGAAAAACTTTGCAAGAATTTTTGCACCGCTGACTCGATTAACGTGCAAGGAAGCTAAGTTTGATTGGTCAGCAGAGTGCCAGACATCATTAGAAGAATTAAAGAAAAGATTAATTTTATCTCTGATTCTCACGCTTCTAGTAGGCTTTGGAGGGTTTACAGTATATTATGACGCGTCAGACAAAGGGCTTGGGTATGTATTGATGCAACATGGAAGAGTGATAGCTTATGCATCACGACAGCTTCAAGATCACGAGAAAAATTATCCGACTCACGATTTGGAGTTGGCGGCGATAGTATTTGTACTTAAGCTGTGGAGGCATTACTAGTATGGTGATCGGATAGAAATATTTACGGATCACAAGAGCTTAAAGTGTGTATTCACCCAGAAGAACTTGAACATGAGGCAGAAGAGGTGGCTAGAATTAATAAAGGACTATGATGTAAAACTTTAGTACCATCCAGGCAAGACAAATGTGGTAGCAGATGCTCTTAGCAGAAGAGGTAGTACATTTATGTTGACATCGCAGCGGCATATCTTAGAAGATCTTCGAGAGATGGGTGTAGATATAGTACTTTCGCGGGACATAGGAGTATTGGCTAGTTTACAAATTTAGTCTACCTTGGTTGAGGGAATTAAGGCACCTCAGGCGGAGGATCCGAAGGTTCAGAAGCTTCGGACGGAATGTGAGTCTGGTCTCAGAAAAGAGTTGACGATTCATGAAGATGTAACTCTTAAGTTTGAAAATCGTCTCTGTGTACCAAGTGGAGATATCCGACAAGAAGTAATAACCAAGGCACACAGTTCCCAATATTTAATTCATCAAGAAGGTACCAAGATGTATCAAGATCTCAAGCAACATTTTTGGTGAAACGGGATGAGGAGGGAGATATCACGATTCGTTTCTCGGTGTTTGGTATATCAGCAAGTAAAGGCCGACCAGCAAAGACCAGTAGGATTATTGCAGATGCTTCCTATTCTGGAGTGGAAGTAGAAACATATTACGATGGACTTTGTGACCGATTTACCTAGATCCCCAACTAGTCGTGATGCAGTTTGGGTAACAGTAGATTATCTCACAAAAGTAGTTTACTTTATTCCTTTTCGAGTAGGCAATCCACAGAGCAGTTAGAAGAGATATACATATGATAGATAGTAAGACAACATGACATTCCAGTAAGTATTGTATCCGATCAAGACACTTGATTCACTTTATATTTTTGTAAAAGTTTACATCAGAGTTTGGGCACCAAGTTGAGATTCAGTACCGCTTAACATCCACAAACAGACGGACAATCAAAGAGAACCATCCAAACCATGGAAGATATGCTTCGAGCTTATACTTTGGATTTTGGAGGGTCTTGGGAAGATCATATTCATCTCGTTGAATTCTCATACAACAACAGTTATCAAGCAAGTATTCAGATGGCACCCTTCGAAGAATTATATGAGAGAAAGTGTAGATCACCATTGGCATAGGATGATATAGGTGAGCGAAAGATGTTAGGCCCAGAGATGATCACGCAGACAGTAGAATTTGTCAAGCTGATCAGAGAGCGACTTCGGGTTGCTCAAGATAGGCATTGGGCGGATCAGTATCGTAGGCCTTTAGAGTTTTTTGTCTGCGACCACATGTTCTTATGGATTTCTCCAACTGATGGACTTATTAGATTCGGGGTTCGTAGGAAGCTTAGTCCACGATACGTCAGTCCGTTCAATATTCTCGAGCGGGTGGGCGATATTGCTTATCGTCTTGCCCTTCTGCCTTCGCTACGTGAGATACACGATATATTTTATGTGTCTCAATTGTGTAGGTATGTCCCGAATTTGAGTCATATCCTCGATCATTCTGAGCTAGTCATTGGTACCGACTTGTCTTACGAGGAACAACCCGTATCCATTTTGGACCGAATGAGAAGGTGCTCAAGAATCAGACTATTCATCTTGTCCGAGTTGCTTGGGGTCACCACCCTTTGGGAGAGTCAACGTGGGAGTACGAGGATGATATTCGACCTCGATATTCGTACATGTTCGACTCGAAAGGTATATTCATTCTTATACCTTCGTATCTCGAATCTCGTGATTCTTTTAACCATGCTATATGATATTACTTTTTTTATGCTCGAATTTAATTGCATGTGTAGATGAGCTTGTAGTTAGCGCATTGCTCATTCTAATTTCTCTAGCTAGCCTTGGATTTGAATTATGAGGATGATATTTTTCTAAGGTGGGTAGAGATGTCACTCCTCATTCCCGATATACGTATTTGGAATATATTAGTTTTCCAGCTTATATTATTTGTTGCTTGCATGGTAATTAGGTTGCATGTCATGGAGACTAGACCCATTCTTTGGTTTAATTAGACTCACGATTTAATTGTTGGGTTTGTTTGGTCATGAGTGAACCCATGGTCTAAACCTCAAACCCTAGTTATATAAGTTAACTTCTTTCGCTCTTTTCCTTCATTCTCTTTTTTTTACCTCAAACCCTAGTTATATAAGTTAACTTCTTTCGCTCTCTTCCCTCATTCTCTTTTTTTTCTTCCTTCATTTATGCAAGTACACCTTGCACTTCATGGAAAAATCTCTTGATTTTTTATTCTTACTTTTTTTCTTGCATTTTATTAGTCTAATATGTGTACATTATGATTCTAAATACTTTTAGTACTTGGAGTTTTCAGTTTTAATTGGTGGATTTGAGTAGATCTTCATTTGAAGTTTAGGATTTTTCTTTGGTTCCTTGAGTTTTTGGTGGTTTTGAACTATTAAAACATGGTATTTTAGAAAACTAATTTTTGGGCTTAATCGAGCACTTTATTTCGAGCATTTTGGCTTTTGTTTCACTTGATTCAGAGTTAAAATAAGATTTTTATGAAGAAAATAATTTTTGGAATTTTTGGAGTTTTTGCCATGGCTGAACCTGCTGTTTGGAGAAGACGAAGTCTTCATGCGGCCGAGAGTGCTATGCATCATATGCTTTTTACCGCATACTGACCAGCATGCATCTTGTTGGATGCATAACTGCCATCACATAAGTGTTCTAGAGCTAATTCGTGAACTCCTTGTGTTTCACTCGCTGAACGAATGAGAAATTCGCTAAGTCCAAAGAGAAATATGCGGCTGAGTGTCATATGCGGTAATCAGGCATATGCAGCAAGCAGGAATATGCGACAAGCAGAGCATGCAGCCACTTTCCCTTGGACGCATGACTATGGGACCTTGGCACATCTTTTCATGGTTTTATCTTTTTTCTTTGACACACTTTATGGTTTGTCCTATTAATCACTTTATGTCACTTCATTGGCACATATTAAATGCACGTCACTCTACACTTGTCCCAAGGAGTGGACTTTGTCCTGTCATATATGGCACTGATCCTATTCGGCACCGATCCATATGCGGACTAGACTTCTCATGCGGCACTGAACCCATGCGGCACCGACCCATATACGATCAACTTTCTATGTGGCACCTGTCTTATGCGGCACTGAATCTATGCATCCCTGATCCTCATGCGGCCTATGTGCACATTTTATTGAATTGTGGTTTTAATGTTTTATGGAACTTTTATGATTTTATGTGTGATTTTAATGATTGCTAATGTATGTAAGCTAAGTGACCATATGTTAGACCTGACTATGTGCTAAAACCTATGTGATTTACCAATAATTGGTTACTTGACTCGACTATTGGTATCCATGCTGATACACTTACTACGTGCTATGTGTTCCTATGTGCTAAGTATTTCTACGTGATTATGTTACATGTTTCACACCGAGGTATGCCTACGTGCTAAGCGACATGTGATGTAATAACATTCCTCCAACATGGACATAGTAGTTGATCAATAACCAAGCGTGGCAGGGATTTATTGGTTGTTGCATCACGCTCAGGTGAATCCAAATTGAACTGCAATATGAATTCGTATCTAGCGTGCCCCTACTACGGTACGACATATAACGGGAGTAACATGTGACCACGCCATGTGATTCCAGCTAACTGTAGGATTAACTAGGCAACTAAAACATATAGAGCATTAGGAGGAACAAAATTCCGAGATCGTGTTTAACTAGCCACCCTCAATCATTATATGGGGAGTGAAGGCTGGACCCCATGAATATTGTTTAAATCCTCATTAGTGGATGGCAATATCTGACTATTATCTTATACTATGTGTTTTATGCTATCTTAGTACGGTAGCCTTACGAGGGGTGGTGCATACTACTATGTGCTATACATCAATTCATAGCTCGACTAGCCCCTGCTAGAACATGGTTCGATCTGAGGATTCTTATTATATGCATAATACCTCTGGGATAATCCTGACTCCACCTAGTAAGTCGTACAAGTGATTGACCGATTATGTAACTGAGTTTGTTTGTGTTTTGTATCTGCTGTCAAATAGTCTAGGGGCATAGACTATCATGGTGCGATAGTCTAACCCTTGTCCTTGTTTGGTTGTAGGATTAGATTGTTGTGTCGCGATAGGCTATGAACCAAAACTTTGAGACAAAACTGTATATATGTATCTATTTTATAACCTGATTTTATTTCTTCATTCGTGCTTCCTTTGTGGTACTTGCTATTTGGGTTCTAACTCCACTGGTTTTGAATAGTTAGGTTTAGAGCCAGCATCCGAGGATCAAGCGTACTTCTCCCTGAACTATGCTGCGCACCAGACGGATAGCCACTGAGAAAAATGAGTGAGTTTCTTCTTCCTTGTTTGTTATTGTACATTTTACTACCGGTACTTATTAGCCGTAAATATGAATATTTAGTTTCGTTACATGATTATAATTAATCAGACTGCAGTTGGTCATGGTCATGTACTTTTGCTACTTTGCCAGCTTTCTTATTTTTGCACAGCTGGTTCTAAAATATTATGGCAGGACATTTGGAACGCCTTACTTCCTTGTCATATATTTTCTATGTTTACTATTCTTACTTGACTGATTGAGACAATAGATGTGCTGTATGACCCTAAGTGACTTGCTTGTAGTATGCACCCCTTTGTCTAGTTATAGTCGTGACCGCCGTACGATATTCTATACCTTGTATGTGGGAGCTGACCATGTCTGTCTCAGTATTTCGGTACTGGAGTGTGACAAGATTTTAGTGGTAGCCCATGCAGGTATGTGTTTTCTGACTTGTAGGGTATTACGATTATAGGAGTCTCAATCAAATATGTCCCCTTTGATATCTTGTTCATCTTCCTCGGTACGAATGCTTGAACTATTAAAACTGCTTGCCTCCTTGATCCTTTCCGTCATATTCTTGATATTTTTTGTCCTTTTCTTTAGGGCTTCTTTAGTTGCTAGAGCAGGAGGTATGGCAGGACAGGGTTCCCCTGGGTGATAACGGGAGGTAGCACATGTTCAGAGTTAAATTCGAATAGAGCCAGTAGTTGAACAAGCCGTCACAGTGGCACCAAAAGTTGGACATGTTGAGCAACCATCTCCTGAGATTCTCGTACCCCCAGTCGTACCAGTAGTACTAGCGATACTTAACACCCCGACATTATTGGAGATCCTTCAAGAAATGATGGGTACACAGCAATACCAGATGGCGGTACAACAACATCAACAGTTTCAACAACAAGAGAAGAATGTCTTCTTGAGTCAAGGTTTACAGACGGCTCTCAAAAGAGGCGGAATGACTGATTCAGGGGTGTCGGTTAGATTTTGCTGACTTAGCCTGTCACGCCCCAGTCCCAAAATACGTAGGACTAGGACACGTAAGCATGTCATAAAGTAAATACTGAATAAATAAAAGGGGGTGTGCTAACCATCTAAGTGAATGCAATATGAGGACAACTTTGGTACGTATGGATAGGTGAAGGCATAACGTCCATATCGCTCCGAAGAACGTAGAAACTGCATAGTATATCATCCATATCGCTCCGAAGAACATGAAAACTGGATAATATAACGTCCATATCGCTCCGAAGAACGTGAAAACTGTATAATATATCGTCCATATCGCTCCGAAGAACGTGAAAACTGAATAAAGGAAGTCATTGGATTCGTGGCTCCTTCGGATACTACGGATTCCAATATGTGTACCCCATACGCCTACTAGTGGTCCTCCCCGCCCAATGTAGATATACAAGTCGAATACTCGACGTGCATACCACGTATCTATATGCCAAGTCTCTACAAATAAAATAATCCTGAGTTACGTACTAACCGTGATGTATGTTACACGCACCGATAGCTAGTCGAGTACACGAACCTGCATCCCAATATGAATTTGTTACTGTGAAACGTGTAGGAGTATCAGGTCTCGGAAGATATCGGAGTATCCTCCCAAATGGGGTGAGTCTACTAGTGACTAGGTCAAGTACGCTACTCATCGACGCATCCGTCGACTGCACCCGAGTCAATCTCGGACGCGCACAGTCATATGAAATAAAGCAACAACATATCATACAATATATGCATAATTTAAATTAGACAGTAAATATGGCAAGGTATCTTGCCTGGGTTCTCAAGCTGTGAATGCCAATAGCCTGTTCCTACAGTGTCTCCTGGCTGGTCCAGTGACCCTAAACATACAATATAATATAGCAATCTAGCATCAGACACTAAAGTAATACATACACAACCTACGACGCTGCTCTTAGGTACTGACGCAAGGGTCACGGCTGGCCGACTACAGAGTCGCGTGTGCACGTAGCTAAGATGCACATGTGCCCTGTCCTCAGTCACCGTGTATCTCACGACAATAAAATACTAAAGTTATGGTTTTACGAAGCTACTTACGTTTAGTATAATTACAGGTCCTTATTTCCCATGTTACAGTGTACTTGGTCAATGTCTAGATTTTTGGTGATTACAAGTTCTTATAACAAGTCATATTATTAGGGTCATTTACTAATTTATTAATTATCATCTAATTTAATTAACATACATGCATACACATCTATAATTTATATTAATTTGCTCGTGTCGACACACGATATAAAGACATAATGATACCACTACACAACAATACAATGAAGGAAAAGGAAATCAGGTGGTTACCTAGGCATGGCGGAATGGGGGGGTCTGTCTCGTCAAAGTGCATGCTCGCCGGCGGTCGGCGGAGCTCCGACGTCGAGCAGCAGTTAATGGTAGCGACGGCAGTAACTGCAGCAGGTGCAGCAGCGGCCTGGCAGCGGCGGCAGACGGCCTGGGACGGTGCTGGTCGGGGGGTCAGGACGTGGGGAAGGTCGGGGTCGGCCGAGCAGTGGTGGTTGGCGGTGCTGGAGGCGGCTGGGGCACTCGGGGTCGGGTTAGATGGAGTCGGGTTTGATGAAGATATTGGTGAGGGTAAAGTTCGGTGGGTGCAGGCTGTTGGGGGTGGTGGTCCGGCGCCGTAGGGAAGTGCAGGTGGAAGAGGCTGTGGTGGTGGCGGCTTGCGGTGGTGGATGTCCGGTCGGGGGAAGGAGAGGGGGCTCGGGTTAGATGAAGGGAGTTCGGCTAGGGTTAAGGTGGTGGGGTGATTATAATTCTAGGGTTTCATGTATAGAAAAATGTATATTTATATGAGAGGGAATTATCGGTTGACTTCGGGATTTGGGCCGGCCTGGCTCCTCGGGGTGGGGGCTGGTCCACATGAAAGGTGTACATGGGCTTGGTTAGGTCTTACTTTGGGGTGAGTTTGGCCTCTAATTTAATTTAATAAAAAAATAATGTGTACGGCGTTCTTTAATAAATTGAAGACACATAGAATTAAAATTGGGTGGGACACAAGGGTCATGGGCGTAGCAGGCTCAGAATAGGTTAATTCCCTAATTTGGGTTATATGGAGTTGGGTTGTGGTTGTGCCTCAAATTTAATTAGGAATGGACAATTATGAGAAATTGGGTTTATTAGAATTATTCAGGAACGTTTGTAACGAATATTGAACAGCTAAAATGAAGCACATATTGAGTATAATTAAACAAGGGTATGAAGTTTGTAGGAAGGCAGTGGCTAATGAGGTGCTCCAATTATCGAAGCAATGGTAAGGTGCACTATGTGATATAAACATTGTATAATTAAACAAAATACCTTGTTCTATTTCTAATTGGATACTAATTAGCCCTAGTGTCACTATCTAAGCCAAGTAGGCCTAATTTTGGATGAGGGGGTTTACATAACCCATGGTACTTCGATGGCACGGAGGATGCCATCACAACAGATGCCTGGTTGCAAGATATTAAGGTTATTCTGGAAGCAACAAGGGTTCTGACGGATGAACAAGTTGATCAAGTTCGATTGTAGCTTCAAGACCTTGCCCATGACTAGTGGGTGTCAATAGAGGTTGGCTTGAGGTATCCTATCTCCTGGGACAGTTTTAGGGCTCAATTTTGGGCCAAAACTTTAGAGTTGTCGCATAGTATGAGCTCCAGCAAAGGTTTATCGGTCTCAAGCAGGCCGATAGGACTGTGGATGGATATTCAGCCAAGTTTTGCAGGATGAGTAGATTCACTCCGACTATGGTGGCTACAGAGTCGGATAGAGCAATGAGATTCCAGCAAGGTCTTCATCTGGAGATTCTACAACTAGTAGAGGGGCACGACTATCAGACCTATGAAGAAGTACTGATAGCAGCTCAGAGGCATGAGCTTACCTTACAAAGTTATCGGCAATGACAGGAGGCCAGAAGAGGTCTCATGCTCGGAGCGGAGGAGGAGGTGGAGGAGCACCTCTGACGTTAGTACCATAACTTGGCATTTGTATCCATGATTCAGCATCGAGGAGGGCAACAGTTTCGAAGGTGACAGTACCGACTCGGCAGCAGCCGAGACAACAACAGCGTCAGGGAGCATCGGTAGGTTGCACTTACTGTGGAAAGGAAGGCCACACTAGAGATATGTGTAGGGCAGCCAATGGGTTTTATATTAGGTATGGCAGTCCAGATCACCGTATTGCCAATTATCCAATGATGTAGAGGCCAGGAGGGCCAGTAATAGCAGTGAGACTATTAGCTCAGTATCCGCTACCGACGCAAGCTCAGATATACCAACAACAGCGTAATCAACAGCAGGGCCAGCAGAGGCCACAACAACGTACCAAGGGAGGCAACAACGAGGAGACCAACAGGACCAAGTCCAAGCTATCACTTTATCTCTGGAGGAGGCTTTGGCATCTCACGACATGGTGACAGGTAACATCTCTGTCGTATCTTATCCTGTAGTAGCATTATTTGATTTAGGTGTATCTCATTCATTTGTATCTGCATGATTCACAATACGCATTGGATTGGAGTTTGAGGCATTGCCAGAGAGGTTGAATATACTCACTGGTAATGGGCTCGTAGGAGTTAGTAGAATATGTATTGCGTATCCGGTCATAGTGTGCGGGCGTTCACTACCAGCACGGTTGATCGAGTTCCCTATGGGTAACTTTGATGTTATCTTAGGCATGGACTGGCTGAGAGACAGTCATGCTACGATAGATTGCCATAAGGGTAGGGTACTACTTAGTATCCCGGGCATGGAAGACTTGGTCTTTGAAAGATCTGTAGGAGATCAGCATGAAGAGAGGATCGCAGTGGCTGTGATAGCAGAAGAATAACTTTCAAAGATAGTCAAGGAGTTCTTAGACTTCTTTCCGAGGAACTTCCAAGGTTATACCCAGTAAGATATATGGAGTTTTGCATAGAGTTAATCCCTGGAGTATGGCCAATATCTTATAAAGTTTACCAAATGTCACAATCAGAACTAGACAAGCTGTACCAACACGTAGAAGAGCTGAAGGCAAGGAAGTTTATCCGAATCAGTGGATCACCTTGTGGAGCACCAGTAGTTCTAGTGAAGAAGAAGGATGGGTCATCACGGTTATGTATCGACTATAGACAGTTGAATGCAGTAACAGTGAAAAATAAGTATCCATTACCAAGGATCGATCATCTGTTTGATCAGCTGAGTAAAGCCAAGGTTTTCTCTAAGATCGATCTTTGATCAGGGTATCATCAAGTAAGAGTTAGGGAGTAAGACATAACCAAGATAGCATTTAGGTCATGATATGGGCATTATGAATTCTTAGTTATACCATTCAGACTAACTAATGCTCCGGCGATATTTATGGATTTGATGAACCATATTTTTATGCCATATCTAGATCAGTTCGTGGTAGTTTTCATAGACGATATTCTTATTTATTCCAGTAGCAAGGAGGAACATGAGGAACATATTCTTGTTTATTCGTTTCTCGGTGTTTGGTATATCAGCAAGTGAAGGTCGACCAGCAGAGACCAGTAGAATTATTGCAGTTGCTTCCTATTCCGGAGTGGAAGTGAAAAATATCACGATGGACTTAGTGACCGGTTTACCTAGATCTCCAACTGGTCGTGATGCAGTTTGGGTAATAGTAGATTGTCTCACAAAAGTAGCTCATTTTCTTGCTTTTCGAGTAGGCAATCCCCAGAGTAGTTAGAAGAGATGTACATGCGATAGATAGTAAGACAGTACGATATTCCAGTAAGTATTATATCCGATCGAGACACTCGATTCACTTTATATTTTTGGAATAGTTTGTACCAGAGTTTTGGCACCAAGTTGAGATTCAGTACCGCTAACCATCCATAAATAGACCGACAATCAAAGAGAACCATCCAAACCTTGGAAGATATGCTACGAGCTTGTACTTTAGATTTTAGAGGGTCTTGGGAAGATCACATTCATCTCGTTGAATTCTCATACAACAATAGTTATCAAGCAAGTATTCAGATGGTACCCTTCGAAGAATTATATGGGAGAAAGTGTAGATCACCATTGGCATGGGATGATATAGGTGAGCGAAAGATGTTAGGCCCAGAGATGATCACACAGACAGTATAAGTTGTCAAGCTGATTAGAGAGCGACTTTGGGTTGCTCAAGATAGGCATTGGGCGGATCATCATCGTAGGCCTTTAAAGTTTTGTGTACGTGACCACATGTTCTTGCGGATTTCTCCAACCCATGGACTCATTAGATTTGATGTTCGCGGGAAGCTTAGTCCACGATACGTCGGTCTGTTCGATATTCTCGAGTGGGTGGGTGATGTTGCTTATCGTCTTGCCCTTCCATATTTTCTACGTGAGATGAATGATGTATTTCATGTGTCTCAATTGTATAGATATGTCCTAGATTCGAGTCATATCCTCGACCATTTTGAGCTAGTCGTTGGTATCGACTTGTCTTACGAGGAACAACCCGTATCCATTTTGGACCGAATGAGAAGGTTCTCAAGAATCGTACTACTCATCTTGTCCGAGTTATTTAGGGTCACCACCCTTTGGTAGAGTCGACGTGGGAGCGCGAGGATGTTATCCAATCTTGGTATCCCCACATATTTGACTCGGAAGGTATATTCATTCTTGTGCCTTCGTATCTCGAATCTCGCGATTCGTTTACCCATGCTATATGACATTGCTTTTTTTATGCTCGAATTTGATTGCATGTGTAGTTGAGCTTGTAGCTAGCGTAGTGCTCGTTCTGATTTCTCTAGCTAGCCTTAGATTTGAATTTCAATGACGTAATTTTTCTAAGGTGGGTAGAGATGTCACTCCTTATTTTCGATATACGTATTTGAAACATATTAAGTTTTGTAAACCCTCTGATTTTTCAAAAAATTTAAATTTAAATTTTTTACAATTCTCCGTAATTTTCTGGGATTTTTCCTGTAACTAAAACCTAGGCTTTTGGTAATTAAATAATTTTTAATTTTTGTTAATTAATATTAAAATATTATGGAAATAATATTTTATGGTGTAAAATGGAAAACCGGACATAGGGTACTTTTTTGTGAATTTATTGGACCCCGGAATCATTTTTAAAGCCCTGAAAACCGATGTAGAATTAAACCGAATTTAACCCGTGCCAAACGCCCAACATCCCCATGAGAGCCGAAGCTGTCATGACCCGATTTCGTAGAATCGTTGGGGCATCCCCCGAATCGTGATGCCGTACGGGCCTGGGGTTGCGCCCGCACAAGGCTAAAGTATTTTGTATAACGAGCACATATTCAGAGTACGCAGATAAATTAAAACACAAATTTGAAACATGAAAAAGTTCTCTTTATTGATAATGAACATCTATTACAAACTCCTGAACGAGTCAGCTAATATGCCGAACGGCTTACAAAAGTGTTGACTCAAAATGAGATAGCAGTCCTGTACATTATATCCCTTTACTAAACGTCAAAAGATATAGACCTCCAAGCTGGAGGATAGCTTTGCCACGGAGCTGCATTTGTGTATGAAGAGTTGCAGCTTCTGACTTCAAAATGCTTCAAGGGGCGCGGTAAAGATGCGCCAACAGCTGGAATGGATCGGGAAGGCGACTTCGGCTCCTCGCTCAGTTCGCCTTGGTGCGGAGCCTATTTCAACGAGGGTCAGCATGTCGAAACATACTGGTGAAGGCGAGCTAACCGAACTATACCAATCAACACGTTGTTTTAATGAAGCATGCATATTTGTGGGTTTCTATCTTGCCTTAGTTCATTTATAAGCAACAGTATATATGTATATTACTGAAATGAACTAGCCACCATTCGGTGGATTTTACCTGACCGTCTGAATTACCTGCACAATACTTACCATGCCTTCCCTGCCACGAAGACACAAGTTAGTTTGCAACAGGTTTAAATATACACGTTGGGATCACTGGCTAGAAGCCATAATGGACCGTTTAGTCTTTGAACGAGGATGGTGTACAACGAAGCACGTGAGGCGCTACACGCCATCCCGTTCATACGTGAGACTATCGTAAAGTTCTGCCCGGACTGGATCGGTGCCAGTGCCCCAGCGACCGTCCGCAGGAACCCGTTACCTTGTACACAAGTTGTCCGTGATCAATCGTTCGTGGCACGTTAATATTGATGCAGTTGAGGCACATGAACATGAGATAAGCAATATTGCATGATTCATTTTGCATAGTCTTCCTGATAGTTTATTTCATAACAAGTGTATTCCATACTTAGCACAATTTATGAAAGAAGATGCATTCTAGCAAACTTGAAGCATGTAAAGAACATTCATATGAACAAGCATGCAGTTTATTAACCGTTCCCAAGTTGAATGACAAGCAATATAATCCAAGTCTATTTCCTTTTTATCTTGGTTTCTTTTATTATTACTTGGTATCGTTTGATCGGGGCAAAGAAGAATGCAGATTTTAGGGTATAAAGCTTGGAAGCAGGGCTAGCTAATCGGGTTGGTAGCCAGTCACTTAGATTATTGGAAGGGAGAAGGAAAGAGGCGCTTCACGACTCCGCTCGCAAGCCGCCTACTGCTCGTTCACCTGCATTACGAACAGCTCGATCAATACCTCTTCCTCTTTTCCAATCTCGAAATTGAAGTGCAGTTCAATGAATGAAAATAATGAAAACCATCGAAACCGTTCAAGGAAAACAAGCAAATCCCAAAACTAACTCAAAGCACGAAAGCAACAAGCGACATCGAAAACCGAGGCAATAAAAGATAGCAGCGGAGAGGTCCCTCCTGACTCTGCCGCTAAGTCGATCCCGGGGCACGGTCCACTGAATATGGGAATCGATTCCGAAGAAATAAATCCATAACGAGGACGAGTTCTTTATTCAATCTATCCCGATCGAACGATACCGTCTTGTGTTTCTTAGCCGCGCTCCCCGCCCCGGGGGAACGGGGCGCTACAGAAGCCAAGCCCAAGGAGCGTTGACCCAGCCCAAATCCTAGGTTAAACCCTAGTCCAAATTTCTGTATGTATAAATACATAATTTCCTAGTTTTCTCCATAAACAAAAAGAAAAAAAAAATACTAAAAATCCCTAATCCCTAAACCTAACCCTAACCGAGCGCCGCCACCCTTTCCATGACCCCTCCGGCGAGACTCCGACGCCGCCCCTAGCCCAGCCGCCCGTCCTCAGCCGCCTATCCCCGCCCCTGACCTGAACCCTAGCTAGCCCTGCTGCCTCGACTGCCACCGCCTGAGCCCAGCGCAGCCATCTCCGGTCGACCAGCCATCTCGATCTCCTCCGCCTCTCTCCCGTCTCCGACCCACAGCAACCGACCTCGACTCTGCCCCTACCTCATCCTCCCCGACTCAACCTCCTCTCCTTGCCGCCGAGCCCAGCCGAGCCTCCCCTCCCCGCAGTGCCTCTCTCCTCCTCTCCACCACCCACAGCCTCCTCTATCCCTCGACCCACTCGTCCCCTGCCCAGCTCCGCCTCGCCGCTCGACTCCGCCTTCCTCCCGCTCGACCATCCCCTCTCCGCTCTGCCCAGCCCAACACCACCACCACCCATCGACTTCTCGAGCAGCCCGACCATCGACCACCCCTCGTCACCCCCGCAGAGCCGTCGACGAATCTCCTCCGCCCAGCCACTCCGGTCATCTCCTCCACCCTAACCCGAAACCCTAGCACCTCTTCTCTTCTCTACTTCCTCCTCCTGTCGTCCTCCCCCGTCCAGATCACCATACCCCAACTCCTCAGCCTCGACCACCTCAGTCGCCACCGAGCCCGACCATCCTCGACGAGCCACCCGTTGCACCTCGCCACCCGAGTCTCCGGCCGCCCCGCTGACCGACGACCCCCTCGAACAGAAACCCTAACCACAGTAGACACGGACACATTAAGCCCTAGACCTGGACACAGTACCGGACCCGGTCAGCGCAGGACACGATCCAGACACTCGGACACGAAGAATCAGTCTTCACGGAGCCCTGTTCAGGTATTGTTTCCTCCCTCCTCGATGTCCCATTTTCAATTTTGTCAATTGTATCGCGTAGACTGCACGACCCCCTTGATGCCCGTGCAACCCGCTCGGTGCATCGCGTTCTGTGGTGATCGCAAACCGCGATCAAAAAATAGGAAAAATAACGCCCTATTTTACCCCAGAACTGAGTGTGCCCCACCAAACGGGATGACTTGGTCGCACGCGGTCTTTACCAAAACGTGCGCGTTATTGATACAGACGTGTGGGATTTCGCAGAAGTTGATTCGTATGTGCGTGCACACCAGAATCAACGCATATCCGCCGACAACGCCCCGTATCCGTTCATTCTGGAATATGCTGTTACTTTGTGTACACACGTCGGATCGAGACAAAATTTGTGCCATCGGACTCGTAGCAATACGTTGGTCCTGTGACCCAAGTTTGGTTTGATTCTGAGAACGTTGACCAAATTGCGTATCGTGGGCCCCATAGGCTCCACTTGACGGGCGATTTTATGATCGGCTCATCGGAATCCAATTCTGAAAGTTCCGTTGGGTTCGTATCATCGTTCCTGACTTGTAGACACTGAGTTTGAGAAATTTGGAGAACTTTGACCCTGACACATTTTTTGGTGCAAAGTGGTCCACACGTGGACCCCGCTTTGACCCAGAAATGTCATTTTTGCCCTTGTGTCCAATTTGGACTTAAGAATAGACGTTTCTAGCTATTTTATATTTTCTGAGACTGTTGATGATGATTATTTCAGCTTTTGGAGGAGTACCTGCAGGATCCACTGATACAGGGACAACTGTTGGTATTCAAACCCCAGGCAAGTGTACCTTGCCAAAACTTACAGTTCTTGTTATTATTCCTTTGACTATATTTATATTGTTGTGCATGCTTGACCTAGGATCGTGTGACTTACTTAGCGTCTGATTAATAGTCGGGTGCCAACACCATACGCGAAGTTGTGTAACGTCACTTAGAGATGGACATTCGTGACCCTTTACATTCTCGTACTTGTCTTATCAAGTACACTATAAACCAGGACACTTGATACTATTCATGAGACAGAATCTTCCTGAGATATTCATGGTGATTCTGTGTAGGATACAGGTTTTATGACATAGACATTATATTCATAGATATTAGATGACTTGCTGCATTAGATATGATCGTGCGTGACATGGACATGAGGCATCGTGGACATGAGACGTGTGATTATATTGGGTGGGGAGAGACACACAGGCTACAGGCTGAGTTTATATATATATAAAACATAGTAAACACATAGTAAAACACATAGTAAATACTGCTACCGGCTCTCAGACACAGAGCTTGTAGTGGTCTCAGCCTGAGTTTTAGTGATGCTCTCAACTTGCATTTCACATAAATGGTTACATATTTATCCTGTTTATTTTATTTACTATTTCACTGTATTTGTGTTGGCTTGTATTATCTGTACCTTATTATGTCCCATGAGGACCTGGATCCGGATTATGTCCCCAGAATTAGCAGACGAGATCGACTCTGAGGTATACAGGACATGAGCATTATCAGGAGCAGGCACTAGAGCAGTACCAGATCTAGTAGACGAGTGATCATCGAGGGTATCTTCTGAGTATATACTGTTCTATACCCAGTATTGGCTGTAATTATCTTTATTCTTGTATCTTGACAGATGTATCAGACTCATTATCGGGTTATTCCCCGAGTTTATATTTTATTGTCATTGATTTTGCTTTATGATTCTGATATTGTTATATTCATATATGTGGATGAGATTAGTATATCTAGACCCTTATTGTTGTACTACAGCTTAAGTATGCCCCATGGATCCATTAAATTGGGTTTGTCCATCGGTGTGTGCTGCTGGCCATTGCCACGCGACCAGTCCCTCGATATTTTGGGATTGGGGCGTGACAAGTTTCTAGCTTATATTATTTGTTGTTTGTATAGTAATTAGGTTGCATGTCATGGAGACTAGACCCATTATTTGGTTCAATTAGACTCATGGTTTAATTATTGGGTTAGTTTGGTCATGAGTGAACCCATGGTCTAAACCTCAAACCCTAGCTATATAAGTTAACTTTTTTCTCTTTTTCCCTCATTCTCTCATTTTTTTTCTTCCTTCATTTAGGCAAGTACACCTTGCACTACATAAAAAAATCTCTTGATTTATATTCTTCCTTTTTACTTGCATTTTATTAGTCTAATATGTGTACATTATGATTTTAAACAGTTTTAGTACTTGGAGTTTTCGGTTTTAATGGATCGATTTGAGTAGATTTACATTTAAATTTTAGGATTTTTTTGTTCCTTGAGTTTTTGGTGGTTTTAACTATTAAAATATGTTATTTTAGAAAACTAGTTTTTGGGGTTAATGAAGCACTTTATTTTGATCATTTTGGCTTTTGTTTCACTTGATTTGAAGTTAAAATAAGATTTTTATAATAAAAAAATTCAGGATTTTTAGAGTTTTTGCCATGGCCGAACCTGCTGTTTGGAGAAGACGAAGTCTTCATGCGGCCAGCGAGTTATTCGGCCAAGAGTATTATGTGGCCTGAGTGTTATACGGCCTGAGCTTTTTGCCGCATACTGACTAGTATGGGTCCATCTTGTTTGATGCATGATTGCCATCACACAAGTGTTCTGGAGCTAATCCGTGAACTCCTTATGTTTCACTCGCTGAACGAATAAGAAATGTGCTTAGTCCAAAGAGAAATATGCAGCCGAGTGTCATATGTGGCAAGCAGGCATATGCGACAAGCAGAGCATACGACCACTTTCCTTTGGACGCATGACTATGGGACCTTGGCACATCTTTTCATGGTTTTGTCTTTTCTCTCTGACACACTTTATGTCTTATCCCATCAATCACTTTATGTCACTTCACTAACACATATTAAATGTATGTCACTCAACTCTTGTCCCAAGGAGTGGACTTTGCCCTGTCATATGCGGCACTGATCCTATGCGGCACCGATCCATATGCGGACGAGACTTCCTATGCAACACTGACCCATATGCGACCGACTTCTAATTTGACACCTGTCTTATGCGGCATTGAGTATATGTGTCCTGATCCTCATGCGACCTATGTGCACATTTTATTGAATTGCTTGGTTTTAATGCTTTATGGAACTTTAGTGATTCCATGTATGATTTTAATAATTGCTAATGTATATGAGCTAAGTGACCATATGTTAGACCTGACTATGTGCTAGAACCCATGTGATTTACCAATGATTGATAACTTGACTCGACTATTGGTATCCGTGCTGATATACTTACTACGTGCTATGTGATCCTACGTGTTAAGTATTTTTACGTGATTATGTTACATGTTTCACACCGAGGTGTGCCTACGTGCTAAGCGACCTGTGATGTAATAAGATTCCTCCAGCATGGATATAGTAGTTGATCAATAACCAAGCGTGGCTAGGATTTGTTGACTATTGTATCATGCTCGGGTGAATCTAAACTAAACTGTAAAATAACAAAGTGGATTCCTATCTAGCGTGCCTATATTATAGTACGACATATAAGAGGAGTAACATGTGACCACGTCTTGTGATTTCAGCTAACCGTAGGGTTAACTAGGAAACTAAAATATATAGAATATTGGAAGGGACAAAATCTCGATATCGTGCTTAACTAACCACCCTCAATTATTATATGGGGAGTGAAGGCTGGCTGTCACGCCCCAGTCCCAAAATATGTTAGACTAGAAATACGTAAGCATGCCAGCCGTATGTATATGAAAACTCCAATATATGGATACCATAATACACACGTACGATGTATTCTGAATATTAACGCACATGTGGTATATCTATATTATCACAAGTCACAGGGCATAACTAGATCTCATCCACAAAATCAAATAACTAATCAACTATATAACCGAATCAAGTATAAAATGCTTGATAAGAATAAGTAGTTGGGCGAAGACAAATCCACTACCAACTAGAATATAAGAGGAACAAAAATAAGTATATCTAATGAACAATGAGACTCGAAGAGAGACCTCCTCGAAAGAGAATGGATTAGCAAGTCCTGATCCGTGCTCCCACAAATAGTCATGATCGTCTACACTTGGAAAGGGACCAGGTCCTAAGAGGGACGTAACAAGATACATAGAAGCATGCCAATTGAATATAGCAAAACATGCATAATAGATAGAAAATATATAAGTACGTTGTACTAGACAATATATATGAAATGCAAAATGGGGACAACTTTTTGACGTATGGACATGGGTAGGCTACTCTATCTATCTCACAACTCATACACACGTCCATGAACATCAGAAGCCGTCATACCTCGAGGGTAGCGACCATCGCGACACCAGAAATCGACATACCTCGAGGGTAGCGACCAACGTGACACAACTACCACAATGCATGCTAGTTACTACGGTTTACCAGAGTAGATATTACCCATACGCCTACTGATTGTCCTCCCCTTCCATGATACTATGTGTCAAGTGTGTGTCAACATATATAATATATAATTATGACCGAAAGAAAATACATATATAATGAATATATGAAAATATGATACGCATGTAAAGTACTGTAAGCAATTTGGCAAGGTATCTTGCCTGGTCTGAAAAGGGATGAAGTCGCAACTCAAGGCGTCGTCCGATCTACCCATCACATAAATTAAACAAGTTAGGTTACAAAAGTGGGTGAATATGTTCCTCCATTTTAATCTATTTTAATTATGAATAAAATAACCTAAAATAGTACTTTAATCTTATTATAATCTGATTTTATTGTTAAACCCTAATTTTGGTCCAAAGAAAGTCAACTTTACGGATTTGTGATCCGTGACATACAAATCGAGGCAATCCGTTGACCAAAAAGTCAACCAACTCAAATCCTTGATTTGTGTGTATAATTTTATAGATTTCAGTCCTATATGAACACCGAAATCGACGGTTTCATAAAATCACAAGTCGGCAAAGAGTTATGTCCACAAGGGCGCACATATGACAATTTTCGATGATTTCCTATTTACCTCTATGTTGTACGAATTTTACAGTAAATTAAACTTACATGTTAAATTCTATAAATATTATTTTATTTAAGTTTATCATGTCAACTTTTTTAAACTTCAAACGGTTCATAATTCCGAGTTCAGGATCTCCCGAAATCTCAAAAATACGGAAACACGTCTAATTTCGGACAACTGGCACTTTTAGAATTTTTTGGAAAAATAGATTCATAAATTATTAAAATAATTTATATATTCAAAAAATAATCTTGATATATATCTAACAAAAAAAACCTGAGCATGTTTGGAGTCCGGAGCTAGGAGATATCGTCTTTTTAAGTCGTCATAACTACTAGAAAATGAGGCTGAATTTATTATAAATTTTGACTTTTTGGACGAAAAAGAGACGAGTTTGGGGAAGAAAAATATGAAAGATGAGTTTATTCTATAAGTCCAATAGGTATTTATAATGGTGGAGACTATTTAATTGAATACGATTAGGATTGGCTAATTTGGATATGATTATGATCAGTTTAAATAAGGATAGGATATGCATGAAGTTGATTTCCTAGTAGACTCATGATTTGAATTAATTTAAAATAGAGTTTGAGTTTATCTCAATAATTTATAATCTTAACTAGAATTAAAGATAATACAAATAATTTATATATAATCTTATTTATCTATTAACACTAAATTAGCATCTATCTAATATTAAGACTATATATAACTAAATAAATCCTAAATAATTTCAAAAATCCAAATAAATTTTTTAAAATTATAAAAAAATTACAGAAAAATATAATTAAATATTTTAACCTAAAATAAATATTTGGTAGCAACAATATGCAAGTATGGTCTCATAGTAAATTATGAAAGTTCTAGAAATTTACGTTTTCTATGTTTTAATTACCCTAAAATTCTAGAAAAATCTCCAAAAATCTAAAATAGCCTAAAAATGATTCTAAATAAATATTTATATAAGTAAATATATCAAGAAGTTTATTTTCTAATTAACTAAGATAATACTCTAAAGAAATTTAATATTTAAAATAATCTATAATAAATATAATAATATAAAATACACACAAAATATATATTTTGGGTGAGGGGGTTTACAATCTATCCAACTTAAAAAAAAATTTGTCATCGAAATTAAAAATAAGGAGTGATTTGTTAAATCTTTCACATTTGTATCTAAGGCAAGTCAACCGCAAACTTCTCAAAAATTTAAATGAAAAAATCTATTCAAATTCGTCATACTCTTTTCAAAATTAAAATAACAACTGTTTAAATCAAAATTTAACCTATCATAATTTCTTTTAGATTTTTAAATAATCAACATCCAAATTTAATTTAAATCTATATGACATCTTGAAGATTTAAATAACCCACATCAAATTTTAAATCATGATTTCCAACTATAATAAAAAAAATCTAGATTTTAAATAATAAATAACTCTAATCAAATTGTATTCTTATTTTCAGCTTAAATATTTTGTACTCTTCAAATTTTAAATTCAATTTCTATTATCAATATTTCAAATAGGTGATCCAACAATCAAAATTTAACTTTTAATTCAAATCATCAAATTGTAAAATTTTGAATTCAATCCATCAATTTTTAAATTTTTGAGTTATATATATATATATATATATATATATATATATATATATATATATATATATATATATATATATATATATATATATATATATATATATATATATATATATATATATATATATATATATATATATATTTCCCTCAAAATTTAAATTGTTAATTTAATCTCTAATATTCAAAATTTAAATCATGTGCTCAAATTATAAATATTTGGTTCGCAATATCAAAATTTTAAATTTTATTCTATAAGGCATTCTTATCTTTAAAGTTAAATCATCATAATCTAAATTATTCTTCTAAAAATTCTTAAAATTAAAATAACTCAAATCTCTCAATCTAATCTTACTTGATCACAATCTAAAAAATTTTACCTCAAGTTGACAATGCAACTTCTACCCAACTTAGAATTTACCTATCTATCATATAGGCTATACATTTAAGAAAAATGTCCTCAAATTATTTAATTATGTTATTCAATACATAAAATATCTCACATATTTTATGCCCTTCATTACAAAAGATAGTCACCAAGTAATGTGATTGGCCTATGGGGTATATCTAGTACTATCCGTATATCAAACTTATACCAAGCATGAACGTTCATCTTTCCAAAATAAGGGAAGACAAAAAACAATGATAAAGTATTCAAGGAGGAGGTGATATAATACAAGACGGGGTTCGAGGCGATTAAAGAATTCAAAAAGAGTTGTTAGGGCAGTTGTGGATTAAAATCTTATTTTGATAAATTTTTATTTGCATGCTCATATCAGAACAGTTATGTAACCGATACGATATGCTCGAACATATCTAGAGGGCAAGTATATTCGTCTAACATGCTGAGTCAACTATATTTCAATCCACGTAAAGTAGTCATGCGAAGAGTGAACCAAATACATTAATGTTGATCAGACCATAATACACTGATTCTGATTTTAGATAATGTATTAGTAGGCGTCCCCAATAATACATATGTCATGAACAAGCTCGATAAAAGAATAATCTTGCAAAACTAGGCTATAAAATAGCAGCATAAGCGGGACTAGTCCAAAAATTATAAGTACGATGGATTATGATGAAGGAAGGTACAAAATAATTCAAGTTCATCAAGAAGACCGGTGTTGTGCCTCTGCAGTTGCCATACTAACTTCTTGTCTAAGTTTAAAGTCAATCAAATGGAGGTATGTGCCTCTAAGTTCTACAGTCTGGATAAACACTATCTTCTTATGCAAGCCTATAGTTGGTGTCATTCAATTACACTTTATTAATGGGTCAAAAGGACTATGTGATACTAGGTTATGAGGCATACTACCAAACTTACAAGAATTTAACTAATAGTGTTATTGAATACTAGAGTGTATATACCTGGTACAAGTCACCTTCCTAACCCCTATCAAGCACGAAAGAAAAGATAATATTGACGTTGTGAAAGAATCAAGCAAGATGCAATGCAAGCTATCAAATAATAGTGCAAAATAAAATCAAGGGAGGTGATTAAATAAGTGGATGAGATCCTATATTTTAATCCTATGCGCAGGCTTGCTCGGTACAGTAACGTAACCGAGACAATATGCTCTCGACCTGCATGGCCACCCAAAAAATATGTCATTCCCCAGTCCCAAAATACGTAGGACTAGGAATATATAAGCAATGCAATCGTATATATATGGCAACTCTAATATATGGATACCATAATACACGCGTACGTTGTATTATGAATATTAACTCACATATGGTATATCTATATTATCACAAGTCACAGGGCATAACTAGATCTCATCCACAGAATCAAATTACCAATCAACTATATAACTGAATCAAGTATAAAATGCTTGATAAGAACAAGTAGTTGGGCGGAGATAAATCCACTACCAACTAGAATATAAGAGGAACAAAAATAAGTATATCTAATGAACAATGAGACTCGAAGAGAGACCTCTTCGAAAGAGAATGGAGTAGCAAGTCCTGATCCGTGCTCCCGTAAATAGTCATGATCGTCTACACCTGGAAAGGGACTAGGTCCTCAGAGGGACGTAACAAGATACATAGAAGCATGCCAATTGAATACAGTAAAATATGCATAATAGATAGAAAATATATAAGTATGTTGTACTAGACAATATATATGAAATACAAAATGAGGACAACTTTCCGACGTATTGGCATGGGTAGGCTACTCTATCTATCTCACAACTCACACACACGTCCATGAACATCAAAAGCCATCATACCTCGAGGGTAGCGACCATCGTGACACCAGAAATTGGCATACCTCGAGGGTAGCGACTAGCACGACACAACTATCGTAGTGCGTACTAGTTACTACGGTTTACCAGAGTAAATATAGCCCATACACCTACTGATTGTCCTCCCCTCCCATGATACTATGTGTCAAATATTGTCAACATATATATAATATATAATTATGACTGAAAGAAAATACATATATAATGAATATATGAAAATATGATAAGAATGCAAAGTACTGTAAGCAATTTGGCAAGGTATCTTGCATAGTCTGAAAAGGGATGAAGTCGCAACTCAAGGCGTCGTCTAATCTATCCGTCACATAAATTAAACAAGTTAGGTTACAAAAGTGGATAAATAGGTTTCTCCATTTTAATCTATTTTAATTATGAATAACATAGCCTAAAATAGTATTTTAATCTTATTATAATATAATTTTATTGTTAAACCCTAATTTTGGTCCAAAGAAAGTTAACTTTACGGATTTGTGATATGTAGCACGCAAATCGAGGTAATCTGTTGACCAAAAAGTCAACCAACTCAAATCCTTGATTTGTGTGTAGAATTTTATAGATTTCAGTGCTATATAAAAACCAAAATCAACGATTTTATAAAATCATAAGTCGGCAAAGAGTTATGTCCACAAGGCGCACATATGACAATTTTTGATGGTTTCCTATTTACCTCTACGTTGCACAAATTTTATAGTAAATTAAACTTATATGTTAAATTCTAAAAATATTATTTTATTTAAGTTCATCATGTCAACTTTTTAAAACTTCAAACGGTTCGTAATTCTGAGTTCGGGATCTCCCGAAATCTCGAAAATACGAAAACGCGTCTGATTTCGGACAACTGGCACTTTTAGAATTTTTTGAAAAATAGGTTCATAAATTATTAAAATAATTTATATATTCAAAAAAAAACCTTGATATAGTTCTAAGAAAAAAAAACTGGAGCACGTTTGGAGTCCGGAGCTAAGAGATATCGTCTTTTTAAGTCGTCATAACTACTAAAAAACGAGGTTGAATTTATGACAAATTTTGACTATTTTTGGACGAAAAATAGAGAAGTTTGGGGGAAAAAAATGAATGATGAGTTTATTCCATAAGTCCAATAGGTATTTATAATAGTGGAGACTATTTAATTGAATACGACTAGGATTAGCTAATTTGGATTTGATTATGATCAGTTTAAATAAGGATAGGATATGCATGAAGTTGCTTTCCTAGTAGGCTCGTGATTTGAATTAATTTAAAATAGAGTTTGAGTTTATCTCAATAATTTATAATCTTAAATAGAATTAAAGATAATACAAATAATCTATATATAATCTTATTAATATCTATTAGCACTAAATTAGCATCTATCTAATATTAAGACTATATATAACTAAATAAATCCTAAATAATTTTAAAAATTCAAATAAATTTCTTAAAATTTTAAATAAATTACAGAAATATATAATTAAATATTTTAACCTAAAATAAATATTTGGTAGGAACAATATGCAAGTATGATCTTATAGTAAATCATGGAAGTTCTAGAAATTTACGTTTTCTATATTTTAATTACCCTAAAATTCTAGAAAAATCTTCAAAAATCTAAAATAGCCTAAAATTAATTCTAAATAAATATTTATATAAATAAATATATCAAAAAATTTATTTTCTAATTAACTAAGAGAATACTCTAAAAAATTTAATATTTAAAATAATCTATAATAAGTATAATAATATAAAATACACACAAAATATATATTTTGGGTGAGGGGGTTTACACTGGATCCTATGGCTATTGTTTAAATTCTCATTAGTGTATGACAATATCTGACTATTATCTTATACTATATGTTCTATGTGATCTTAGCACGATGGCCTTACGATGGAACGGTGCATACTACTATATGCTATACAGCGATTCATGGCTCGGCTAGCCCCTACTAGAACATGGTTCGATCTGAGGATTCCTATTATATGCATAATACCTCGGAGATAACCCAGACTCCACCTAGTAAGCCGTACAAGTGATTGGCCGATTATGTAACTGAGCTTGTTTGTGTATTGTATTTGCTGTCAAATAGTCTAGGGGCAAAGACTATCATGGTGCAATGGTCTAACCCTTGTCCTTATTTAGTTGTAGGGTTAGATTATTGTGTCACGATAGGCTATAAACCAAAACTACGAGCAGAACTATATATATGTATCTATTTCATAACCTAGTTTTATTTCTTCATTCGTGCTTCCTTTGTGGTACTTGTTATTTGGGGTCTAACCCTACTGGTTTTGCATGGCCAGGTTTAGAACCAGCATTCGAGGATCAAGCATACTTCTCCCTGAACCATGGCATACACCAGACGGATGGCCACTGAGAAAAACGAGTGGGTTTCTTCTTCCCTACTCGTTATTGCTTATTTTACTCATTTTAGGCGTTTAGCCACCAACACTTGTTAGCCGTAAATCTGGATATTTAGTTTCCTTACATGATTATAATTAATCAGACTGTAGCTGATCATGGTCATGTACTTTTGCTATGCTGCCAACTTTCTTATTTTTGTATAACTAGTTCCAGAATATTGTGGCAGGGCATTTGGGACGTCTTACTTCCTTGTCATATATATTATATGTTTATTGTTCTTAATTGACTGATTGAGATAATAGATGTGCTTTGTGACCCTAAGTGACTTGCTAGTAGTATGCACCCCTTTGTCTAGTTACAGCCTTGGTCGTCGTACGACATTCTATACCTTGTACGGGAAAGCTGGCCATGTCTGTCTCCGTATTTTAGTACTGGAGAGATTTTGTGTATGGAGTTATGGACCTCTTTTACTTACCGGAAGATTCTGTGTCTGGAGCTACGGACCTCTTTTATTTACCGAGAGACTTCGTGTCTAGAACTTCGGATATATTATTTTATATTTAGACAGGTCTCGTATCGATCGTTGTCCTCATTTGCATATCACATAGATTAGTCAGACTGGTTGTGGTTAGTTATTCATAGACCCCTATTTACTTCTTCGCATGGTATTCATTTTTTTTCATATGGTATATTTCTATGTATCTTTTTACGTCCCTCTGAAGATCTGGTTCCTTTCCAGGTTATTGCTGAGTGTTGACATAGGACTATTGGGATACTTATTCCGGATCCAGGTATCTCTTGATGGTACCTTCTTTATCGTTCTTCCATGGTTCATTTCTAGTCATAGTTTCTTAGTATTTTAGTTAGAATTATGGATATATATTATGGATGATTTGACACATTATTTGATTAGGACAGCTTATACGTATTCGAGTCGGACAAGAGTCAGGTTGAATACGTAGCTGACCATTGCCACTAGGCATGGTCCTACATATTTTGGGACTGGGACATAACATAGTTTTTGTGGTGGCCCATACAGGTCACATCTTCATGAAGCTTACAAATTCGTGGTAGTACCTAGGATTAGTCGTACTACTGCGTATCTGTGACCAATTGAGGAATTTAAGAATTGAGGATATATCCACAACTAGGGGTATAGGCTTCTCTAAGATCCTTCTAACATGATTGCTTTCGTGTTATTCTTCTAAACACGATGGCATTCGTGTTTTCTCGTCCTGTGATTTAACTGAACCTCTCTCTATTGACCCCTGGGTTGACTCATCTCATTTTTTTTAAAAAAGTTTTGAAAATGTCCCATGGATTTGGTTAAGGGCAAGATCAAGAAACTATATTTCATCCTCATATTACTAACGGGAGCTTTTGCCGCCAGAGGCATTTAGACTTGGTAGAACTTCAGATAACGAGATCCCGGATGTATACGTTTCTCTAATTTTACCTAGACTACATCATATGCATCTTGATTGACTCTTCTCACTTATTTCACAAAAGTTATTTTGGAAACAACTCATGTATTTAGTCAAAGACAAGTTCAAGAACATGTATTATCTGGTGTGGCAGTAGTGCACTACAGCCATTTGTTATATTATGAAACAAGAAAGTTATTTGCAGCCAGATACACCCTGGCGTGGTAGTAACGTAACATGACATGATCACGGAGGTATATGGTTCTCGAGTTTTGCCTAGACTATGGCCTATGCATCTCAGTTGGCTCAATTATCATTATTGGAAAATTGCTATTATTTCCTTCATGCTTTGCTTGACCCTAATCTTGTTTGAAATTTGTACGGATTGCTTGACCCAGCCTTAGTTCCTTGTTACCCTTCTACTTATAAATAATAGAATTAGACAAACCTCGTAGCTATATAAAGTATAACTAGAATATGTTACATGTGTGATTGTGATGTTTGGGTAGTCGAGAGTGGGTAATTTTTTTTAAAGGGTAACCGGGTTAAGCCTCTATGTCAGGGTAAGAGTGACTATATAGGACCTACAGTCTATTTAGGCTATTAGTTGGTTCATTATGGAAAAAAAAGAGGAAAAATAAAAATAAAAATAAAGGAGTACTTAGGGGGGAAATACGTCTCGTGGATCAAAATGCTACAAAAAGGTTAGAGAAACGATTTTTTATACAATTTTATGGAGTTAAAGATTCATGTACTTTAAATTCAAAAGGCAGGGAAGATAATTGGCGACTGTAATCATTACGTGAACAATTGAAGATTGAGTTATGTATTCTTGTGGGCTCAAAAATGCTAGACTACGAGTGAACTATTCCTTGAAGCTTTTAAATTGAAAGACCCTTCGAGATAAATAATCATGAATAAAGGAGGGATGAGATGGAGATAGGGAATGCTATTGAAACTCTTAACAAAGTCGTTGGTGGTTGTTAGCTATGAAGACAAGTGTTAGTGGAAGTATATCATTGAGGTTCACCTAAGATTTTGACGAGCGATATTGTTGATTTCAGGATTCATAAACCCTAAAAATATGATAAGAAAATAAAATACATGAAATTGAATCGAGTGATAAGAGATTCAAGATTTGGATCGATAGTCCAGAATTCATATAGTAGTATTAAATCTTAAATTTCGAGGACAAAATTATTCTAAGGTGGGTAGGATGTAAAATCCCTCCTTGATTTTTTTTCTTTCAGATTTCTAAAATTTTAAGCTTCTATTTTTCTAGATCATGATTAGTACGAGGATTTCTAATACTGCAAAGGCTAACATGTTATAATATTATATATTTAATATTAGTGTTCATGTTTTCCTTAATTAAATATACTAAACTGGCTACATTATAGATGTGGTATTATTGTTATCGTATTAGGAATTCTTACTCATTCAAACTCTAACTCATACCAATACTATCTGTCTAATTAAACTAAGTAAACCTCACCTATTTTTTTCCAAATGTCCCTCCTTCTTAGCCTTAACCAAACTTTTTTGCTTGCATGATCGACTCATTGGAAAACCAGCCAATAATGTAGATGCCTTCTCTTTGTATATTTTTTAGCTAGTGTGCAAACACCTTTCCTCCCCAACAACATGCCTTAGCCTTTTCCTTATTTAAAGCTTGTACCACTTTTCCTTCTTCTTTCAAGCCATGTTATTAAAATGTAAACAATACCTACACCCCTGCCAATCCATGTGAGAACCCACCCCTCTCTTTGGATGCTTGTCACAGCCCACAAACAACACCCTCACACCAATAACCCAGCCCAAACCATCAAGTCCATTATCTTCCTTATGTTTATTCAAGCCCCTCATTCATGTTGAATACATCTTGGCCATCCATTCATTAGAAACCCTAACTAATGGGTCTTATATAACATTACTAGTTAGCAGCTGCATACAAAGTTGAGTCGCAAACTTCATTTCTAACTCCACCTTGTTCTCCATTACATCACACCACCTCTCTTCTTCTTCCCTTAACAAAGCCAATCCCACCGCTTTCACTAAAACTAATCACCACCACCACCAAGCACGACTTCACCACAGTCGCACCCTTATGCCCGGTTGCCAAAGCGACCTCCATTCGCCTGTCCAGCCGACCATCTGCAGCGCATCACCACCTCGACCACCGTTGCCACGCTGCCCCTCGACCGTCCAATCCGACATCTCTGTCGACCAAAGCGGTGCTTGTTACGCTATGTTTTTCTTTTTTATATAAAACCTTATTTGTAAAGATACATATAAACATAATTTTTTATTTAAAAGCATATATGGTATGTAGGTATAAGTATGTTCCTAATGCAAGCTATTATAAATAGAGAGTATATATACTCATGGATAAGCAAGTGTAATATTACATGGTTATTTTTCCTTATATATAAAAATAGTTAGTTATATAGATATAAATGTGTATTTTTACAAGTAACCTACATATGAACTTAGAGATATTTCAATAAATGTGATAAAATAAATGCGGTTATGTTTAAATAAATATATGTATACTTCTACTTGTTTACATAAATATATCTTCTAAGAAGTGTACAAATCCTATACGTATACCATATATGTATAACCATACCTAATTTATGTATGCAAATATTTTCTTTACATATATATGTTCGAAAAAAAAAATTATGGTTATAATTATGGCTATTTCTAAGTGAGTTTAAAATATTTAATTTAGTATTACTTTTAACGTTACTATAAGTATACATAAACTTGTAACTGTAGTAAGCTTTTCTCTTAAGTGAATAATAGTATGTAAATAGAGTTATGGTTATTTTCCTAAATAACCAAATAAGGGTCTTGTCATATATATATTTATATAAGGGATTATGTGACTTGATATTTTGTGTGATACTTGGTTCTTTGTCTTGGGCTGGTAGATAGCTCAAGGATTATAACAACTCTAGCACGTGCCTAGGCTTGGTTATGACTTTTGGTACTCTCAGCCTCAACACAGTATTGGGCAAACCCCAGGCAAGTATACCTTGCCTATTGATTTACAGTATTTACATACATATTTTTCTACCAGTCATTTATTTTGGATATACTTCTACATGCTTCACTTGTCTCTTACCTATATGGTTACATGATTATTGATACTAACACATAGACATAATACACGGATTCATATTTTCTGGCATATATGCGACGTGTGCATGATCATTGCTATTTTCTTCTGGATGGATTTACTTGTATACTTGATATACTGGCGTATCACATGTTAGAGTCATACTGGACGTGTCACGGGTGCATCACAGACAGTAGCATTGGGCGGGGAGGACGGTTATTAGATGTGAGGGCTACTACACATATATTAATATTTATGTATTACTATATATAGTTTCGAGAGATCTTGTATCTGGAGTTACAAGACTCTCATATTTACTGGGAGATTCTATGTCTGGAGCTATGAACCAATTTTACTTACTGGGAGATTCCGTGTCTGGAGCTACGGACCTCTTTTATTACTGGAAGACTTTGTATCTGGTGTCATGTCCCGCTTCCAGAATACTGGGTAATTATGAGGAATGACATAGCCAACCACACCTTGCAGAATATCGAAGTAAGCCGCAATGTGCTAAGGTTGTCTAGAAGACAAATGGGTGGACTCTAGTATGCTATGTCCTAAGGCCAATAATTTCTAGTATCTCAATCCATCAACAACAATTTCAAGAGTATATCATATATGAAAGTAAAGAGGCGTCCATGTCACTACAACATTCCAAAAACAGGGGTATTTTCGACTTTTATATATATTTAATATTGTGGTAGTTATTTTAAATAATTGCATGATAAGTATATTTAATTTAAATAATTGTATGAGATGTGTATTTAAATATTTACAGTGTTCATTAATGTTTGAGCTGGTAGACTTGACCTAGAAGCCCACTAGATAAACAGCTGTCCGAATTATAGGATTTTGTATTTAATTTGTATTAATTATAATTTAATTATTGGAGGTAGTAATTAATTATCGTAATTTATTTAATTATTGCACCTTACCGTTGCTTCGATATTTGGAGCGCTACCCTAGCTTTTGCCTTCCAACAAATTTTACAAACTTGCCCTAGACGTGTCCGCCTTCCATTCTGATATTTTTGTAACTCATAATTATGCTTTCTTGTGCTTCATTTTAGCCGCACAATATTCGTCGCAGACATTTATTTAATTTCTAAATAAATTCCAACTTTGTATCGTTGTGCGTTCCAATCGAAATTGGAGGCTGTAAACCCCCTCACCCAAAATAGATATTTTGTGTATATTTTATATTATTATAGATATTAAATTTCTTTAGATTATTCTGTTATTTAATTAGCAAATGAATTTCTTGATATATTTACTTATATAAATATTTATTTAGAATTATTTTTAGGTTATTTTAGATTTTTGAAATTAATTAGGATTTATTTGGATATATATAGTCTTAATATTAGATAGATGCTAATTTAGTGTTAATAGATATTAATAAGATTTTATAAATTATTTTTATTATATTTAATTATATTCAAGATTATAAATTATTGAGATAGATTCAAACTCTACTTTAAATTAATTTAAATCCTGAACCTACTAGGAAAGCAACTTAATGTATATCATATCCTTATTTAAATTCATCATAATCCTATCCAAATTAACCAATCCTAGTCGTATTTAATTAAGTAGTCTCCACCATTATAAATACCTCATCCTTCATATTTTTTTTCCCCAAATTTCTTTCTTTTTCGTCCAAAAATAGCCAAAATTCGTCATAAATTCAGCCTCATTTTCTACTAGTTATGACGAATTAAAAAGACGATATCTCCTAGCTCCGGACTCCAAACATGCTCCAGTTTTTTTTGTTAGAACGATAATGAGGTTAAATTTCTGATTATATAAATTGTTTTTCTAAATTATGAGTATTAAATTCTAGAAAATTTGTAGAGCACAGCATGTCCGAAAATAGACATATTTCGATGTATTCGCGATTCTGGGAGAACCAGGAATCAGAATCATGAACCGTTTAAAGTTTCGGAAAGCTAATGTCAAGATAATCAACATATATTTTTCTCAAAATTTATTTCGAAGTATTTACATACTGTTAATTCTGTAGAACTTCTAGGTTAGAATTTAACCATCGGTGCACAATACAAAATTTGTATGTGCCATAATTCCCAAACGAATTTGAATTCGGACAAGCTGTAAATTCTAGCATATTTTTGATGCTAAAATCTACAGAAAATCATGCATGAAAGCTGAGTTTGTGTCGGTTGACTTTTTGGTCAACAGATCGCCTCGATTTGCGTGCCATGAGTCTCGAGTTGATAAAATTCAGTTTCTTTGGACAAAATTTAGAAATTAACATAAAAATTAGAATAATAAGATTAAAATAGGATTTTAGAGTAATTATTCCAGAATTAAATAAATTAAAATAAATTATCTTTTGACGTGATAAATTTGTAATACATAGGCTATTTGGACTGTGACTTGGACTCTGATTCATACCAGCAGCAGGACCCCAGGCAAGATACCTTGCCAAATTGTTTACAGTACTTTGCATACTATTTATATTTCTGTTTATTTATTGCATGTGTAGTCTCGTTCAGTTATGTTCATTGCATGTGTAGTTCGTTCAGTCATTACTATATATATTAGATATGTTGACACACACTTGACACCTAGTATCATGAGAGGACAATCATTAGGCGTATGGGCTTTTAACCACTCTGGTAAACCATAGTATATAGTTCGCACTACGGGCGTGTGTCGCGTTGGTCGCTACCCCCGCGGTATGTCGATTTCTGGAGTCTCGCTGGTCGCTACCCCCGCGGTATGTCGATTTCTGATGTCCATTGACGTGCGTGTGAGTTGTGAGGTAGATCGAGTAGCCTACCCTTGCCCATACGTCAAAAAGTTATCCTCATTTGCATTCATATAGATTATCTTGTACAGCGTACTTATTTATTTTCAAACCATATGCATGTTTACTGTATTCAAATTGGCTCGTATTTTCTGTATCTTTTTACGTCCCTCTGAGGACCTGGTCCGCTGCCAGGTGTATCTTTTCTTGAGTATTTGCAGGAGCGCAGATTTGGATGGTTACATGTGATCCGAGGATGTCTTCTCTTCGAGCTGTGATGGATAGCTGGTATTCTTATATTGTGTTGTGGTGTTGTACTCATATTGTATTTGCTCTTATATTCGAGTTGGTAGTGGATTTATTTCCATCCAACTATCATCCTTAGATACTTCTTATTGAGATCTAGTTTCATAGATACTGGTTATTTATTTCTATATGATTTTGGTGGATGAGATTTAGATTTTACCCTATGACTTGTATTACATTTTATACCACTTGTGGATTTTATATTCATATTACAGCGTACGTATGGATTTGGTTTCCATATATTGGAGTTGCCATATCCATACGGCTGGCATGCTTACGTGTCCTAGTCCTACGTATTTTTGGGACTGGGGCGTGACATGTTTTTGTGGTGGCCCATGCAGGTCGAGAGCATATTGTCTCGGTTACGTTACTGTACCGAACAAGCCTGCACCTAGGACTAGAGTATAGGATCTCATCCACAATTGACTGTGATTTATCTTCTCCTATCTGTTCTATTTTGAACAATTGTATCCTGCTTGATTCATGTGCTTCCCTCATAGTTCCTTGAGTATAGTCTTCTGCTAGAATATAGGAACCCCTGTTATTAGGATGATAATTAGAGTGGCACACATATTAAGAATACAACGAGAATATAGACACACCACTAAGTTTAGAATATCTAGTGAACCTAGAATTCCTTATCTTTAGATTGTTATACCATTACCCCTTGATGTATTAAGAAGACTTGAGAGTAGTATAGACACTATTAGAGTTAGTTAGAAGTTTTACCATAATGTTTGACACCTAGTATCACATAGTCTTTTGACCTATTAATTGAAGTATAACCGAATGATATTTATCGCATGCTAGCAAAAGACGACAGTGTTTATTCAGACCATAGAATTTAAAGGTCCTTATCCTATTTGGTCGACTAGCGACTTAGATAAGGAGGTTGTATGATAACTGTAGAGATTGTAGAGTCTTGTATTATTATTGCTTATGTTGTTTTTGCTTTTACGAACTTGAATTATTTTGTAACTTCTCACATCATAATCCAGCGTTATATTTTCTGTGCTACCTTGAATTATGCTGCTATTATAGCCTAGTTTTTGCAAGCTTAATCTTATATCAAGCTTGTTCATGACATATGTGTTATTGGGGCCTGATCAACCACACTAATACAAATTGTCTAATCAAAATCAGTGTATTATGGTCTAGCTAGCCATAATGCGCTTGATTCGCCCTTCACAATAGTATTTTACGTGGATTGAGATGTATAGTGGACTAGTAGACAAATATACTTACCCTCTAGATACGACAAAGCATATCATATCAAGTACATAACTGTACCGTTGTGAGCATGCGAATAGGAAATTACCAAATTAAGATTTCAATCCACAACTATCTTGACAATTCCCATTTGAATTCTTTAAACGCTTTGATTCCCATACTTCCATTCTATTACTCCTCCTTGAACTCTTTTCCATTGCTTTCCATCTTCCCTTGTTTCGGAAAGATAAAATCTCGTGCTTGAAAATAAGTGATACATGGATAGTACAAGATATACCCCATAGGCCAATCACATTATTTGGTGACTATCTTTCATAATTGATTAAGGGCATATCACATATGATATAATTGGTGTTAAATTTTTGAGGATTGAATGACATGAGAAAATAAATTGAGGAATATTTTCTTAAGTGTAAGAGCCTTATGTGATAGATGGATAAATTCTAAGTTGGGTAGAAATTGCATTATTAAACTTGAGGTAAATTCTTTTAGATTGTAATCAAGTGAGATTAGATAGAGAGAAACCATGTTCTATTTTAATTTCGAGGACGAAATTTTTGTAAGTTGGGTAGATTGTAAACCCCCTCACCCAAAATAGATATTTTGTGTATATTTTATATTATTATAGATATTGAATTTCTTTAGAGTATTCTATTATTTAATTAGCAAATGAATTTCTTGATATATTTACTTATATAAATATTTATTTAGAATTATTTTTAGGTTATTTTAGATTTTTAAAATTAATTAGGATTTATTTGGATATATATAGTCTTAATATTAGATAGATGCTAATTTAGTGTTAATAGATATTAATAAGATTTTATAAATTATTTTTATTATATTTAATTATATTCAAGATTATAAATTATTGAGATAGATTCAAACTCTACTTTAAATTAATTTAAATCCTGAACCTACTAGGAAAGCAACTTAATGTATATCATATCCTTATTTAAATTCATCATAATCCTATCCAAATTAACCAATCCTAGTCGTATTTAATTAAGTAGTCTCCACCATTATAAATACCTCATCCTTCATATTTTTCTTCCCCAAATTTCTCTCTTTTTCGTCTAAAAATAGCCAAAATTCGTCATAAATTCAGCCTCATTTTCTACTAGTTATGACGAATTGAAAAGACGATATCTCCTAGCTCCGGACTCCAAACATGCTCCAGTTTTTTTGTTAGAACGATAATGAGGTTAGCTTTCTGATTATATAAATTGTTTTTCTAAATTATGAGTATTAAATTCTGAAAAATTTGTAGAGCACAGCATGTCCAAAAATAGATGTGTTTCGATGTATTCTCGATTTCGGGAGAACCAGGAATCAGAATCACGAACCATTTAATGTTTCGGAAAGCTAATGTCGAGATAATCGACATATATTTTTCCTAGAATTTATTTCGAAGTATTTACATACTGTTAATTCTGTAGAACTTCTAGGTTAGAATTTAACCATCGGTGCACAATACAAAATTTGTATGTGCCATAATTCCCAAACGAATTTGAATTCGGACGAGCTGTAAATTCTAGCATATTTTTGACGCTGAAATCTACAGAAAATCATGCATGAAAGCTGAGTTTGTGTCGGTTGACTTTTTGGTCAACAGATCGCCTCGATTTGCGTGCCATGAGTCTCGAGTTGATAAAATTCAGTTTCTTTGGACACAATTTAGGAATTAACATAAAAATTAGAATAATAAGATTAAAATAGGATTTTAGAGTAATTATTCCAGAATTAAATAAATTAAAATAAATTATCTTTTGACGTGATAAATTTGTAATACATAGGCTATTTGGACTGTGACTTGGACTCTGATTCATACCAGCAGCAGGACCCCAGGCAAGATACCTTGCCAAATTGTTTATAGTACTTTGTATACTATTTATATTTCTATTTATTCATTGCATGTGTAGTCTCGTTCAGTTATATTTATTGCATGTGTAGTTCGTTCAGTCATTACTATATATATTAGATATGTTGACACACACTTGACACGTAGTATCATGAGAGGACAATCATTAGGCGTATGGGCTTTTAACCACTCTGGTAAACCGTAGTATATAGTTCGCACTACGGGCGTGTGTCGCGCTGGTCGCTACCCCCGCGGTATGTCGATTTCTGGAGTCTCGCTGGTCGCTACCCCCGCGGTATGTCAATTTCTGATGTCCATTGATGTGTGTGTGAGTTGTGAGGTAGATCGAGTAGCCTACCCTTGCCCATACGTCAAAAAGTTGTTCTCATTTGTATTCATATAGATTATCTTGTACAGCGTACTTATTTATTTTTAAACCATATGCATGTTTACTGTATTCAAATTGGCTCATATTTTCTGTATCTTGTTACGTCCCTCTGAGGACCTGGTCCACTGCCAGGTGTATCTTTTCTTGAGTATTTGCAGGAGCGCAGATTTGGATGGTTACATGTGATCCGAGGATGTCTTCTCTTCGAGCTGTGATGGATAGCTGGTATTCTTATATTGTGTTGTGGTGTTGTACTCATATTGTATTTGCTCTTATATTCAAGTTGGTAGTGGATTTGTTTCCATCCAACTATCATCCTTAGATACTTCTTATTGAGATCTAGTTTCATAGATACTGGTTATTTATTTCTATATGATTTTGGTAGATGAGATTTAGATTTTACCCTGTGACTTGTATTATATTTTATACCACTTGTGGATTTTATATTCATATTACAGCGTACGTATGGATTTGGTTTCCATATATTGGAGTTGCCATATCCATGCGGCTGGTATGCTTACGTGTCCTAGTCCTACGTATTTTTGGGACTGGGGCGTGACAGAGGCAATCTTGACCTATTTTTCGTGTAACCCAAATTAGGGTAATATTCTGTTCTGAGTCTTCTTCACTAATGATATTTGTGACCCGACCTAATTTTGGCCCCATGTACTCCTAATTAATTTTAGAATACAGCTTACATTTATTTCTAATTAAATTGAGGATACCATTTTGACTGATTTCGTTAATCCCGATTTAATTCCAGTACCCTATTAATTAAGCCCATACCAAACACACAACGCCCCCTCACCCTACAAAACACCAAATCGCCCACCAATTTTTTATCATTTTCTGTGTCTGTGCAAATACCCAAATTTAAGGGGGCTAATTTGCAAATATTGCATTAGGTGTCAACACCCCATTGGTTCAAACCAAAGGAGAAGCCCAATATTGACTAATCAACCCAACCCTCATCCTTACATGAAGAAATTCCTCCATGTCAAACTTGACCACCCATTTAAAATGGGTGCATCATCACCATTCATTTCCCTCACACCTCTCCCTATTTAATGTCACATCACCCCACCCTTTCCAAGAAAACCCTAATCCCCAAACCTAGGGAAGCCCCCATCTCCCTCACTCTACCGTAGCCACCCTCTTTCCTATATTTTTCATTTTTCCTTTTCTTTTCTTCTTCTTCCTTTCTTCTCCTTCTTTTTTTTTCAAATTAGAAAAGGGGGGATACTTTACTGTTCACTAAGCCAACATCACCCTACACCCGGCCACCCGGCCGAGCACCCCGGCCATCCTCCCCAGCTGTTGTCCCCCACTCCGGCAGCATCGACCCCGGCCTGCACTCCGGCACGACCCTAAACATCTTCCCCGGCCATCTTCCACTGCATCAGCCGACTTCACCACCAGCCCGAGTCTTACCCGACTTCCCGCTGCACCACCCGGCCGACCGAGCTCCGACCGCTCCCTGTTTCTTCCCCGGTGAGCCACCCTCATCAGCAGTCTCGACCACCCATCATTTCTTCTTCGGCCAGCAATCCCGAAGCTCCACCATACTCCTCCGCCTCACTCGAGCCAGACCCCGGCCACAGCTCCGGTCAGTCAACCCCGCTCCCCGTTGAGCTGCTACTCCACCGCCTGGAGCTCCCCTTTCCCGACTGCATCCACCACCACTGCCATTCCTCCGGTGAGCTCCCGCTGCACTTCTCCCCCCGGCCAGGCCTCGACCCCGGCCAACTCCCTATACCTCCAAGCCAACACCACCACCAGTATCATCATCCCTCCGACCCTGCTCCACCTTCAACTCCTCTGTTCACCACCATCAGAGCTCCTTCTCCTAGCTCCTCTCCGACCACCACGAACGTCTTCTCCACCACCATCAATAGCCCGTCGAGCAACCTCCCCTCGACTCCAGTTCAGCCATCACCACCACCATACAACATCTTCCCCTACTCCATTCAACTTCTCCCCCGAGCTCCTCATCTCCGGTGAGCCATCCCCCTCGGCCGAGCCTCCCCTCCCTGCTGCGCTCCGGCCAACCACCGTGAGCCTCTCTCTCCTCTCCCTCTTCCCTCCTTTATTAGTGTATATACACGTGTGTAGATACAAATATGTATTTTGGTGTGTATGTGTATATGTATGTATATAGTGTATTCTATTAGTGTATATATATATATATATATATATGTATATATATATCCCGTGTATTTCCCTATTTATATATATATATATGTATTCAATGTATATATGTGTTAATATATACGTATATATGTATGATATATGTTAATGTTCGTATTAGTATATTTATACCTGTATATAGTATACGTATTATTTTGGTATATATATATATATATATATATATATATATATATATATATATATATATATATATATATATATATATATATGTATATACATATTTATTTTGGTATATGTTTAATAAAAACGTATTTTGGTATATATATATATATGTAGCATAATATACATATTTATTTTGGTATATATATATATATATGTACATATATACGTATTTGGTATATGTATTAATTGATATATATATATATATATATATATATATATATATATATATATATATATATATATATATATATATATATATATATATATATATATATATATATATATATATATATATATATATATATATTCCTTGTATACGTATAAAATATGGTATGTATTTTTTAAACTTATATATATATGTTATATAATTCTATTATTGATATACACTTATATATATTAAGTACATATTTAATTGGTATATATATTACGAGTATAAAATGTACATTTCTATATGTCTCTACTAGGTAACCCGAGTGTAATTACAGATACCCCGTCCTTACACATGATCTATGACCCTGTGAACTGTTAGCAGAATGCCACATGTACACTGATGTACTGGCAAGCCCCGTATCATTTTGACCGTCTGTCTTGCACAGCAATCACAGACGCGACGTCCGTGCAACTTGACGCACTTGACCCTAGTTGACTAGTGCCATACCTGGCATAGCCCCTGAGTTCGATGTATTTTTTATTGTGTTAGTATAGCATCTGATGCAAGTGTTGTATTATTTTATTATATGTCTATAGGACTGTTGGATCATCCAGACGATACTCTGGGACAGGACATTGGTATTACCAGCTAAGGACCCAAGGTGAGTACATTCTCTGATTAGCTTCTTATTTATGATATCCCCTATGTTCATTGTATCTAGTGTAAATATCAATATTCTTGACACGATGGTTACACGGATTGGTATATCCGGATCTTGTCATAAGATATTATTCCTTGTTCATGGTGTAGCTTGTACAAGTCTTGTTTCCTTATTATCTTGTGCATGTACAGACACTGATTTCCGGAGAGATTTGCTACCTTCCTAGGGAATCCCGTGCCATAGCGTACCATGGTTGGATCTACTATACCAGTCGGGGTGGGAAGTATTTTAGTGTAGATATGTGATCATACCCTTCATGTACAAGTCTTGCTCACATGTTAGTGTTGGTTATACACCACACGTATGACTAGCCAGGCCCTTATTCCTGTACAAGTTTCTAAGCCGATCACATGTTAAAGCTAGTACTCACACACTTAGTCATAGTATTCTTGCTCATTAACATATTGTTTCTTCCCGCATTTACTTACAGTACTTCCAGTATTTCCTTTATTGTATATCTCTCGTACATGTACATGCATCTTGTATATTTTCATCTATATACTGCTACATAGCTTATATCATTGATATATAACTGCTATTAGAAATATACTTTGCTCCTTCCTGACTGGAAACATTTTTCCAGACTATGCCTTAGAGGACCGATGTTCGACATTTTATGGACCACTTGGAGAGTAGCTGCGGACTTGGACTTGGTAGTTCAGTTGTGATTCCGGAAGGTCTAGCCGGAATCACTAGTTATCTAGTTAGTTTCTTTCAGTAGTTTATTTGGTATCGGATTTGTCTCCGGCATACTTTGTTGAGACTTGGATTTATTATTGAGTTAGATTATTTATATTTTAGACTTGTGTTGTAGTTTATTTTATTCATCGAATTCTTATCGTGTTGTAGTTATGTGATTGAGTATGTTGATTCATTTATATTGTGTTATCCGTGTTTCCTTATGGAGTTGGATACTCGTGTGAGATTGTTTAGATAGTGCTTGACCTGGACAGCGTTCTACCGTCGATGTTGTGGCGTAGGCTGGACGTACCCACATACTCGTGCCCAATTTTCGGGTGCGGGTCATGACAGTCCAAAATTATATTTCACATATGATCATGAAACTAGTGAATACAAAATATTGTACTAGTAGAGTATAATTATATATGATCAAATATACCAGCCATGGTCTAATATATACATCATGTTGACCGAAGTCAGAGGAGTAATCTCAGAATAAAAGGGCTAATACTGGCCCTTGATAAACACCACAGAACGAGACAACACTATGAGGGGTGGAAGAAGGAAACCCACTTGCAAGCTTCGGCTGCAGTCCTACGAGTATGAGCCATCTAGCTAGAAGTATGGTGGATCATGTGTCTCTTCAGGGTAATCTGGCCAAGCAAAACCAGTGGGATCAGAACCCCAAGCAACAAGTACCACAAATGAACTCAAGGTGTTAACCAAAACCATAATCAGCAAAAATAAAAGACGATTAATAACTAAATAAATATGGGTCAAGATTTGTACAGTACCAATGTACTTATCTCAAAATAACTATAAGGACTGGTGCACTGATAATAAACTAACTATAAAGAAAAGATAAGGCAATGAATGACAAGAGAACATAGAAACTACTCTGGATCAGGACCACAACCCTTAAACCAAACAAGGACCGGGGTTGCAGACCTTCACCCGAGCAGAACTTTGCACTCTAACCACGCACCGAAAGAAAAAAGAATATAACAGGACGAGCTAGATGAATAGACAAACATTCATATCACGGCCAAACATGCCTACGGCTTTCTATAATTAACTAACTAGGGTTGTCACAAACCTAGTTACTAACAAATGCATGTTTTGAAGAATATTGCTACCACCGACATTATAGTCAACCCGGATAACCAAGGGTACGCTTGTCTAGTGTAACACCCCGTTCCGTTCTAACGGACTGCCGACTCAATCGGCAAAAGTGCAACTGTCCCGACCCGCTTTGCCTCGATCAAGAAGCAAAGGATATCCAGACTTGTTTCTACAGGAATCCGGCTTCGGCTTTTAGAGGCTCGCTCAGACGTATCGCTCTACCGAGGGGAATCATCGCTAAGGTGGGTGGCTACGGTGAACTTGTCTTTGCTTAGCCAGCACACATAAAATCTGGAATGTTCATGCTAGTCGCTAGGTGAATCACCCCCTGCATGCTAATAAATCCAACGTACCTAGCTAAGGGAATAATCCCAACTTGTATTGCTTGCTAGAACATGGAAATGAAATACTGCTTATATATGTTCAGACCCTCGCATGCTAAGTCCCTAACGGTTTCATCTCTCGGCTTACCTTCGGGTCCGAGCAATCGTGTTTACTTGTGTCCCTTAGAAACGCATGCTTGTCTGCTTATGAATGTCTAATGTTATTATATTGTGCAATGTTTAAGCAATCCTGAATGCATGAATGGAACGTAGATGCAATATAAATGAATCATGCTACTGCTTGTCTTGTACTCACGTAGCCTCCGGGCGATAATTACGTAGCCTACGGGCGCACGTAGCCTACGGGCGATATTCACGTAGCCTACGGGCGATAGTCACGTAGCCTACGGGCGCACGTAGCCTACGGGTGATAATCACGTAGCCTTCGGGCGAATGAATGTTATTGTTCGATCACGGACAACTTGTGCACAAGGTATAGTTCCTGCGGGCGGCTGCTGGGGCACTGGCACCGTTCCGGCTCCGGACGGAACTAACGTTTAGTCTCACGTACTAGGACAAGGTGGTATGCGGCGCCTAACGTTCTTGCACGTAGCAAACCATCTTCGTCATAGACTAGTGTCCATTATGGCATACGCCAGTGATCACCTTGTACTTAACTTGTTGCATGCTTGCTTGTAAACGAAAGATAAACAATTCATCCTCGCTTAGCGGCTATCCGCGGGCGAGATACTGTATCACATGAAACAAATAAACTGAACACCTGAACGATCTTGAAATAAGTACTCGTGTTTGCATATGCTATGCCTCCTGAATGTTTATACATGCCCCTGCTTAAATTAACAATGTTTGCCTTGGACAGGGAAGGATAAATGGTAAGTTGGTAAGTCTCGCCGTGTTCCCTCAAACATCGCACGACGCACTGTCCGACACGTTAGGCTATTCAATATTTGCATGAAACTGATCCTAAGGCAACTAGAAAGACAACTTAATAGTTGTGCACGGAACCTGTATTACGTGTTTGGATTTGTCGAGCGGGCGAGTAGCTTCCCCACCAGTGCATTCAATGTACTGATAATCCACCAGTTTGTATGCTGAGTACGGAAGAACCTCGTTCGGTGCAGACGCCTCCAACGTGCGTGCTAAGGCCAGGAGTTTCCCTCTGAAGCCTTGCAACGGTGCATCCAGAACAGAAGCACATATACAAGACATAATATTGTGAACATAGTCCAAACTCGCCTGTACAATCATTCCACAGTTGTAGCCACTTGGCACGCTTTTACTGTTTTAGAGAGAGGCTTGAGCGACTTATAATCTCGGCTATACGCCGCCTGTAACACTTGTTCATATCAATAAAGAGATTACTTTACTTCAACTTGTGTTTCAATGCTTCCGCTATATTGTCGACTCAGTGAACCTGTTACCAAATCGCTATGCATTTATGACTCCGCTGCACTCGAAAAATCTGTGCGACTCTGTGGCTTAGAACTCTTGCCGCCAGCCAATGAACCATGGCCTTGCACGGGCGTGGATCATGCTCGTGCGGCATCACGCCCGGATGGGTTAAGCGATTGTTCCGCGGGAGCGCTGGCGAGGGTAATTCCCGCCTAGCGGGAACGGCCGATTGCCTGCGGGAGATCGGGGCATGACATGTTGGTATCAGAGCCTGGCTTCTACGCCTTTGGAATCCAATTCGATATCTCTGTTTCGAAAGCTCGTTCGTGGGTTATGTGTACGCTCTCTCTCAATGCCTCGATGGAATATTCTAACAATAAGTCTAAATACTTTCAAAATATATTTTGATTGATATAATTGCTTGTCTGGTTGTATGCTGCGAGTGGCCTTTGTGCCAACCTGTGCGAACCCTTGAGAGTATCGCTAGTAGCTTGTCCGATTTTTACTAACTCTAAGTTTGGTTGAATGCATCTATTCGAGGGATGCCTTGAACTAGTGCACCATCCAAGACTTAGGAAAAGGTGAAACTCGAGTGCTAAGACTTCGCTATCACTGAGCTGGTTGACGTGTTCACGCTAGAAGTGCACTTCGAAAGTGCGCACGATCCAGTCTAAGCGATATGCTGATTTCGACGCTTGTGCAAGTGAATATCCAAATGAACAAGTACAAATGACTTGTCTAGGATTGTCTCAACCCTAGATTACTGCTTGTCCTTAGTAAGTCTCGAGGACGAGACTTTTCCTAAGTTGGGTAGGATGTAACACCCCGTTCCGTTCTAACGGACTGCCGACTCAATCGGCAAAAGTACAACTGTCCCGACCCGCTTTGCCTCGATCAAGAAGCAAAGGATATCCAGACTTGTTCCTACAGGAATCCGGCTTCGGCTTTCAGAGGCTCGCTCAGACGTATCACTCTACCGAGGCGAATCATCGCTAAGGTGGGTGGCTACGGTGAACTTGTCTTTGCTTAGCCAGCACACATAAAATCTGAAATATTCATGCTAGTCGCTAGGTGAATCACCCCCTGCATGCTAATAAATCCAACGCACCTAGCTAAGGGAATAATCCCAACTTGTATTACTTGCTAGAACATGGAAATGAAATACTGCTTATATATGTTCAGACCCTCGTATGCTAAGTCCCTAACAGTTTCATCTCTCGGCTTACCTTCGGGTCCGAGCAATCGTGTTTACTTGTGTCCCTTAGAAACGCATGCTTGTCTGCTTATGAATGTCTAACGTTATTATATTGTACAATGTTTAAGCAATCCTGAACGCATGAATGGAACGTAGATGCAATATAAATGAATCATGCTACTGCTTGTCTTGTACTCACGTAGCCCCCGGGCGATAATCACGTAGCCTACGGGCGCACGTAGCCTACGGGCGATATTCACGTAGCCTACGGGCGATAGTCACGTAGCCTACGGGCGCACGTAGCCTACGGGTGATAATCACGTAGCCTTCGGGCGAATGAATGTTATTGTTCGATCACGGACAACTTGTGCACAAGGTATAGTTCCTACGGGCGGCTGCTGGGGCACTGGCACCGTTCCGGCTCTGGACGGAACTAACGTTTAGTCTCACGTACTAGGACAGGGTGGTATGCGGCGCCTAACGTTCTTGCACGTAGTAAACCATCTTCGTCACAGACTAGTGTCCATTATGGCATACGCCAGTGATCACCTTGTACTTAACTTGTTGCATGCTTGCTTGTAAACGAAAGATAAATAATTCATCCTCGCTTAGCGGCTATCCGCGGGCGAGATACTGTATCGCATGAAACAAATAAACTGAACACCTGAACGATCTTGAAATAAGTACTCGTGTTTGCATATGCTATGCCTCCTGAATGTTTATACATGCCCCTGCTTAAATTAACAATGTTTGCCTTGGACAGGGAAGGATAAATGGTAAGTTGGTAAGTCTCGTCGTGTTCCCTCAAACATCACACGGCGCACTGCCCGATACGTTAGGCTATTCAATATTTGCATAAAACTGATCCTAAGGAAACTAGAAAGACAACTTAATAGTTGTGCACGGAACCTGTATTACGTGTTTGGATTTGTCGAGCGGGCGAGTAGCTTCCCCACCAGTGCATTTAATGTACTGATAATCCACCAGTTTGTATGTAGAGTGCGGGAGAACCTCGTTCGGTACGGACGCCTCCAACGTGCGTGCTAAGGCCAGGAGTTTCCTTCTGAAGCCTTGCAACGGTGCATCCGGAACAGAAGCACATATACAAGACATAATGTTGTGAACATAGCCCGAACTCGCCAGTACAATCATTCCACAGTTGTAGCCACTTGGCACGCTTTTACTGTTTTAGAGAGAGGCTTGAGCGACTTGTAATCTCGGCTATACGCCGCCTGTAACACTTGTTCATATCAATAAAGAGATTACTTTACTTCAACTTGTGTTTCAATGCTTCCGCTATATTGTCGACTCAGTGAACCTGTTACCAAATCACTATGCGTTTATGACTCCGCTGCACTCGGACAATCTGTGCGACTCTGTGGCTTAGAACTCTTGCCGCCAGCCAATGAACCATGGCCTTGCACGGGCGTGGATCACGCTCGTGCGGCATCACGCCCGGATGGGTTAAGCTATCGTTCCGCGGGAGCGCTGGCGAGGGTGATTCCCGCCTAGCGGGAACGGCCGATTGCCTGCGGAAGATCGGGGCGTGACATCTAGTACTTGTAGTCCACATCACAAATAATGATGAATAAAGAACTAAAGCAGATAATTGATAGCATAATACAAAACAACTTAGGCCTAAGCTGGTTTTGGTAAACATAAACTGGTTTTGTAAACATAACTTATTTGTAAATTATCTTGTAACATAAACTGAAACTAAAACTGAAACTGAAACTGAAACTGAAACATAACTGGAATATTTATTGGAATGCATATACTAAATACCTAATGTTATGAATAGCGGCTCAATAACAATAACTTGTAGTGCTATAGCACATCACAGATCTTGTAACCATATTATGCAACAAATCATATAACTACCACGTTATATCACAAAGTCTTGTATGTACCGTAGCATGCGTAAACTTAGTAGGTCATGGGGCCCTTTCCTAGCAGGGTTGGTCCATGCCTCATGGGGCACTTGGAGATCGGGGTAGCCGGTAGCGCAATATTCTTCCCTCCTAATGATCTAGTCAAATTTTATCTCGTTTAATCATTATTTTAAATTCTTGAGTCGTGGACACTCAAGAACTTCATTGAATTACGAGTTACGAGTACGAGATATTCATGAGTTATCAGTAGCGAACTTATCATATCCGCAACACGCGATACATTGGACAATACTCACACTCGATTGTCCGATGCTAAATATAATAGGTTTATCATACACAACAATTTTCACGGTGTCTTGAGGGTCAGAACATGTGTTAAATTGTAAAAGAACAACATCCAACTATATAATACACAAAGAAATATCCCAAAATAAAAGGAACATATGATAAAACCAGGCGCACAAACTCATAGAAATAAGGTTAGCGCACAAACTAACATAAACAAGGTTGGCGCACAAACTAACGAAAATAAGATTGGCGCACAAACTAACGAAAATAAGATTGGCGAACTTGTCAAGTTAACCAACGCAGCGCATTTGACAAAAGTGAGAGGGTAAGTATAAGGCATGCTTTTAAAGAAAGTGCGTGAGCAAGATAGCTATAAAAGATAAAATACACAATATGAGGTCAAAGCTCGACAGTCGAGAAACTCGCCAATCGAGGAGCACATAAATCAATAACACAGAAATCAAGAAACCAACAAAAGCTTTGTCCCTAAGGAAATAAAGAGGAAAGAAAGTGTTCGAGCAGACCAAATGTAGGAAAGTGCGCCGGCTGACGAAACATAAAAAAATATGCCAGATTGCTAAATGCGAAGAAAGTGCGCTGACTGACTGTGGCAGACTTTCTCTTGGTTTCCCAAAAAGAACTTTGATTGAATACACACCAAAGTGCACAAACTTGTATTTCTCTCAAAAGTGCGTCACTGACTCAAGTAGTGTGACTGGCGTACTTTTGCTAGGAGACTGAGTGCAGTATGATTAGTATGCATGAAAAGTTGGGACAACACACCAATGCACCCAAAGTAAAACATACGTATTTCTACGCCAAAGGGGTTCTCTTGCATACTCTTCACAGAGCACTGTTCCTCTTCTCCAGTCAGCCATTTTGGTATACGCATTTTATCAAGTTTCAGCACTAAACTTAGCTGGACTCAAAATCAAGCACGGCCAAAAGTAAAGTTACATAAAATATGGTATTCTATATTACGAGCTAATTAGTTTTGTAAAATACAAAATTTTGGGAGATTAAACCCCCAAAAAAATAAAAGTAAACCCATAAAAAACCTAAATCTTGAAACTCAGATATACTCCAAATCATCCATTAAAACCCAAAACTCTAAGAACTGTCACACCCCAGTACCAAAATACGGAGACGAACATGGCCATATAACCCGTACAAGGTATATACGTCGTACGGCGATCACGGCTATAACTAGACAAGGGGGTGTATGTTATGTCACTACCATATTTTCTAGGAAAAGATATTTTGCTCATTTCATAATTAATTAAATATTGTGCATATTGAATAATTATTTATTATATTATTTAATTATTGTTAGATGTTAGTTTATTATTTTGGACTTGTGTGAGTGGACCTAACTAGTTTAGTTTAGACTCATGGACCAACATTCATTATTAGTTAAAATTGAGCCCAATTAGAAGCCCATTTATTAGGAGGATGATTAATTTAATTAAACCATTAGACTAGAACATTCTCTCCTTAATTATTTCTTCATTAAAGGCCCCAAGGGGGTATAATGGACATTATAAAGTAGCTTAAGGAAGGGGCTAAGGGGGGTCGACCTATATAAAAGAGGCAAACAAGTTTCTCTCTCCTCTTTTTATTTCAAATCTAGATCTAGAATTTTTCTCAACCAAATTCCTTCATTCCCACATCAATTCTCTACCAAATTTTTTTCTAATTTCTTAATAAATCATCATTGGATGCTAGTAGAGTAAGGATCTAGAAGGAAGAAGCAAGGATCTACAAAGAGGAGCAATGATCTACAAGTTGAAGGCCAATTTTATCAAATTTAGAGGTTGCATTGGGAATCCATCTCCCAATAAGTATAATTCAGTTTTTACCCTTTAATTAGATTCTAAATCTGAGATTTAACCATGAGAAACTTGTAGCGTCCCGTTCTCCCGATGCGGAGAGCGCGGCTAAGAAACACAAGACGGTATCGTTCGATCGGGATAGATTGAATTAAGAACTCGTCCTCGTTATGGATTTATTTTTTCGGAATCGATTCCCATATTCAGTGGACTGCGCCCCAAGGATCGGCTTAGCGGCAGAGTCAGGAGGGACCCCTCCGCTGCTATCTTTTATTGCCTCGGTTTTCGATGTCGCTTGTTGCTTTCGTGCTTTGAGTTGGTTTTGGGATTTGCTTGTTTTCCTTGAACGGTTTTGATGGTTTTCATTATTTTCGTTCATTAACTTGCACTTCTATTCCGAGATTGGAAAGAGAGGAAGAAGTATTAATCGAGCTGTTCGTGTGCAGGTGAACGAGCAGTAGGCGGCTTGCGAGCGGAGTCGTGAAGCGCCTCTTTCCTTCTTCTTTCCAAAATCTAAGTGAGTGGCTACCAACCCGATTAGCTAGCCCTGCTTCCAAGCTTCACTCCTTCGCCCCGATCAAACGATACCAAGTAAAATAAAAGAAACCAAGATAAAAGAAAATAGACTTGGTTAATACTGCTTGTCAATCAAACTGTGAACGGTTACTTACTTGCATGCGTGTTCGCTCGAAAATATTTATCATATGCATAAATACAAGTTAGAATGTTTGTTCTTCTTTAAATTATGCTATAAAATATACTGAATCAAGAGGCTATACAACTGAATCATAATACTGCTTGTCCTGAACTGGCATTGCCTCAACTGCATGAACTGTTAGCTAAATGAAACAATACCGATTCGATCACGGACAACTTGTGCACAAGGTCACTAGTTCCTGCGGACGGTCGCTGGGGCACTGGCACCGATCCGATCCGGATGGAACTCACTGTAGTCTACTGCATCTGAACGGGATGGATTGCAGCCACTACTGAATCTTCGCTGCATTCCATCCTCGTTCAAGACTAAACGGTCCATTATGACATCCTAGCCAGTGATCCACTGTATATTTAAACCTATTGCATACTAACTTGTGTCTTCGTTTCAGGGAAGGCATGGTAAGTATTGTGCAGGTAATTCAGACGGTCAGGTAAAATCCACCTAACGGTGGCACATTTATTTCAGTAAATTCAATATGCTGCTTACTTGTAAATGAACTAAGGCAAGATAGAAACCCACAAAAAATAGCATGCTTCACTAAACAACGTGTTGATTGGTATAGTCAGGCTAGCTCGCCTTCACCAGCATGTTTCGATATGCTGACCCTCGTTGAAACAGGTTCTCCGTACCAAGGCGAACCGAGCGAGGAGCCGAAGTCGTCTACCCGATCCAGTCCAACTGTTGGCGCATCTTCACCGCGCCCTCGAAGCCTTCTGAAGTCCGAAGCTGCAACTCTTCATACACAAATGCAGCTCCGTGGCAAAGCGATCCTCCAGCCTGGAGGTCTTTATCGTTTTGAGTTTATCAAAGGATGTAATGTACAGGACCGCTATCTCATTTTGAGTCATCTCTTTTGTAAGCCGTTCGGCATATTAGCTAACTCGTTCAAGAGTTTGTAATAGATATTCATTATCAATAAAGAGAACTTTCTATGTTTCAAATCTGTGTTTCAATTTATCTGCGTACTCTGAATATGTGCTTGCTATGCAAATTATTAAAGCCTTGTGCGGGGGCAACTCCAGGCCCGCACGGCGGTCACGACTCGGGGGATGCCTCAGGTCGTGACATAGTGGTATCAGAGCACAGATTCAAAGTTCCTTAGACTTCGTGCTGGAAAAGTTCCTTTAACAATCAAATTTCTGTGCGAACTCTTGAACTCGCTAGGCCAAAATGAGATACGTTCATGCAATAAGTCCATAATACATTATGATCCTAATGTAATTTACCTTCTTTTGAAGGAATGGATCCAGCGCAATCTGCAGCGCAACCACCGATCGAAACACAAGAAAGCAGTTCGGGCAATTCGGGAAGCTCTCGAAGCCAAAGAGGCATGTCTCAAGTCGACCCGCTTGAGCGGGTAATGCAAATATTAGAATAGCAACGACAACGAGACGATGCTCGCCAAGCCAAGCTCGAGAGTAATCTAGAGACCCGATTCTCAGTTCAACAGAAGCAGGTCGATGTCCTGCAACAAATTGTTCAGACTTTGGCTGCCAATCATTCCGCCGCAACAGCAGCGACTCCGGTGGAACAGCCCGTGCTTGAAGTGGAGACACCTCAAATCCCAAGGCCGAGGGACGTGATTGCCTTCAACTTGGGCCATTTCAAGAAAGTCTGCAACACCCCGTTCAACGGGACTGAGGACCCAGTGGTAGCTCTAGATTGGCTAGCCGAGCTCGAAGATCACTTCACTCTGCTAGAGGTCCCCGAAGAGAAGCGCGTCTCCTGCGCACAACTACAGCTCTGCCTTAACGCACACGATTGGTGGGACGTGCATCGACGATCTCTCCAATTTGATCACGGAGAGGAGGCGATCTCGTGGACGACCTTTCGTGCCGCGTTCGAAGAGGAGTTTATACCGCCTCCAGTACAACGTCAAATGAAAAATGACTTCGTACAACTGAGGCAAGGCAGGATGACAGTTAAAGAGTACTCCGCCGAATTCAACCGACTCTCCAAATTCGCTAGGGCCTATTTACCTGATGCAGCGAGTCGAGCTAGAAGGTTTGAAGGTGGTCTACGCCCTGCCATCCATTCGCACGTAGTCAATAATCAGTACGGAACAATGCGTAAAGTCATGAATCATGCCCTATCCCTCGAACCGCAGTATCCTCACATTTCCACTGGCGCTGTGCATACCTACAATCACAAACGCCAAGGTAGCGATAGAGGAAACACCGCTACAAAGCGCCCTAACCACGGCGGTCCACGGAGAGGTAACCCAGGGCAACCGTGTGCATATTGTAAGAAACCAGGACACACAGTTGAAAAGTGCCACAAGAAACTTGGGCAATGCCTCATTTGTGGTGATCCAGATCATACCGTTCCTGCCTGCCCACTGAGCCGCCTTAATAATCCCTAACGGTAGGTCCTATTCCTAAGTTTTGGGACAAAACTTCTAATTGGTTGGGTAGGATGTAGCGCCCCGTTCTCCCGGTGCGGAGAGCGCGGCTAAGAAACACAAGACGGTATCGTTCGATCGGGATAGATTGAATTAAGAACTCGTCCTCGTTATGGATTTGTTTCTTCGGAATCGATTTCCATATTCAGTGGACTGCGCCCCAAGGATCGACTTAGTGGCAGAGTCAGGAGGGACCCCTCCGCTGCTATCTTTTATTGCCTCGGTTTTCGATGTCGCTTGTTGCTTTCGTGCTTTGAGTTGGTTTTGGGATTTGCTTGTTTTCCTTGAACGGTTTTGATGGTTTTCATTATTTTCGTTCATTAACTTGCACTTCTATTCCGAGATTGGAAAGAGAGGAAGAAGTATTAATCGAGCTGTTCGTGTGCAGGTGAACGAGCAGTAGGCGGCTTGCGAGCGGAGTCGTGAAGCGCCTCTTTTCTTCTTCTTTCCAAAATCTAAGTGAGTGGCTACCAACCCGATTAGCTAGCCCTGCTTCCAAGCTTCACTCCTTCGCCCCGATCAAACGATACCAAGTAAAATAAAAGAAACCAAGATAAAAGAAAATAGACTTGGTTAATACTGCTTGTCAATCAAACTGTGAACGGTTACTTACTTGCATGCGTGTTCGCTCGAAAATATTTATCATATGCATAAATACAAGTTAGAATGTTTGTTCTTCTTTAAATTATGCTATGAAATATACTGAATCAAGAGGCTATACAACTGAATCATAATACTGCTTGTCCTGAACTGGCATTGCCTCAACTGCATGAACTGTTAGCTAAATGAAACAATACCGATTCGATCACGGACAACTTGTGCACAAGGTCACTAGTTCCTGCGGACGGTCGCTGGGGCACTGGCACCGATCCGATCCGGATGGAACTCACTGTAGTCTACTGCATCTGAACGGGATGGATTGCAGCCACTACTGAATCTTCGCTGCATTCCATCCTCGTTCAAGACTAAACGGTCCATTATGACATCCTAGCCAGTGATCCACTGTATATTTAAACCTATTGCATACTAACTTGTGTCTTCGTTTCAGGGAAGGCATGGTAAGTATTGTGCAGGTAATTCAGACGGTCAGGTAAAATCCACCTAACGGTGGCACATTTATTTCAGTAAATTCAATATGCTGCTTACTTGTAAATGAACTAAGGCAAGATAGAAACCCACAAAAAATAGCATGCTTCACTAAACAACGTGTTGATTGGTATAGTCAGGCTAGCTCGCCTTCACCAGCATGTTTCGATATGCTGACCCTCGTTGAAACAGGTTCTCCGCACCAAGGTGAACCGAGCGAGGAGCCGAAGTCGTCTACCCGATCCAGTCCAACTGTTGGCGCATCTTTACCGCGCCCTCGAAGCCTTCTGAAGTCCGAAGCTGCAACTCTTCATACACAAATGCAGCTCCGTGGCAAAGCGATCCTCCAGCCTGGAGGTCTTTATCGTTTTGAGTTTATAAAAGGATGTAATGTACAGGACCGCTATCTCATTTTGAGTCATCTCTTTTGTAAGCCGTTCGGCATATTAGCTAACTCGTTCAAGAGTTTGTAATAGATGTTCATTATCAATAAAGAGAACTTTTCTATGTTTCAAATCTGTGTTTCAATTTATCTGCGTACTCTGAATATGTGCTTGCTATGCAAATCATTAAAGCCTTGTGCGGGCGCAACTCCAGGCCCGCACGGCGGTCACGACTCGGGGGACGCCTCGGGTCGTGACAAAACTATCCCATATGCATAGGCTATCCATAGGAATTGGAATTAAGTTCATAGGAGGCATATGTAGAAAGTTATGGTACTTTTTATGTCAATTTTGGGATAATTCCGAGATTGACACTTGTTGTGTTGTCAATTGGTCATATAAACCAAATTGACATGTATTTATTTATTTATGGCTAGTGTCGTATCCATAATTGGATACGTGTAGGTCGTATCCCAATAATTTGGTGATACGTGTTGATTTGGGGGGTTTTCCTCCAACACGGGGCTTTATGCATGTCACATTTTGACACAGATACGTAGATGTAATTTTACTCTTCGTATTGTTCATATATTGTAATTTAGACTTGCTCGTGTCCTTCGGGATACGTTTGGTTTTGTGGTGGACTCGTATTGTAAGTGTATCATAGATCTAGTGTGATACGGGTGCGATGCACTCCACATGTTTGTTGTGTTGCACTTTTAGATCCAATTTCTATTGTTCTTAGCTAATTGTAACATATGTATTCATATGTATATGTATATATGTATGTAGATATGGATATTAGTGTATATATATATATATATATATATATATATATATATATATATATATATATATATATATATATAGCTATTTGAATAGTTTTGTTATATGTATACATGTATATTGTATATATATATTTATGTGTGTGATGCTACTATATCTATATGTATATATGAGAGGGAGTCATATATCTACCTATGTGTTTGTGTGTATATATATGTATAATGTAGTGTGTATGTTGGATATATAAATATGAGAGGGGTAATATATCTACATATGTTTGAATATATATATATACATATATGTATAGATAAGAGGAGTGTTATATATATATAAGTAGTGTGCTTGTGTGTGTGTGTGTGTTGTTGTGTTGAGAGAGATGAGGGGGCTCGGATAAATAGCGACGATAAACAGCGACAGCAGCAGCAAACAGCAGCAGCGAACAGCAACCGCGACAACAAACAGCGACAGCAGCAGCAAACAACAGCAGCGAACAACAACAGCGATAGCAGTAGCAGCAGCGGGTATCTGGGCAGCTAGCTAGGTGAGTTGGTTCAAGCTAGTTAGTTAGTTAATTAGTAGTAATTAGCTAGTTTATTATGGTTAGTTAACTAGTTAATTAATTATCTAGTTATTAGTATATATTTATAGTACTTATGTATCGCTAAGTTATCTATATATGTAGATATATGTATGTGTGTATACGTATTAGTAGTTAGTGATTAGTTTGGTAGTAGGTATTTAAATATTCATGTTAGTTTATACTAGAAGTTATAAGGATTGATATATACATGTATTAGTATATATAGTTAGTGGGGTAGTTAACTATATGCTTGAGTGACATTACCTTGAGATACCAAGGTAAGTGTCAATATATTGAGGATATTCAAGGTATTTGGGTTCGAGTATCAAGATGAAGATTTAGTGGTGTGATACCGCATTGGTTCAAAGCCAATATATCCACTTAGCACTAGATTAGTTAGAATATTATATTATTGATAATTATATATGCATATTGTGATCTTCTTATATCTCTTGTTTGCGGATCCTGAGATACGGTATCTTAGTATGTTTGTAGTATCTTAGATTTAATTAGTGTGACCTAGTTTCATAGTGTATGGACCCAATATCCAAAAGATAGACTCATGCAACCTAGAAATAGGTACTTTGACCAAGTTTGAGCGATTTGACTTAGAGTTGACTATTTTTGACTTAGAAATGGCTCTTTGACCTAGAAGTTGACTAGTTTAACTTATTTTTTATTCCAAAATCTTGTATTGATATTATATTCCATATCTAGGTCTTTCAGACACCATACCAGACATCAGTGATACTATTAATCAGATTTCAGGCGAGTATATTCTCTGATTGTTTCTCATTTATGATATTCTCTATATTTATTGTATCTAGTATAGATATCCTTGATTTTTTGACACAATGGTTACACGGATTGGTATATCCGTATCTCATCATGAGATATTATTCCTTCGTATATATGGTGTATCTTGTGCAAGCCTTGTTTTATTGTTCTTCTTGTACATGTACAGACACTGATTCTCGGGGAGACTTGCTACCTTCCTAGAGAATCCCGTGCCATAGCGTACCATGGTTGGATCCACTATACCAGTCGGGGTTGGGGATTATGTAGTATAGATATGTGATCATACCCGCCTTGTATCAAGTCTTGTTCTTTGAATAGTATTAATCATACACCGCACGTATGATTAGCCAGGTCATAAATCTTGTATCAAGTTTCCAAGCCAATCACATGTTAAAGATGGTACTCACTCACTTAGTCATTTAGTATTCTTGTTCATTGCCATATTGTTCATTCTTGTATTTATTTCCAATATTTCCTTTATTGTATATCTTTTGTATCTATTATTGCATCTTGTATATTCACATCTATTTACTGTTTTATAGTTTATATCATTGATTAGAACTGCTGTTAGAGATGTACTATATTTCTTTTTTGACTGGATATATTTTTCATAGATGACACTGAGGAGTGGTACCTTACTCATTACGGGCCTCAGGATGTTGTAGGCTTAGAGTCGGAGATCCTGGCTCAGAAGGGACTCATCCCGACTGAGACATATGACCCGGGACTTGTAGCTTCTTAGTTATTCTCTTGTACTGGATTTGTCTCCAGCTTATTGTTTAGTATTTTCTCAGACTCATTGATGTTATCATTTCGACTCATGAGTTATATTGTGACTATTCTATTCTTTTATCATATTCGTGCTATTCTCCATCTTAGATCTGTGATTAAGTATATTGATATTGTTGGTGGCTCATTATATTGATTAGATAGATTACCCAAACAATGTTCTACCGGCGATTCTGAGATGTAGGCTGGGCATTATTCCCGACTTGCATCCCTATACCGGGTGCGGATCGTAACACGTTTTTAGTGGTGGCACATGCAGGTCTCGTCGAGGTCGCAATTAGTATAATTCGTAGTGGTGCTCTTATTTGAGTGCTATTACGAACCTGTTTTAGGGTATAGGATATAGGCTATAGACTGAGAATACTCAATCACATATAGGAAAAAAAAATTTGATTCATTCAACTGTTCTTCCTTGATATTGATATTTGATCTTTAATTATCCTTTCCTTTGCGTGTCTTACATCATGTGCCATATTGATTCTTTCTTTTCGCTTTGTCTCATGATGCCGCCTAAGACTAGATCTCAGCAGGGGAGAGCAGCTTCAGAGAAGTCTGCGATTTCCCAAGGGCCTGCACTAGCACTTCTCTGGTGATTGGAGTGTCAGCTGCGTTCGGAGGTCCACCTCTTACTCAGAGGACTGTGCCAGCTGTATATGAGGGACTTTCACCTACACCTTCCGTGCCAGCAGATGCAACACAGATGTTCACACTATTTTGCGAGATATTGGAGGCACAGAGGGCTCAGTCTGAGGCACACCAGAGGCAGACCGTTGTCTTACAGCAGGGCATCGAGAGTGCTCATCCGCTTGCTTGTGCCATAGTAGAGAGAGGAGTTCCGGTCCAGCAGTAGGTTTGCTCCTTAGGTTACTCAGCTTCAGCCAGGCAACATTCAGGACTTCAAGAAGCTGGAGCCTAAGGTCTTTAAGGGGACAGAGGGCATCGTCTATATTGATGATTGGCTCGAGGATATTGAGCGTCTCATGAAGGTGTCCTATCTTTCTGAGGATCTGAAGGTTGAGGCGGTAGGACTTCAGCTGTTCGACGTTGCCCATACTTGGTTCATGAATGATCCAATTCTTGTTGACGCATACCAGCCTTGGGAGGTGTTCAATGACCTCTTTAGGAAGAAGTTCTTTGCTCGGACAGACATGTTAGACTTGGGAAGGCAGTTTGAGAGCCTCATTTAGGGGAGCATATTTGTGGAGGAATACGTTGTAGAGTTCTGTAAGTTGAGCCAATTTACGGAGTATTTAGTAAGAGAGTCGGAGGTTCGAGCTATTCATTTTTGTGAGGGTCTAAACTGGGAAGTGAAGATCCTCATTCCGTCATTTTATGAGACCTACTCGGAGATACTTACGGAGGCATGCAAGGATGAGCGGGAGTTGGGTTTGAAGCCCAAGAGAGATCGCAATTCTTTTCTGGGGGCAAACAGCAGTACAGTATCTTCCAAACGTCCTTATTTCTAGTCTAGCCCTTTTCAGCAGCCGCAACAGCACCAGACTCCAGCTAGGGCACCATTTCACCAGGCACCATAGCAGCAGAGACAGTTACAGCGAGCTCCTTGCCACTACTGCAAGAAGTCCGGCCACATATGGGAAGTTTGCAGGAGAAGGCTGGGAGTTTGCTTGTATTATGGTACTGAAGGGCATCAGCTGAGAGAGTGTCCTTCCAACCCTCGTCGTGCAGTTCAGGGAGCAGCTCCAACTCCGAGGACACATGCGAGACCACCTGCAGTACAGCCGAGGGGACCGCCATTTCTGATCCAACAACAGCGTTATGCCTAGCACCAACATCAGGGAGGTGCACGTCATGGATGAGTATTCGCTATGACAGTCTAGGAGGTCGAGCCCACCGGAGATGTCATCGCAGGTTCTATCCAGCACGAATGTCAGTGACACTGTTTGTATCCAGATGCTTAGTGTGCCAGCAGGTGAAAGCCGATAGGCAGAGGCCATGCAATTTACTTCAGCCATTACCCATTCCAGAGTGGAAGTGCGAGCACATTACTATAGATTTTGTGTCCGGACTTCTATGATCTCCAGGAGGGATAGACGCGATTTGGTTCATCATTAACAGGTTGACCAAGTTGGCCCACTTTTTTTCTTTCAAGGTGGGTTTATCTACGGATAAGCTGGCAGAGATGTATGTGAGGCAGATCGTCAGGATACATAGAGTTTTTGTCAACATAGTCTCGGATCGGGATAGTCGTTTTACTTCTCATTTCTGCGAGTTTAGGCACCCAGCTCAAGTTCAGTACTACATATCATCCCCAGACAGATAAAAAGTCAGAGATGACTATTCAGACTCTTGAGGATATGTTGCGTACTTATGTACCAGATTTCGAGGGTTCTTGGGAGGATCATCTCCATTTGGTAGAGTTTGCTTACAATAATAGCTACCAGGCTAGTATAGAGATGTCACCATTTGAGGCTCTGTACGGTCGGAGATGTCGTACTCCTTTGTCATGGGACGATGTTGGAGAGAGAGTTTTGCTAGGGCCAGAGATGGTTATGGATGCAGCGGAGAAGGTTAAGCTGATCAGAGACAGACTTCAAGTGGCGCAGGATAGACAGCGGCATTGGGCCGATAGCCACCGGTGACCTTTGGAGTTTGAGGTATAGTTTTAGATTTTTGTTTTGTTCTTGATATTGGTTGTTTGTTATAGATTAAGTTCTTAAGGTTGTATTTTGTTCTAGGTTGGTGGTTTAGTATTTCTGAGGATTTCTCCGATACGAGGCACGATTCGCTTCGGTGGAGGCAAAAAGCTTAGTCCGCGATTCATCGGACCTTTCACTATTCTATAGAGGGTCGGTGTAGTTGCTTATAGACTAGACTTGCCACTTGCATTAGAGGGAGTGCACAACGTGTTTTATGTTTCGCAGTTAAGATGGTACGTGGCGGATCCTAGTCACGTATTGGATCACTCAGAGATAGAGGTGGGCCCTACTCTTAGCTATCTAGAGCAGCCAGTTGAGATTCTGGATCGGAGAGAGAATATGCTAAGGAAACAGACCATTCCTTTGGTACACGTCGCACGGAGGCATCACTCTTCGGGGGAGTCTACTTGGGAGAGAGACAGAGGATGAAATGCGAGAGCGTTACCCATATTTATTTGTGCCTTGAGGTATATTCTGTTCTTTCTGTTCTGTTCTGTTATTTTTTTGGGGGTAGTTTTGTCTTGGAATTTCGAGGATAAAATTATTTTAAGGGGGGTAGACTTGTCATTACCATATTTTCTAGGAGTGGTTATTTTAGTCATTTTATAATTAATTAAATATTATACATATTGAATAATTATTTATTATATTATTTAATTATTATTAGATGTTAGTTTAATGTTTTGGACTTGTGTTAGTGGACCTAACTATTTTAGATTAGATTTATGGACTAACATTTTTAATTAGTTAGAATTGAGCCCAATTAGAAGCCCATTCATTAGGAGGAGGATTAATTAAAGTAAATCCATTAGACTAGAATATTTCCTCCTTAATTATTTCTTCATGAGAGGCCCCAAGGGGTATATTGGACATTATATAGTACCTTGAGGGAGGGGTCAAGGGGGCCGCCTATTTACAAAAAGGAAGAAATTTATCTCTCCTCTTTTTATTTTAAATCTAGATCTACCATTAGAGGCTAATAGAGCAAGGATCTAGAAGAAGAAAGCAAGGATCTATAAAGAGGAGCAAGTATCTACAAGTTGAAGGCCAATTTCATCAAATTTGGAGGTTGCATTGGGAATCTATCTCCTAATAGATAAAATTCTATTTTTTCTTTTTAATTAGGTTCTAAATCTGTATTTTAATCATTAGGAACCATCACATATGATGAGGCTACCCATATGAATTGGAATTAGGTTCATAGGAGGCCTATGGAGAAAGTTATTGTGTATTATGTGTCAATTTTGGAAGAATTCTGAGATTGACACATGTGGTATTTGTCAATTGGTAAATTAGACCAAATTGACATATGTTTGATTGTTTGTGGCTAGTGTCATGTCCATAATTGGATACGTGTAGGCCGTATCCAAATAATTTGGTGATACGTGTTGATTTGGGGATTTTTCTCCAACACGGGGCTTTGTACATGTCATATTTTGATACGGACACGTAGATATATAATTGATTCATCGTATTATTCATATTTACTATTTTAGACTTGCTCGTGTCCTTCGAGGTACATTTGGTTGTGTGGTGGACTCGTATCACAAGCGTATCATAGATCTAGTGTGATACGGGTGCGATGCACTCCACGTGTTTGTTTCATTGCTTCTCATTTCAAAGTGACTTATGTATATCTATTAGTATGATATATTATATATGATATATCTATGTATATGTATATGTATCTATATTAGATTGAATGGTTATATATATATATATATATATATATATATATATATATATATATATATATATATATATATATATATATATATACATATATATATATATACATATACATATAGAGACATACATACATAGACTATATAGATATCAATATGTTATGTATACACTTCACCTATACACATACACTCATATATATATATATATATATATATATATATATATATATATATATATAGAGAGAGAGAGAGAGAGAGAGAGAGAGAGAGAGAGAGAGAGAGAGGGAGAGAGAGAGTTGGAAGTATACATATACATATATATATATATATATATATATATATATATATATATATATATATATATGTGTGTGTGTGTGTGTGTGTGTGTGTGTGTGTGTGTGTGTGTGTTGTTTCATATATAGGTAAGTATATATATATATATATTTGTGAGTGTGTACATATATATATTGATATCTAATACATAGATGTATGTGTGTGTGTTATGTGTTTGTGAGTGTGTGATTGAGTGAGTGGGTGAGTAGTGATTGAGAGGGTCGAGTAGAGAAATTATCAGCAGGGAGTTTCAACTGCAGTAGCATATCTATACAGCAAGAAGTATGAGCAAGACAATGTGCATTAACTGAGAGCTTCAACATTAGCTCGAGGAGCCAGGTAGTCTTCACAGCAAGGGGGGAGTCACTGTGCAGGCAGCATTTACCTCACTGCAGCAAGTATCAGAAGGGAGTTTCAAACCAGAGGGAGAGCAGTGCAACCAATTGCACAGTAGCAGTGGACTACAGGCAATGAGCACTGCATCAACAGCGGGAACCATTCTATGTACCTCGAGCACAGTTCTGCAGTAGAGTTATCTCAGTGCACAGCATGTTGATGCAAGCCAACAACACAGTAGCAGTTCAGCATCGAGGAGCATAGCATGTATTAGTGCATCATCAACAGGAGTGTGCAGTCCTCAACAGCAAAGGAAGAGCAGCCCGATATCAGCATAGTAGCAGTACCCAGCACAACAACTTCAGGCAGGGAGCTTTCAGTGCATTAGGTTAGGATTCAAGCAGTGAGCTAGTTGGGTTAGTCTAGATAGTTAGAATATTTAGCATATAGTTTAGCTATATGTATATATGTAGGTATTGTATATGAGTAATTGATATGTTGATGTTAAGTTAGTATCTATGTATTAGTATATAATATATGTTAGTAGTTGTAGTATTTAATATCTATATGTTAGCACATAGTTTAGTATTTGGGGGTAGCTATATATTAGCTATATGTATGAGGATTTGAATTATCTTGGGATAACAAGATAATATCAAGGTATAGGTCGATACTCAAGGTATTGGGTTTGAGTATCGAGATAGGAGTGTGGTAGTGAGATACGCATTGGTGCAAGGCCAAGGTATCCTATTTGCATTAATTAGCTAAGATATTATACGTATTGACTTGTATATATATATATATAAATTACTATTTTCATATATTAAAACTTGTGTATCTTATAATACGGCCTTTTGTGTCTCTTAGTATCTTAGATGAGCTAGTGTGGCCTAGTTTCATAGTATATGAACCCAATATCCTAGAGATAGACTCATGCAACCTAGAAATAGATAGTTTGACCGGTTTGACTTAGAGTTGGCTTAGTTTGACTATTTTGACTTAAAAATGACTCTTTGACCTAGATGTTGACTAATTTAACTTATTTTTATTCCAAAACCTTGTATTGATGTTATATTCCATATCTAGGTCTTCGAGAGATCGTACCAGACATCTGTGATACTGTGCACCAGGTTTTAGGCGAGTACATTCTCTGATAGTTTATCATTTATGATATCCTCTATGTTCATTGTATTTAGTGTAGATATCATTGATTTCTCGACACGATGGTTACACGGATTGGTATATCTGGATCTCGTCATGAGATGTTATTCCTTGGTATATATGGTGTATCTTGTGCAGGCCTTGTTTTCTTGTTCTTCTAGTACATGTACAAACACTGATTCTTGGGGAGACTTGCTACCTTCTTAGAGAATCCCGTGCCATAGCGTACCATAGTTGGATCCTCTATACCAGTCGGGGTGGGGAGTATTTTAGTGTAGATATGTGATCATACCCTTATTGTGCATATCTTGTTCCTTGTGAGTGTTGTTCATATACCGTACGTATGACTAGCCAGGCCCTTATCCTTGTGCAAGTTCCTTGTGCAAGTTCCCAAGCCGATCATATGTTAAAGCTAGTACTCACTCACTTAGTCATTAGTATTCTTGTTTATTTCCATATTGTTCATTCTTGTATTTATTCCCAATATTTCCTTTATTGTATATCTCTTGTATCTATTATTGCATCTTGTATATTCATATCTATTTACTGTTACATAGTTTATATCATTGGTTAGAACTGCTGTTAGAGATGTACTTTGCTCCTTTTCTAACTGGATATATTTTTCCTATATGACACTGAGGAGTGGTACCCCACTCATTACGGGCCTCAAGATGTTGTGGGCTTAGAGCTAGAGACACTGTTTTAGGAGGGTCTCATCCCGACTGAGACAGACGATCCGGGACTCATAGCTTAGATATTTATTTTCTTTTGTACTGGATTTGTCTCCAACATTATTTAGTTTCTCTAACTCATTTGTTATTATTTGACTCATGAGTTGTATTATGACTATTATATTCTTTTATGATATTTATGTTGTTTTCCATCTTAGATCTGTGATTGAGTATATTGGTATTGTTGGTGACATATTATAGTGTTAGATAGTTTACCCAAATATCGTTCTACCGTCGATGCTGCAGCATAGGTTGGACGTTGTTCCCGACTTGTATCCCTACGCCAAGTGTAGGTCATAACAGCACTCCACTAAGGGAGATGCTATACAGTATATGTGGTGGCCAACCCATAATATACTAGATGTAGGAAGGTTTGTTGGCATGATCTCGGGATAACATTTTCTTCCTATGTTACAACCACTTTTAGTTGTTTAATTAACAATATATTGTGTTCAAAAATCTTAAGGCATAGCCACATAAGAATTTTTCTTAATATGTCGTACAAAGTACGGGCACGCTAGATACGAATCCATAAAAGTTTAATCTGGATTCACCCGAGCATGTATGCAACATTCAATAAATAAATATCCTAGCCAAGCTTTGGTATTGACTCGCATATCATGCTCGTGCTGTGAAAAATAGTTTATTTATAGTATCACCTGTTCAGGAATTTGGAGGCATTCTCGATGCACATCCCAATTATAATCACTTTAACACGTAACAAATATGTCATATCTCAGCTCACATTAGATCAAAAACTTTATCAGGAAATAATAGTATCAACACGGATACAGTATTCGAGTCCAATTATCAATTATCATTGGGTCACATGAATCTTGATTATATTATAACATGAAGCTTATGTCATGCACATAGCTGGTTACTCACTATTCACTTAGTCTGGTTCACTGAAAAACTCAAGTCTAACACATATGTATGCCATATCGGAAGCCAATCTTAGCACATGGTCACGTCTAGCATAAGATCTGATTTCTAAGTCCATTTTTCTTAGAATTTTAACACAAGCAAATACCAGGATAAACCACATAGAGGATGATAAGAATATTCTAAAATAGGATAAGTGAACACATAATAAAATCACTACGTGCGCGCATAGGGTCACTAAGGATAATATGCGCATAAAATTATACGCATGAAGGTTTGGCGCATAAAGTCTCATGAAGTCTGGGACACATAAAGTCTCATGAGCTACAAAAGGGGTGGCACACAAACTCACTGAAACAAGGTTAGAGCACTTGACAAAAGTGCGCGGGCAAGAATAAGGCGTGCTTTTGAAGAAGTGCGCGAGTAAGCTAGCTAAAAAAAAATATACACAATCTGAGGTCAAAGCTCGACAATCAAAAAACTCCTCAGTCGATGAGCACATAAATCAATAATACAAAAATTGAGAAACCAACCAAAGCTTCGTCCCTAAGGAAACGAAGAGGGAAAAAAATTTGCGCAAAAATATAAGAAAAGTCCGCCAGCTGACAAAACATAAAAAAAGTGCGACAGATTGCCAAACGCGAAGAAAGTGCGCAGACTGACTGTGGTGCTCTTTCTCTATGTTTCCCAGGGAGAACTTTGTTTGAATATGCACCAAAGTGCACCAACTGAGTTTTTCTCTCAAAAGTGCACCACTGGCTCAAGGAGTGTGACTAATGCACTTTTGTTAGGAGACTGAGTACAGTATGATTAGTACGCAAAAAAAATTGGAACAACACGCCAATGAGCCCAAAGTAAAATATATGCACTTCTACGCCAAAGGGGTCCTCTTGCATACTCTTTACAGAGCACTGTTCTTCTTCTCTAGTCAGCCATTTTGGTATACGTGTTGTATCAAGTTTCAGCACTGAACTAGCTAGACTCAAAATCAAGCACGGCCAAAAGCAAAGTTACATAAAATATGGTGCTCTACACTATGAACTAATTAGTTTTATGAAACACAAAGTTTTGGGAGACTAAACTCCAGGAAAATAAAAGTAAACCCATAGACCCAATCTCAGGTCAATGTAATTCCAACCAAGAAAATCAAAAACAACAAATATTAAAGATTAAGGGGTGCTCGGTCCCAACAATATGAGCTAAAAATAAATAGGAATTATTAAGAACTAAAAGCATGCATAAATCCATGGTTCTTCTTCTTATAAAAGATGTACTTGCCTACGGGGGGAGAGAAAAAATGGAAAGAAAAGATAATGAACAAAGAGAGAGAGAGAGAGAGAGAAATGGGAATATATAGGTTTTGGTTTAAGATGTGGGCCGTTAGATCACTCAAACCCATCTAAGCTACACATGCCACCAACCCAACAAAACTCACTCTCTCCACAACTCTCGGGTTTGGTCTAAATAATGTTCGGGCTAGCAATCATTGTGTGCCAAAGTGTGCCAAGATGAATATGCGCCAAAAGGCGCCGGGAAAGGGGACTGACATCTCTACCCACCTTAAAAAAAATTGTCCTCAGAATTCAAACTCAAGGCTAGCTAGAGATATCAAGACAAGTAAAAACTAACTACAAGCAATCTACACATGCAAGCAATATCAACTGAGATACATAAAATATATCATGCACCTTACGTAGCGAAGGTGGAAAGGCAAGACGATATTGTGGACTAAGCTTCCAGCTGATCCCGAATCTAATAACTCCATGGGTTGGTAAATTTTGCAAGAATATGTGGTCGTTGATATGAAACTCTAAAGGCCTACGATGCTTGTATGTCCAGTGACGATATCGATCCTGCGCAACCCAAAGTCGCTCTCTGGTCTACCTGACAACTTCTACTATCTGCGTGATCATTTCGGAGCCTAATATCTTTCGCTCACCAATGTTGTCTCATGCCAACGGTGATCTACACTTTCTGCCGTATAGTGCCTCGAAAGGTGCCATCTGAATATTGGCATGATAACTGTTGTTAAACGAGAATTCCACTAAGTGAAGGTGATACTCCCAAGATCCACCAAAGTCTAGGATACAGGCTCGTAACATATCCTTCAGGGTCTAGATGGTCCCCTCTGATTGCCCTTTTTGGGGGGTGGTACGCAATACTGAATCTTAACCTGGTACCCAATCTCTCGTGCAAGCTTCTCCAGAAATGAGAAGTGAACCTTATATCTCGGTCGGATACTATACTTACCGGCATGCCATATTGTCTCATAATATGTCGCATATACAAATCTGCCAACTGCTCTGTAGACTGTCCCCCAAACTGCACCACTTTTGTGAGTCAATCTACTATCACCCAAACTGTATCTCGACTAGTCGAAAATCTTGGTAAACAGGTCACAAAATCCATGGTGATGTGTTTCCACTTCCACTCTAGAATAGGAAGCTGGTGCAATAATCCTGTCGGTCTCTGTTGTTCTGTCTCCACTTGCTGACATATGGGACATCGTAAAATAAACCGAGCTATCTCTATTTTTGTTCCGTTCTACCAGAAATATTGCTTGATATTATGGTATATCTTTGTGTCTCCAGGATAAATAAAATACTAGAAATTGTGTGCTTCAGTCATTACTTCTTGTCAGATATCTCCACTTGGCACACAAAGACAGTCCCTAAACCTTAACATTCCATCTGCATGAATTGCCAACTACTTTCGAAGATCGAACTCACATTTCGCCCGTAGCTTCTAAATCTTTGGGTCCTTTGCATGAGTTATCTTGATTCTATCCACCAAAGTTGACTGGATCTGTAGGCTAACCAGAACTCCTGCATCCAGTGGAAGTACTATCTCGATTCTCATCTCTCGTAAGTCTTCTAAAATGTGCTTCTTAGTGGTCAACATGAATTCCCTACCTCTTCTACTAAGTACATTAGCTACTATATTTGCCTTGTCCATATAGTATTAAAGTTCCACATCATAGTCTTTCAACAACTCCATCTACCTCCTATGTCTCATGTTTAAGTCCTTCTGCGTGAATACATATTTCAAACTCTTATGATATGTAAAGATCTCCACCCAATCACCATGTAAGTAGTATCTCAATAGCTTAAGCTCAAACACTACTGCTGCTAACTCCAAATCGTGTATTAGATAGTTCTTCTCGTGATCTCTGAGCTGCGAGAAGCATACGCTATCACTCTCCCTAGTTGCATCAAAACACATCCAAGCCCCTTGCCAGATGCATCATAATACACTGTGAATCCTTCGGAGCCTACTGGGAGAGTAAGGATCGGGGCAGAGATTAACTTCTTCTTTAACACTCCAAAGGCTATCTGGCACTTTGTTAACCACACAAATTTAACTTTCTTGTGAGTCAACCGAGTCAAAGGTGCCAAGATCTTAGCAAAGGCTGTGACAAATCTTCTGTAGTATCCTGGCAAGCCCATAAAACTATGCGCATCTGCCACTGTCTTCGAAACTGGCCAGTTCTCTACTGCATCTACCTTCTTGGGCTCAACTAACACTCATGTTCCAGAAATAATGTATCCAAGAAAGTATATGTGGTCCAGCCAAAACTCACACTTACTAAGCTTCACATATAACTGGTGCTCCCTCAAGGTCTGTAGTACTATCCTGAGATATTCTTCATGCTCCTTCTTATTAAGAGAATATACAAGGATGTCATCGATAAATACTACCACATATTGGTCTAATTATGGCATAAAAATATGGTTTATCAAATCCATGAATATTGCTGGAGCATTAGTTAGTCCGAATGACATAACTAAGAATTCATAATGCCCATATCATGACCAAAATGCTGTCTTCGGTATATCCTGCTTCCAAAATTGCACCTGATAATATCCTAATTGCAGATCTATCTTGGAGAAGACTCTTGCTCCACTTAATTGGTCAAATAAATCATCAATCCTTTGCAATGGATAATTGTTCTTCACTGTTACCTTATTCAATCGCCTGTAATCCATGCACAACCGCGTTGATCCATCCTTCTTCTTCACCAATACCACTGGTGCTCTCTACGATGATCCACTGGTCCGAATGAACTTATTCGTCTTCAGTTCTTTCACGTATCGATATAACTGATCAAGATTTGATGGTGACATTGGGTATACCTTCTGAGATATTGGTTCTGCTCCTGGCATCAACCCTACAGAACTCTACTTCTCTAATTGGGGTAATTCGGGAAGCTTGTCGGAAAAGACGTCCATGAAGTCTTCAACTATTTTGGGTATCGGGTCCTCTTCCGTTGCTACTATTGCCATTCCCTTTTTATGCTGGTCTCTAGTTATTCTGCTAAGAATAAACTCTTCTAGACCAAGGACTCTAAACAACACTCTACCCTCATGATAGTCTATCATCGCATGACTGTCTCTCAACCAGTCCATACATAATATAACGTCAAAGTTGTCCATAGAAAACTCGATCAACTTCGCAGGTAATAAATGCCCACATCCTACGACTGGATATGCTAAGCATACTCTACTAACTCCTACAATCTCATTGCCAGTGAGTATATTCAGCCTCTCTGGCAATGCCTCAAACTTTAATCCAATACGTGTCACTTATTGTGCAGATATAAATGAGTGCGATGCTCTTGAATCAATTAATGCTATGGCAAAAAAAGATGTAACCAGAATGTTACCTGTTGCCACGTCACCTGAAGTTATAGCTTCTTCCAGAGATAAGTTGAACGTCTGTCCTTGGCCTTGTCCAGCTCCTTGCTGTTGCCGCCTTCCCTGGTATTATTGTTGTTGTTCTCTGCTGATCCCACTACTATTGTTGTTGGTACAATTAAGCCTGCATCGACAACGGATGCTGATCTACAGGCGTACCACTACTATTGGTCCTCCTTGCTGCACTGCCAATGGAGCTGGCAATGCAGGAAACTGTTGTACTGGCCCTCCTGGCCTCTATATTAATGGACAAGTGGCAATCTTATGATATGGTCTTCCATATCTAAAGTATATTTTATTAGCTGCCCGACAAATATCCCGGGTATGACCTCCCTTGCCACAATATGTATAACCCATCGTCCCTCCCCGTCGCTATTATTGTTGTTGTTGTTGCCTTGGTTGTTGGTGCATAGTATGTGATATCACTGTCGAGGTTACTAGCCTCCTCTGTGTCACGTCATGGATATGAATGCCAGAAGATGGTGTTGACATCCACGGTACTGGTCCTCTCTCGCTACTTTGTCCATCAGGCCTCTTACAATTGACTCTTCTTGATACCATCCTCTGAGAGGTAAGCTCAAACCTTTTGGCCGCTATTAATACTGCCTCGAAGGTCCGATAGTCATGCACCTATACCATAAGTAAGATCTCCAAGTAAAGTCCATGCTGGAACCTCATTGCTCTCTCCAACTCTGTCGCTACCATGGTTAGAGCAAATCCGCTTAGTCAACTAAACATCACCGCGTAACCATCTATTGTCCCTCCAGCCTGCTTGAGGTTGGTAAATCTCTGTTGTAGCTCATACTGAGCTACAATACTAAAGTACTTTACCCTAAACTGGGTTCTAAAATTGTCCCATAAAATATGATGCCTCACTCCTACCTCCATCGTGGCTCACTAATCTCTTGCAAGATCTTGGAGCTGCAAGCGAACCAGGTCAACCTGTTCCTCAGCCAAAACTTTAGCTGCTGCCAAGATGGTCTCAATATCGTGGAGCAAATCATCTATTGTAATGGCATCCTCCGTGCCATTGAAATATCTGGAATTCAGTCTGCAAAACCTAGCAGATGCCCCAGAATATACTACTCTTTCGCCTCGTTCCAGGGTCGTCTGCAACCTTTGGTTCAGCAGGACATTCTGTTCTTGCTGTTTAAATTATTGACGTTGCTGTTCTTGATGTTGCTATTGCTGAACCACCATCTGATGTTGTTGGGCAGCTAACATTTTCTGGATAATTTCTAGCAAGGCTGGTGTATCTAGTATTGTCGGTACTACATGAGTTACGAGAATACCTTGAGCATGTTTCTCCATCATATTTATCATGGGCTCAACTTGGATCCCTGGCTGGGGTTATAGATGACCTCGCTCTACTAGCAACTCTGCATCTCTTGTTGCTATAATATCTGGAGGAGGGGAAACCCTAAAGAAGAGTACACGAAACATCAAGTACAGGACGAGAAAGAACAGGGAAGCAACCAATCTGGGAAATTTCAAGCTGAGTATCGAAGAGGACGAATTCAGAATTTCTAGAAGAATCATGTTTGATTTAAACTCCTATGACCATGACACCCCACAAATCTGCAGAACGCAGACCTACATGGGTCACCTCTAAAATCTTGTCACACCCTAGTACCAAAATATGGAGATGGACATGGCCAGCTACCCCGTACAAGGTACTATACGTCGTACGACGATCATGGCTGTAACAAGACAAAGGGGTGTATGCTATAATCAAGTCTTCTAGGGTCAAGAACTTCTATGTCTTAATCATTCAAACAAGAAACAATAATATAGAATATTTCAGAATAAGCAGTAAGGCATCCCAAATACAACATCAGAATATTCTTTAGGGATTTTGCGATACAGAATAATATGCTAGATGCAAGTTCAAGGTATATATGATAGTGAATCAGCTGCAGTCTGAATATATATATATATATATATATATATATATATATATATATATATATATATATATAGTCATGTAAGGAATTAGTATCCAAATTTGTCGGTTAACAGGTGTCGGTTGGCTAAACGCCCAAAAGAATATAGTTTACAAAAAAGATGAGCATTGAATAAATAAACATGGTCACGTCAAGCATGAATCTTGATCACATTATAGTATCAGCACGGATACATTATTCGAGTCTAATTATCAATTATTATTGGGTCACATGAATCTTGATCATATTATAACACGAATTTTGTGTCATGCACATAGCTGGTTACTCACTATTCACTTAGTCTGGTTCACTGAGAAAAACTTAATTCCAACACATATTCATGCTATGTATGAAGCCAATCTTAGCACATGGTCACGTCTAGCATGAGGTCTGATTTCTAAGTCCATTTTCCTTAGAATCATAACACAAGTAAATATCAGGATCAACCACATAGATAATGATAAGAATATTCCAAAATAGGATAAGTGAACACATAATAAAATTACTAAGTGCGCACATGGGGTCACTATGGATAACATGCGCATGAAATTGTACGCATGAAGGTCTGGCGCATAAAGTCTAATAAAGTCTGGGGCGCATAAAGTCTCGTGAGCTACAAAAGGGGTGGCACACAAACTCACTGAAACAAGGTTGGCGCACAAACTCATTGATACAAGGTTCGCTCACAAACTCACTGAAACAAGATTGGTGCACTTGAGAAAAGTGCGTGGGCAAGAATAAGTCTTGCTTTTAAAGAAAGTGCGCGAGCAAGCTAGCTAAAAGGCAAAACACACAATCCGAGATCAAAGTTCAACAGTCGAGAAACTCGTCATTCGAGGAGCACACAAATCAATAACACAGAAATCGAGAAACCAACCAAAGCTTCGTCTCTGAGGAAATGAAGAGGGAAGAAAGTGCGCACAAAAATAAAAGAAAAGTCTGCCAGCTGACAAAACATAAAAAAAGTGCGCCAGATTGCCAAATGCGAAAAAATTGCGCTGACTGACTATGGCGCACTTTCTCTATGTTTCCTAGGGAGAACTTTGATTGAATATGTACCAAAGTGCACCAACTGAGTTTTTCTCTCTAAAGTGCGCCACTGGCTCAAGAAGTGTGACTGGCGGACTTTTGCAAGGAGACTGAGTGTAGTATGATTAGTATACACGAAGAATTGGGACAGTACGTCATGCACCCAAAGTAAAATATACGTATTTGTATGCCAAAGGGGTCCTCTTGCATACTCTTCATAGTGCATTGTTCTTCTTCTCTAGTCAGCCATTTTGGTATACGTATTGTATCAAGTTTCAGCACTGAACTAACTAGACTCAAAATCAAGCACAGCCAAAAGCATAGTTACATAAAATATGGTGCTCTACACTATGAGCTAATTAGTTTTATGAAACACAAAGTTTTGGGAGACCAAACTCTAGGAAAACAAAAGTGAACTCATAGACCCAAACTCAAGTCCATGTAGTTATAACCAAGAAAATCAAGAACAACAAATATTAAAAATAAAGGGATGCGCGGTCCCAACAATATGAGCTAAAAATAAATAAAAATTATTAAGAACTAAAAAAATGCATAAATCCATGGTTCTTCTTCTTGTGCAAGATGTACTTGCCTATGGAGGGAGAGAGAAAATGGAAAGGAAAGATAATGAGAGAGAGAGAGAGAGAGAGAGAAATAGGAATATATAGGTTTATGTTTGAGATATGGACCATTGGATCACTCAAACCCATCTAAGCCACACATGCTACCTACCCAACCAAACCCACTTTCTCCACAACTCTCGGGTCCGATCTAAAGAATGGCCAGGCTAGCAACCATTGTGCGCCAAAGTGTGCCGAAAAAGGGGGATGATAAGAAATAAACTACATGAGAACATGAAGGCGAATATTTTCTATCAAACACATTTTTAATTACACAACATAAATAAAATCCAAAAATTTATGGCTTTATCATTGAGCAAGATATACTTGCCTGGAGTATCTTCTTAGCCTCTACCTCTCACAGTCCAAGTGATCACAACCTCTTTCTAGGGTTAGGGTTCGGTCTAGGGAGAGAGGAAGAAGAAAGAAAATAAAGCAGAAAGAGTGAAATGAAGAATAGAAGGAAGGAGAGAGAAAATACTCATATATATAAGGGAAGGGGGGATGGTTTAGCCATAGGTTCAACCAAGATGAACCAAATCAGGTGTCTAGTCTATATACGGGTCCTAAACCGGATCTATGGCAATGTCAATGGATATTCTACTGGTCTTTGGTAGTCTCTCCGGACAACATAAAAAATATAAATGACAGAAAGCATCATGCAATTACAGCAGAAATACATTATCAGAAAATAAATTGAATATCAAAAATTCAAGAAATATCAAATCAATAAACGGGTATGACATCTTTACCCTCTTTAGAAAAATTTTGTTCTCGTAATTTCACCAAGGCTAGTCGAGCTGGAAAACATACTAGAAGGCTCGAAAAATCACAAATCACTTATTAGGAAATGAATCACATCTAGCAAATAACTAGAATAGAAGAAATAGCTACAGAAATTAAAATTACACACAATCACACACATGAAAATGGAGGCATATGGATGTATATACCCCTAATTCAGTCAAATAGGAATTCATCCTCTCTTGCCTATGCTGACTCACATAAATAGACAAGAGCCAAGCCTTGAGGTAAGTCGGTACCAATGACTATATCGAGGACATAACTCTAATCTAGGACATACCTTCACAGTCGGGACACATGATGGATATCACGTACCACGAGATACGGAGGCAAAAGAGCGGGATAAGAAACTCGTATTCACTAGCCGAATAAATCGAGCTAACCATTACACTCCAGACATAGTAGAATACAAGGCCTTCGACAATAACCCAAGATGTACTGCTGTCACCCTCACTTTTCCAGCTAGGCGTAATTTGGTAATTTGGCCTAGTTCTTTAATTTTAGAATATATATTAATATTAGTGGGCCATGTATATTTATTTATTGCTTGTATTAGTTATTTCATTATTAGAGTGCTATATTTAATTAGAGGCTTGTAGAATTTAATTTAGTTAGTGGACTAGCCTATTTAATTTGACTTGTGTAGTATACCCAACTTGTTTAGATTAGATCCATGGACCAACATTTAATTCTAGTTAGAATTGAGTCCAATAATGAGCCCATTCATTAGGAGGATGAATTAATTAGTGAAATCAATTAGACTAGGACTTTTCCTCCTTAATTAATTTCTTCATGAGAGGCCCCAAGGAAGACTTTACATAGTAGCTTGAGAGAGGGGGCAAGTGAGGCCTATATATAGGGGGTGGAAACTTTCTCTCTCTTCATTTTCATTCCAAATCTAGATCTAGAATTTTTCTCAACCAAATTCCTTCATCCCTACATCAAATCCCTACCAAATTTCTTCCCAATTTCTTCCCAAATCACCATTGGAAGCTAGTAGAGCAAGGATCTACAAGGAGGAAGCAAGGATCTACAAGAAGGAAGCAAGGATCTACAAAGAGAAATAAGGATCTACAAGTTGAAGGCTACATTCACCCAATTTAGGGATTTTATTGGGAATCCATCTCCCAATAGATACAAATCAGTTTTTTCTCTTTAATTAGACTCTAAATCTGTGATTTAATCATAAGAAACTACCCCATATGCTAAGGCTACCCGTAGGAATTGGATTAGGTTCATAGGAGGCCTATGAAGAAATCTAATGATGCCTCCAAATCATGTGGTGGTCTCGTAAAACTAGGTCAATATGAATAATATATATAATAAAGATAAAATACGACGCCACCGTCGTTGCACCCAAGTTATTCTTGGACCCGCAGTTTATATAGCAGTTAAAATATATGAACTAAATGACAGAAATAAAATACATGCATCATATGGAATGTAAATCACAGTACAATGACAAGGTATACTTGCCTGGCAAGAAAGCTGCGTAATATAAACATCAAGGTATCAAGTACAGAGGATCAGAAAATATGGCCTCCAAATAAACGTCTACGGATGCTAAAATAAACATCACCAATATTTCCAGAATAAGCGAGATAGCTAGAAAACACTCCCCTTTCGTCCAATTTGGATACAGGGGCAAAACGGTAATTTTGGGTCAAAGTGGGGTCTATATGTGGGCCACTTTACACCGAAAAGCATGCCAGAGGTAAAGGTCTCTAAATGGGACAAATTATAGGTCAAATAAATTCTAAACGTCAATACGAACTCAACGGTATGTCCAATTTTGGATTTCGGTGAGCCGAACACAAATTTGTCCTAAAAGTCAACTGTGAGGCCTGCAAATATGCGGCTTGGTCAACTATCTTGGAATTGCGTGAAACTTGGGTCACAGGACCAGCGTGATACCACGAATCCAATAGCATAAGTTTTGTCACATTCTGATTAGCGTACACAAAATGGGGTAATGTTTTGTAAAAGTCGCGATACAGAAACTTTTTACGGATACATGTTGATTCCGACGCGCACACACGTCCGAATCAGTTTTTGCGAAAGCCCACACGTCAGGATATACCACACACGCCTTTTGGTACAATTGGTACGCGACGAGGGGGTCCCGTTTGGCGGGACGCGCTCCATATCATAATTTTTTAATATTTTAAAAATAAGTTTTTGGTCGATTTGGAGGCCGAATAATTTTACACATAGAGCAAATTAACAAAAACTAAAAGAACAAAAAAAATTCTCGGTTATATGGAGAAGAAAAACCCTTTAATTAGTTTTTGAAAATAATAAACAGGTTGGTGACAAATTGGGTGTGAACATGGGATTTGGGTTAAAGTTTCTAGACTGCTTTTGGTTAGTTTTCCGGTCATTTTTCGGTCGAATTTTCGATCAATCTAGGGCACGAAAACTCGTCCCGCTTGAATACAAATTCTAGAGGGTTAGGTTGTGAACGTACATGAACAAACCACTCGCAAAAATAATCAAAATTGAGGAAGATACATCACCTTGAAGATGGGCTTGAAACTGTGCACATACGTTGACATCCGCGTGTGGGTGCAGACGGCGGCGGCGGCGGCGGTCGCCGGCGCGACTGAGGGCAGCGCAGAGCTGCGGGGGATCGGCGTCAGCGGCCGGGGAGACTAGGGTTAGGGTTTGGTGGATTTGTATAATATGTAATATATATGTGTATATGTGTATATATACATAGGGAGAGAGAGAGAGAGAGAGAGAGAGAGAGATCGAATGGGAGAAGTATTCTGGCCGTGGGGGGGGGGGGACTTCTGTAGTTCACGGGGGGTTTAGTATTAGGGTTTGCTTAGGAATAGTTTTTAGGGTTAAGTTATTAGTATTATTATTATTTTTCTTTTACTTTTTCTTTTCTTTTTATTTATTTCTATTACTAATATTATTATTATCACTATTATTATTATTATTATTATTATTATTATTAGTACTACTACTACTATTATTATTATTACTATTGTTGCTATTATTATTATTATTATTATTACTATTAACCTTATATATATATATATATATATATATATATATATATATATATATATATATATATATATATTCACATATATAAATGAGGTAAATTTCAAAAATAATATTTGCACACAAAATAAATTCTAGAAAATTATTTTGTAAGTCTTTAATAACACTACACTCAAAATATTTTATAATTAATAATTAGATATTTATTCAGTTATAATAAATTAAATAATTATATTATCTAATTAACTTAGTAATTAATTAAATGAATATTCAACAAAATAGATAATAGTAAATAATATGCACATCTATAAAAAGAAAAAAAATGCCTAACTTGGCACAAAAAATTGTGGGCTACTAATTGTAGGAAGTTGGGGTTGGAAAATAACCACAATTAAATTATATCTATAATATCTAAATATTTAGCACAGACTCTATGGTCGTTACACTAATGTCATACTAATGCCAAGGGATCGAATTCATGTGCCACGAAAAGATCCTACAAGTAGTGTCTCTTGTGTAGGCTATACTTCCTATGAAGGGAGATACATATTTTGGGGTCATCTTATATTATTAATGTCCAAACTATGGTAAAGTGTCCTAATAAAATTATTAAATTTTATTTGATTTGAAAATGATCTAAAATAAATACAAAATACACACAAGATACCTATTTTTGGGTGAGGGAGTTTACAATCTATACAACTTAAAAGAATTTTATCCTCGAAATTAAAAATATGGCATAATTTGTTAACTCCTTCACATTAGTATCTAAGACAAGTCAACCACAATCTTCTTAAAAATTTAAATGACAAAATATATTCAAATCTATCATAATTCCTTCAAAATTAAAATAGCTACTATTTAAATCAAAATTCAACCAATCGTAATCTCTTTTCGATTTTTAAATAATTACCTCCAAATTTAAGCTAAATCTATATGACATCTTCAAGATTTAAATAACTCATATCAAATTTTATATCACGATCTCCAACTATCATAATCTCCTCTAGAAAATAATTCTAATCAAATATTATTCAAATTTTCAACTTATGAATTTTGTACTCTTTAAATTTTAAATTTAATTTCCATCATCAATATTTCAAATGGGTGATCCACAATCAAAATTTAACTTTTAATTCAAATCATTAAATTATAAAATTTTAAATCTAATTCAACAATTGTTCAAGTCTAAAACTATAAATTTATCCTCAAAATCTAAATCGATGATTCAACCTTCAATATTCAAAATTTAAATCATGTGCTCAAAGTATAAATGTTTGGTCTGTAATATCAAGATTTCAAAATTTATTAAATCCTCATCGTCTTAATCATTCTTCTAAAATTCTAAACATTTTAAAATGACTTAAATCTCTCAATCTAATCTTACTTGATAACAATCTAAAAGAAATTACCTCAAGTTGACAATGCAATCTTCTTCCCAACTTAGAATTTACCCATCTATCATATAAGGCTATACATTTAAGAAAAATATTTCTCAAATTATTTCATCATGTTATTCAATCCTCAAAGGTTTTAACACCAAATATATCAAATGTGATATGCCCTTAATTACAAAAGATAGTCACCAAATAATGTAATTGGCCTATAGGATATATCTAGTACTATCCGTGTATCAAACTTATACCAAGCACGAGCGTTCGTCTTTCCGAAATAGGGAATACAAAGAACGATAATAAAGAATTCAAGGAAGAGGTGATAGAATACAAGTACGGGGTTCAAAGCGATTAAAGAATTAAAAAAATTATCAAGACAATTGTGGATTAAAATTTTATTTTGGTAAAACTCCTATTCGCAGGTTCATATCAGAACAGTTATGTACCTGATATGATATGCTCTGACCTATCTGGAGGGCAAGTATATTTGTCTAACAAGTTGAGTCAACTACATCTTAATCCACGTAAAGTAGTCATGCGAAGAGCGAACAAAGCGTACTAAGGTTAGCTAGACTATAATACACTGATTCTGATTTAGATAATGTATTAGTAGGCATCCCCAATAACACATATGTCATGAACAAGCTCGATAAAAGAATAATCTTGCAAAACTAGGCTATAAAATAGCAGCATAAGTCGAGGTAGTCCAAAAAATATAAGTACGCTGGATTATGATGAAAGAAGGTACAAAATAATTCAAGTTCACCAAGAAGATGAGACTCGTCCGGTGTTATGCCTCTACAGATGCCATACTTACTCCTTGTCTAAGTATCTAGTCGATCAAATGGGGGTATGGGCCTCCAAGCTCTATATTCTGGATAAATATTATCTTCTTATGGAAGTCTATAGTTGGTGTCATTCAGTTACACTTCATTAATGGGTCAAAAGGACTATGTGTTACTAGGTTGTGAGGCATACTACCCAACTTAAAAGAATTAACTAATACTGTAATAGCCTTAAGGGAAATCTATGAATTAACCTTGTCCTTGTAAATAAAGTAGAAACTCTTGTTAGGGTATACGAGAAGAGACCTTTGTACTTATTAAGGTATCCTATTGCATTATAAAACTCCATAGGTAATGGTTATCTTAAGTCTTAATCATTCTGCTTATAGAACAAGGTATTAACTGTAAGAATGGAAAATTTACTGGCCCTTAAGTGGAAGAGGATATAACCTATATGGAGTTATGTGGAACAGATTACTTGATTTGAAACTAAAGGATAATGATAAAATCATAATCTAATTAAACAACTCAACTATCAGGTTCTAACTACCAAGCACATAATTTTAAAATTCAAGATTAACAACTATAATCCTAGCAAACTATATATCCTAACATAAAAAAAAATTACTTGGCCTACAATCAGAAGGGTTAGGTGGTACGAATTGAAAGATGAAGGAAAATTTTTAGTCGTCACACAAATAGCGAGCGTTAAGGTTTCGGAGGAACAAGATATGAAATTAAATAGAGAGACTCTTGACAATATCATGGTTTCCTAAGGGGAAGTGGTATGCTAGTCTCTATGTTCGAGGTATGATCAAGAAAAATATTCTATTCATTCCTCTTAGTTTCCTAAGGTACTGTTCTGCTAATATTAAGACAAAAAGCTAAATTTATAGTTCTCTAATACTATCTCACTATGAAAGTTAGGTTTAGTCCTAATATTCAACCTTTGATTTCTATTGGTTCCTCAATACTAGGGTTAAACAATATGGTCAAATTTCTAACTAACCCTATTAGTGTCTATACTACTCTCAAGTCATTCCTAAATATTAAGGGATAATGGTCAATCAATTTATTGGTATTGGATGCTAGGGTTCATTAGGTATGCTAACTTAGTGATGTGCTAATATTCTAGTTATATTCTTAGTAGGAATATTACCCTAATTATCATTCTAACAATAATGATTCCTATATTCTAGCAGAAGGCTATACTCAAGAAACTATTAGGGAAGTACATTAATCAAGCATGATACAATTATTTAAATAGAACGAATTGGAAGGAAGATGAGTCATAGTCAAATATGGATGAGATCCTATACTCTAATCCTATTTGCAGGCTTGCTCGGTACAATAACGTAACCAAGACAATATGCTCTCGACCTGCATGGGCCACCACTAAAAATATGTCACGCCCCAGTCCCAAAATATGTAGGACTAGGAATACGTAAGCATGCCAGCCGTATGTATATGGAGACTCCAATATATGAAAACCATAACACAAACGTATGCTATATTATGAACAATAATTCACAAGTGGTATATATTTATCACAAGTCGCAGGGCATAACTAAATCTCATTCACAGAAATCATAAAAAAATAAATAATCAATCAACTATATAACTGAATCGAGTATAAGATGCTTGATAAGAATAAGTAGTTGGGTGGAGACAGATCCACTACCAAACTAGAATATAAAAGAAATAAAATAAGTACATCTAATGAATAATAATGCTCGAAGGGAAGACCTCCTCGAAAGAGATATAAGTGGCAAGTCCTGATCCATGCTCCTGCGAATAGTCATGATCGTCTACATCTGGAAGGGGACCAGGTACTCAGAGGAATATAACAAGATACATAGAAGCATGCGAATAAAGTACTGAAATTAAACATCCAATGGGTCGCCTAACCGTCTATGTGAATGCACTTTGAGAACAACTTTCCAATACGTGGGCTATCTGGCTAAAATAGGATTTGCATGATTCTCTCAGAGAATCAGGGGCCTACGAAGTATGTCATCTTTTGAACGCCAGAGGCCGCCTGATAATAATAATATATAGTGGTCATCATGACCGTACATCTTCGGCGGAGCGTACGGGTTACACAAGGAAAGTGCATAGGAGCCCAAACGCCTTACTTGTTATCATTCCCACGCCATGCTCTAACCATGTCATATCCATAACACGATGATACCTCTAATAACTGCCAAGTCTTCTAGCATGCGAATTCTATCAGCAGTTATTCCCTATCTCATGTCCCATACGTACATGAGGCCAGTCTGCCACGCAAGTCTGTGTCCTACATGAGACACACTCGTGTAACAGATATGTCACGGCCAATTAAACCTAATGATGCCTCCAAATCATGTGGTGGTCTCGTAAAACTAGGTCAACATGCATAATATATATAATAAAGATAAAATACGACGCCACCGTCATTGCATCCAAGTTATTCTTGGACGCACAGTTTATATAGCAGTTAAAATATATGAACTAAATGACAGAAATAAAATACATGCATCATATGGAATGTAAATCACAGTACAATGGCAAGATATACTTGCCTGGCAAGAAAGCTGCATAATATAAACATCAAGGTGTCAAGTACAGAGGATCAGAAACTATGGCCTCCGAATAAACGCCTCCAGATGCTGAAATAAACATCACCAACATTCTCAGAATAAGCGAGATAGCTAGAAAACACTCCCCTTTCGTCCAATTTGGACATAGGGGCAAAACGATAATTTTGGGTCAAAACAGGGTCCACATGTGGGCCACTTTACACCGAAAAGTGTACCAGAGGTAAAGGTCTCTAAATAGGACAAATTATAGGTCAAATAAATTTTAAACGTCAATACGAACTCAACGGTATGTCCAATTTTAGATTCCGATGAGCGGAACACAAATTTGCCATAAAAGTCAACCGTAGGGCCCGTAAATAGGCGGCTTGGTCAACTGTCTCAGAATTGTGTGAAACTTGGGTCATAGGACTAGCGTGATACCACAAATATAATGGCACAAGTTTTGTCGCATTCTGACGAGCGTACACAAAATGGGGTGATATTTTGTAAAAGTTGCGATACAGGAACTTTTTACAGATACATATTGATTCCGACGCGCGTACACGTCCGAATCAGTTTTCTTAAATGTCCACACGTAAGGATATACCACACGCGGCTTACGGTGCAATTGGTATGCGACGAGGCGGTCCCGTTTGGCGGGGCGCGCTCCGTATCATAATTTTCTAATATTTTAAAAATAAATTTTTGGTCGATTTAGAGGCCGAATAATTTTACACATAGAGCAAATTAACAAAAACTAAAAGAACAGAAAAATTCTCGATTATATGGAGAAGAAAAACCCTTTAATTAGTTTTCAAAATAATAAACAGGTTGGCGGCAAATTGGGTGTGAACATGGGGGTTCAGGTTGAAGTTTCTGGACTGCTTTTGGTCAGTTTTTCGGTCATTTTTTGGTCGAATTTTCGACCAATCTAGGGCACGAAAACTCGTCCCGCTTGAATACAAATCTTAGAGGGTTAGGTTGTGAACGTACATGAATAAACCGCTCGCAAAAATAATCAAAATTTAGGGAGATACATCACCTTGAAGATGGGTTCGAAACTGTGCACATACGCTAACATCCGCGTGCGGGCGCGGACGGCTGCGACAGCGGTCGCCGGTGCGGATGGCTGTGACGGCGGTCGCCACGCAGCTGAGGGAGACTAGGTTTAGGGTTAGGGTTTAGGTTTGTGGATTTGTATAATATGTAATATATATGTGTATATATACATAGGGAGGGAGAGAGAGAGAGAGAGAGAGAGATCAGATGGGAGAAGTATTCTGGCCGATGGGGGGGGACTTCTGTAATTCACGGGAGGTTTAGTATTAGGGTTTGCTTAGGAATAGTTTTAGGGTTAAGTTATTAGTATTATTTTTTCTTTTCTTTTTCTTTTTCTTTTTCTTTTTCTTTTTCTTTTTCTTTTTCTTTTTTTTTCCTTTTTATTTATTTCTATTTCTATTACTAATATTATTATCACTATTATTATTATTATTATTACTATTATTACTATTGTTGCTATTATTATTATTATTATTATTATTATTATTATTAACCTTATATATATATATATATATATATATATATATATATATATATATAAATGAGGTAAAATCCAAAAATAATATTTGCACACAAAATAAATTCTAGAAAATTATTTTGTAAGGCTTTAATAACACTACACTCAAAATATTTTATAATTAATAATTATATATTTATTCAGTTATAATAAATTAAATAATTATATTATCCAATTAACTTAGTAAATAATTAAATAAATATTCAATAAAATAGATAATAGTAAATAATATGCACATAATATTTAGCACAGACTATATGGTCGTTACACTAATGTCATACTAATGCTAAATGATCGAATTCATATGCCACGAAAAGATTCTACAAGTAGTATCTCTTGTGTAGGCTACTTCCTATGAAGGAAGATTCATATTTTGGGGTCATCCTATATTATTAATGTCCAAACCATGGTGAAGTGTCCTAATAAATTTATTGAGTTTTATTTGATTTGAAAATGATCTAAAATAAATACAAGGAATGCAAAATACACACAAGATACCTATTTTTGGGTGAGGAAGTTTACACTTTGTCCGACTACACGTGACATGATTGACTGGACTTGACTTGGTATGACTTTACATGGCTTCATCGGACATGGCTTGGCTTGGTTTCACTTTGTTTCACCTAGATTGACTTGTCTTCACTTGGCTTTACCTGGCTTCACTTGGTTACACATGGATTGGAAGTTATCATGGCTTACATGAGTCCGTATGTGAAATGTATATTAAAACTTATCTATGTTACTATTAGAACTTAATTTATTGTATCATGTATAGGATGGATTCTGCGGAATGCTACACCCGAATTCATACAAGAAAATGCTAAGGACTAAACAACTAGAGACTCACATAGTTCATGGCTAGGGATTTTCCTAGATTGCATGCAGTCCCGGTTACCCACAACAAAGAAATAAGTACATGGCTTCATCGAGTGGATTTAGATTGTTTTAATGTACACCAATAGGAATCCCGGACAGACTGCAGGGGCATGTGATCAGAAGAAACTCTAGCATCGCGTTGCATTATAAATATTAGTAATTAAGGATTGTGAAAACCCTAGTTAGTTAAAGTATCAAGCCGTACTTATATGATTTATCGTGATTGATGAATGATGTTTAGTCTAGGCCTTACATGATATCACGCTTATATTTTCAGCACTTGTCATTTATTTACCTTCAGTCTTTACTTTCAGTATTTTTTTGTGTTGTTGTATTGCTGGTTTAAGTTTCTAACTTGGCTTACTTTGTGGTACTTGCTATTTTGGGGTCTGACCCCACTGGTTTTGCATGGCCAGATCCAGTAGCTACACCAGAGGATCTTCCGTATCTTCCTGATGATGGTGACTACCCGAAGCACTAGACCGTTTGAGTGGGTTATCTTACTTCCTCGCTCAGTTGTACATTCTTCTTTGTTGACGTTTAGCCACCGAGCACATGTTTAGCTCATGTTCTGGTATGATTTGTTAGTCTACGGGCATTTGGATGATTAGCAGATCCTATGGTTGATCATGTATGGCTTAGACTCTGGCTAGTTTATTCATTTTGTGTTTACTAGCTTCATGATCATCTGTATATTATAGTTTGGGATACTTTACTATTATACTTCAGCTGATCTTACATCTTGTTATTATATCTGTTGTTCCTGTGATTAAGATATTAGGGCTTGTTGAACCTAGGCTTAACTATTGGATTATAGTAGTGACCTCTCATGTCTTCAGCTTTACCGTATATACGGAGTACCGGTATGCTCTAATTATACGTAGTTGGCCTTGTCGGTCCCATTCTCTAGTATTCCGATTTTGGATTGTGATACTGTTTTAGTGGTGGCCCATGCAGGTCTGATTTTCAGATATATGGGGGGTTGTTGTTGTTGTTGTTGTTATTGCCAGATGTCTCAATCCTAAACGGTTCCCCTTGATCCCTAGTCAATTATCTCTATCCCTGATTCTTGATCTGTTAACTACTTATTCATTGATCTATCATGTACTTCTATTGACTCTCGTGTCCTTATTTTTCAAGGACACTGTTCCAGTTACTACCGGCCAGATGGATCGAGTGCAACTTGAGGAGAGTCAGCATTTGGGAGATCAGCGTATTCCTGGGGATCAGCCTCATTATTCAGGGGCAGGATCTAGAGTAGATCCTGAGGCAGATCGAGCGGCAGTATCAGACCAGCAGGCAGCCCCAGTGCAGCCAGTGCACCCAGTTCAGCCCCGAGCAGCCAGAAGGTGTTGTCGGAGCACTGATGGATGTTCTTTGAGGTTTCATGGTGACCCAACAACACCAGAGTGATGTACTCACTCAGTCGGTCCTGACAGCAGTGGAACGAGGTGGTTCTCAGATTCATAATTTTACGACCAGCTTCAGGCGACTCAGTCCTCAGTTCTTCTTGGAAACAGAGGACACAATTTCATCCGATGCTTAGATGCAGGATACTGAGGCCATCCTTGAGGCAGCAGGGACTCCGGCCAGAGAGCGAGTAGCTGTAGTAAGGCTACAGCTGTTGGATTTGGCCTGTGATTGGTGGGCAGTGTAGGAGGTTTCCCTCATAGCCCCGATTATGTTGTCAGTTTTTACTTAGAGATTTCAGGCGAGGTACTTTGACATGGTGGCGCATTATGAGCTACAGTAGAGGTTTAACAACCTCAGACAAGAGGGCAGGACCATCGACGGTTATGTGATGTAGTTTGCAAGACTTAGTTAATTTTTCCCCATATTGGTAGCGACCGAGTTGGAGAGGGCTAGGAGGTTCCAGCAGAGACTTTATTTAGAGATTATCCTGGCAGTAGAGCAGTATGAGTTTCAGACCTTTGACGCAGTAATACGGGCAGCCAGGAGGTTTGAGTACACCTCGCAGAGGATCACATATCGAGTTGGGGGCCAGAAGAGGTCCCATATTTCAGGAGGATCATCGTCCCAGTCATCAGCACCAGCTCCAGCAGTATGAGCCCTGACGATTGGATCCTCAAGGTGTAACGCCCCGCTCCGCGCCGGCGTTATGTATCAAGGTGAGTGGGCAGAACTTCGTTCTCTGATTCTTGCACGCCCTAAATAAATAACCTGAGTTTTTGCTTGCAATATTTTCTTAAGAGAATGATAGAACCTGCCTTGCATGCTAATAAGAGAACTCACCTAGCTTGTCTTGAATCAAAGTCTGCTAAACGAGAATCCTGATCGCTGGCTTAGAGTGCATGAACATGTTCACTATCGTCTATGCTTCGAGAGAACCATACTGTGCCTGAATGTGTTCAAGTGATAAGGCGGATTGCCCCGCAACAGAGAGTGTTTATAGATGGTTCGTCTCGTCTGCATACTGAGAGTTTTGATAGTGTTCCATGCATTCGCACGCGATCGGACAATGGCTTTTGGTGCAGAGCTGAACTTCATGTGTCACGGCTGCTACAGAGATAGTGGAAAGCAACCATGAGTCACAGCTGCCATTAGCATCAGATAAAAGAGTCATTGGTATGCTGGACTAACCGCTGCCGATCCTGAGGTACTCGGGGACCGCCATTCATATAGCTAAGTCATTGTGTTGGCTTGGATAGAGGACTGCCCCTAAGAATGTGCATTGTGTGTCTAGCTTTGCATCTGACCCTCGAGTCGCACGAGACACGCTGCGCACACCCTGGAACATGATCGGTTTGCTTGCCTGCTTAGTATATGAAACTCTGTTTCCAAACATGTTTCTAAACAAGTAAATCGACTCTGCTAGAACTGCATGAAACGAACCTAGGTAAAACTAGAAAGATCACTAGTAATGTAATGTTTTATAACATGATTACTTAGTGCCTGTTTGAGTGAATGCTTATTTCTGTTCAGTTGATTTATCTCACCAGTACTTATAAAAGTGCTGACCCCCCAACAGTTTACTTGCTTGTGCAGGTACTGGATCGTCCGAGGGAGCGATAGGCGTGCCACAGTCCCGAAGACCCGAAATCCTGGTTTCGATTGTTGCCCCGAGAATGCTATCGTATAAGGGGGCATAATGTATGGAACGAACGTGTGCCTTTGCTAAAGGAAACCCAAGTTGCCTCGATTGTCCCGAACACTCAGTTGGCTAATGCATTGCATTGCAACAAGTCCCTTTCCGCTGCTTACTCGATTGATGCGATGATAGCCAACTATCAACTTAAACGATTGGCCTTGCACGGGCGCAACCCCAGGCCCGTGCGGCATCACGTCCCCCGAAAGCTCGAACGGGCCATTCGCTTGGCTCCCTTCCTCCCTCGCACCCGCAGGACGGGCGCGGTGATTCGCGTCCGGCGCGCCGAGGCACGGTGATTCGTGCCCGGTTCGTTGATTCCCGGCCGCACGGGGCGGGGCAGGGCGGAGCGGCGGCCCGGGCGGGTCCGGGGCGTGACAGAATGGTATCAGAGCGGAATCGATCTTCGGGCCTCTATGACTCTGAGATGATATGGTTTTGCAAAGAGCGTTCCATACAATAAGTCCATAGATATTCTCAAAGTGCAAAATATTTCCTGAACTTGAATTGCTTGATTGTTTCGATTGAGTACGGCGAGGGACGGCACTATCGCTACTCGGGATATCGAGAAGTTTATCCTTGAAGTTTCGAGGACGAAACTTTTTGTTGGTTGGTAAGTATGTAACGCCCCGCTCCGCGCCGGCGTTATGTATCAAGGTGAGTGGGCAGAACTTCGTTCTCTGATTCTTGCACGCCCTAAATAAATAACCTGAGTTTTTGCTTGCAATGTTTTCTTAAGAGAATGATAGAACCTGCCTTGCATGCTAATAAGAGAACTCACCTAGCTTGTCTTGAATCAAAGTCTGCTAAACGAGAATCCTGATCGCTGGCTTAGAGTGCATGAACATGTTCACTATCGTCTATGCTTCGAGAGAACCATACTGTGCCTGAATGTGTTCAAGTGATAAGGCGGATTGCCCCGCAACAGAGAGTGTTTATAGATGGTTCGTCTCGTCTGCATACTGAGAGTTTTGATAGTGTTCCATGCATTCGCACGCGGTCGGACAATGGCTTTTGGTGCAGAGCTGAACTTCATGTGTCACGGCTGCTACAGAGATAGTGGAAAGCAACCATGAGTCACAGCTGCCATTAGCATCAGATAAAAGAGTCATTGGTATGCTGGACTAACCGCTGCCGATCCTGAGGTACTCGGGGACCGCCATTCATATAGCTAAGTCATTGTGTTGGCTTGGATAGAGGACTGCCCCTAAGAATGTGCATTGTGTGTCTAGCTTTGCATCTGACCCTCGAGTCGCACGAGACACGCTGCGCACACCCTGGAACATGATCGGTTTGCTTGCCTGCTTAGTATATGAAACTCTGTTTCCAAACATGTTTCTAAACAAGTAAATCGACTCTGCTAGAACTGCATGAAACGAACCTAGGTAAAACTAGAAAGATCACTAGTAATGTAATGTTTTATAACATGATTACTTAGTGCCTGTTTGAGTGAATGCTTGTTTCTGTTCAGTTGATTTATCTCACCAGTACTTATAAAAGTGCTGACCCCCCAACAGTTTACTTGCTTGTGCAGGTACTGGATCGTCCGAGGGAGCGATAGGCGTGCCACAGTCCCGAAGACCCGAAATCCTGGTTTCGATTGTTGCCCCGAGAATGCTATCGTATAAGGGGGCATAATGTATGGAACGAACGTGTGCCTTTGCTAAAGGAAACCCAAGTTGCCTCGATTGTCCCGAACACTCAGTTGGCTAATGCATTGCATTGCAACAAGTCCCTTTCCGCTGCTTACTCGATTGATGCGATGATAGCCAACTATCAACTTAAACGATTGGCCTTGCACGGGCGCAACCCCAGGCCCGTGCGGCATCACGTCCCCCGAAAGCTCGAACGGGCCATTCGCTTGGCTCCCTTCCTCCCTCGCACCCGTGGGACGGGCACGGTGATTCGCGTCCGGCGCGCCGAGGCACGGTGATTCGTGCCCGGTTCGTTGATTCCCGGCCGCACGGGGCGGGGCAGGGCGGAGCGGCGGCCCGGGCGGGTCCGGGGCGTGACACAAGGAGGACAGTATCATCACATCATTCATCCTAGACGCGCCCTCAACAAAGGCAGTCTTCCTCATATTCTTCCTGTAGTTGTTTATATTGCAGAAAACCTGGGCATTTTATATGAGAGTGCCATAGGACACATGGATTATGCTTGGTGTGTGGGGCATCAGACCACTTGATCAGAGCATTCCCCAGGTGGGACTAGACTGGATAATCATCAGCCCAGTTAACAGTTCGGCCAGTAGTGCCATAGTACAGGGCACCAGCACCGACGCAGCAATAGCAGGTTCAGAGGCCTTTGCCTCCACATGCTCAGGCATTCCAGCAGAGGCCACAATAGTATGCGCAAGCCCAGGTGAGACCTCAAGGACATCAGCAGTGGGGACCATCACCTGGAGGACTGGGTCGAGCATTCTTGCTATCGATAGTAGAGGCTTTGCAGAAGAAGAGGTGGTATCAGGTACCATTCTCGTCCACTTTTATTCAACTTCAGCTTTATTTGACTCTGGTGCATCGTATTCATTTATATCCTCATGATTTGCGACACGAGTTGGATTAGAGTCCGAGTCCTGACCTGTAAGGTTGAATATACTTACTCGTAACGATCTCGTGGGAGTAGATAGAGTATATCCCTCGTGTAGAGTTATAGTGTGCGGGAGAGAGTTTTTTGTGAGGTTGATAGAGTTTCCTATGTGTGATTATGATGTCGTCCTTGGGATGGATTGGTTGAGTGGGAGACACGCGACGATAAATTTCCATAGTGGCAAGGTTATCTTTCATGTACCTAGTGGAGAGGAGTTCTCATTCTTAAGAGTTGCAGTAGAGTCACCAGAGGTTACACTGATATTGGCAGAGGCCAAGAAGGCACAGTTTCCCAGGGTAGTTTATGAGTTTCCTGACATATTTTTTGACGAGATACCCAGTGTACCAACAGTTAGGATATGGAGTTCTACATTGATTTGATCCCAGGAGCAGATCCACTTTCAGAGAGATTTTACAGGATGTCACCATCTGAGTTGGAGATCTTGTACCGGATGATAAAGAATTTGAGAGCCAAGAGGTTTATTAGACCTAGTACATCGCCTTGGGGAGCCCCGTTACTTCTTATTAAGAAGAATGATTGTTCATCGCGTTTAGTTATTGATTATAGAATACTAAATACGAAAACCATTAAGAACAAGTATCCATTGCCCAGGATAGATGATTTGTTTGATCAGCTCAGCGGGGCAGCTGAGTTTTCTAAGATCGATTTACGGTCTGGGTATCATTAAATTAGAGTCAGAAAGCAGGATATACCCAAGACGGCATTCAGATCAAGATATGGTCATTGGGAGTTCCTAATTATGCCATTTGGAGCGACCAATGCACCAACTATATTCATGTCTCTCATGAATAGCATCTTTATGCCTTACTTAGACCAGTTTATGATAGTGTTCATTGATGATATCTTGGTCTATAGTCGGAGTGAGGAAGATCATGAGCAGCATATACACGTACTTCTTCAGATTCTATGAGAGCAGCAGCTGTACGCGAAGTTCAACAAGTGTGAGTTCTGGCTTAATGGTATCTCATTCTTGGATCATATCATTTCTGGTGGAGGAGTTGAGGTAGATCCCAGGAAGGTGGAGGCTATTGAGAGTTGGCCAGTAACCCATACAGTTTCAGATGTGCGTAGTTTCCTGGGTCTAGCAGGTTACTACAGGCGGTTTATGACAGACTTTGCGAGGATCCACGCACCCTTGACACGGCTGATGGCACTTCACTTTGATGGGAGTGATTACCCCCTAGAGGTCTCAGTGTCTGTTCCTTGAGAATCATCATCTTCTCGGAATGACTGATTGTTGTAGAGTTCTGGAGGATTACTACCCCCAGCTTGCAGAGTAATCTAGGGTCTTGAGAGACCACCCCCAGTTGTTGCCAGTTTTGACTTTGAACGGGTGTCCAAAAAAACTCCTTCTACAGGTACCGCTACTTTACTCCGGCCCCTCGACACGCTTACTGAGAGTGGAGGGTTGGAGGTGTTGGACTTTCGGCCTCTCCTCGTGGAAAGGGACTTCCAAATGGAGTAACATGAGGCGAGGGACAACTTCTCCTCTTCTGGTATTTGTACCTATTTTTGGGGGCACTGTCGGATGCGTGCACTTGGCTGCAGTCTTTGAAATACTGTATACTGATTTTCAGGTACTACTGCTTTGGCACATCAGTAGTTAATGATAATGTGGGCACAGTAGTGTCCAGGAGAAAAAATCTCACATGTTGTGGCTTTCTCCCTTACTTAGCGCTTGTGATTAATCATGTCGCGTAAGTTGAGCGAAGGATGATTCACCTTTACACCCTCTTTATGAGCACGGCAGAACCGAGCGCAAGGGTATACAGGTGCTGTGTTTGCTCCCTGACCCGGGGTTCGTACAAGAACTTTTCCTAGGTTGTTAGTGGAAGACTTTTGAGACTAACCCTGTCCTTGTGCCACTGCGGGCTGGACGCATAGGTCAATTTTGTATAACTTTTCGTCAGGGGTACGCATAGCAGTTAGCGGTGCACATCGACGATTAGTCATATGAGTAGTTGCTTCGGTTTGACAAACCTGCACTTCCTTAGACTTTCTTGTCATGGCATGCACCGATGCGTAGTACGAGGAGTCCAAATTTGAATTATTTTCCTTTCTCAGTATAGCAATGGAGTCAGCACTGCATGAGATTCTGTTAAAGACCGAGCTTTTATTGGTGTGGGGGCCGCATGCAACTGTTCTCTAGCGTTTGGAGTTCAATGCCTTATGCTTCTTCTTTTGCGTCCCTTATTGTGGGTGCATAGACGATGCATCAACACTCAAGCTTCTGGAATTATAGTATTTTCCTCTGCTAGAGCTCGAGGGCTGAGTGGTCTTCCCCTCAGGCACGGTTGCCGCATGGACAGGGATGACCTGGGTGGACACATGATGTGTGTCCTCAACAACATAGAAAGAGACAAGGAGTGTATGCACCACAGTTGGGCGAGGCATAGCGGCCTTTGCTACCCTTGTCCTGCGGGGCTTCTTAGGCTTTTCTAGCCTTGGAGAAGGACTCGTGCTGCCTTCAGAAAGCATTTTCTCGAACACTTGCTGGTCGAAGCATACCACCAGCATCTTCTGGGTTAAATCTAGCTTTGCTGCATCGGACTGCGTCATAACCTTCTCATTATAGGAGAAGGATGTCCCCAACAGAATTGCCACCTTGTTTGTCATTGATATAAAGTTTGAACAAACTTTGTTGTGTAACAAACAAAAGAGTATAGAAAAATCCTAGATAGAAAATCTAAGTACAATATTTTTTGATTATGGGGAGTATGACGATGGAGATCGAGAACTGCAGTGACTCCTTTACTTCGTTGATGATCCGATAAGAGAATGATAATGCTTTCTTCTGTTCTCTCTCCTGTATGTGTATGTGCATGTTGGTGGATATGCAACCCTGCTATTTATAGCCATCATGCTGACGGATTATGCGTACGCATATACTATACGCACATGGATTTGGTTACTGCCATGTATCCGTTCTTAACAGAACGACTATAACCATGAGCACATGTCACGATCGATTGGTCACGTGGCATTTTGTTAGGATCTGTTTGTTGCTGAAAATCTAGTTTGTTCTTATTTTGCATGCTTGACTTGGTCATCTTGACACGTGGCCCGCACTCGGTCATAGAGAATCCCCTCAGTTGCAACAGACAGGTTTTGGCTCGATGAGCACCACCCTACTGAACGCATAAGGCCAGAGTCACATGAGACACATGGAGTCTAGGACGCATGTGGCTAGATACGCATAGAACGTTTGGAGTTTGGGGCGCATGGGGCCAGAGACGCATAAAAAGCATGAAGTCTAGGACGCATGGGGCCAGAGACACATGCAATTTTGTCTCTCATACACGTAGCATTGTATGGCTACATAATGACAAAAGTAATCATGGCGGTGACTGACATCAACTGCCAGCGTCAAAGTCGAGGTATCTTAGAGTCATTATTACTGTCAGAGTCATAAATGCTCCCACTTGACTAATGTGACACTATGCATCTAACGATTCATGTGTCATTTAATATTTGACGCATACTGAGATCCATCGACGTATGAGGATTGGGGCGCATATGGGTTTTGAGATTTTTTATGCTTCTACACAGCTAGCTTGTACCCTAGTGGTTTTGAGTTTGGTAAAATTCAGACACATTTCGGTTTCTCGAAAATCTATTTTAGGAGTATTTTAAGGAATTGATCTATCAAACCTTAGAATTTATGAAATCTAATGCTCCTATTTTGTAGGAAATTTAATTTCATGCAATTTTGACCTTTGAAAAGTCGAATTCTAATTTAAAACGAAGTTTTTATAGCCGAAAAAGTTTTAAAAAATTACATGTCCCAACTGCTGTGTAATTTCAGAAAATTTGAAGGTAATCCACGAAAATTCGACGTATATTCCAAATTTTCACCCAGAAATATGATGTTTTGTATCGAATAATTTAACGGTAATTCGTAAAAATTCGTCGGATAATTTGAATTTGTCTGTTTTGCCTAATTTTGGCTTATTTTGTCTTTTTTTTATATTTCCTTCGACTATAATGATTTCTTAGCATGATTAGTTGATATTTTATAGTTAAGGATTGATTTTACACCCTATATACTTGACATGAGCATATGTTTATATATTATACCATGTCCTGATCCTGATAGTAGCTCGTAGTAGCGCACTCATATATTTTTCTGTTGTGGCTTGTCATAGCGCACTCTTGTCTTGCCTATGTGGTTGTTTTCTTGTCTTGTACTTGTACTTGTGATTGTTAATCATTGTCCAGCCCTGCATATCCCGAAGGGAGTACTATATCTACGATGGATTTTGCGGAATGTCACACCTCGAATCCAAGTGAAAATGTTAAGGATTAAAACAACTAGATAATTAATTAGACATTTGGACGGAGAATCTCCAGGTGAATATAGTCCTATATCCCAACAATATTTTTCGTATTTTTTTATGGATTTGGAGCTCTTCGTCGCGAGGGACACACTTCCAGCTCAGTGTTGAGTGATGTATATGCATGGACTTTACACAATCTCAACGTTGTGTGATATTTGCCATTATGAGCACATCTCTCATATGGTGCATCTGCTAAACTTATTTTTCTTTTCCGACGTTTGGGGTAGCTTAGACAGACTATAGGGCATGCACCGTACAATTTTTTTTAAATTGTATATGTTAGTAACTAGGATTTGTGATAACCTTATTTAGCTGTAGCAAGTCGTACTTCTTGATTGACCGTGATTGATGGATGATGTCCATTTTTCTGCTTGTGTCAGTACTTGTTATTGTACTTTGATCTTGTCTTGGTCCATGTACATGTGTGCCATGTTTTCCTGATCCTGTACTTACATGCTGCTACTGTCTACCTTACATGATCTTGTATATGTTTATATGTTCCCATTTACTTTACATGTTTTCAGTTTTTTTTTATGTTTTTTGGTGAAGTTTACTATTATCTTGGTTGTTACTTGTTGTCTTTTATATCTGTCATTATTTATGCTTGTATACTGGTTTTAGTTCATAATTTGACCTCATTTGTGGTACTTACTATTGGGGGTCTGACTCCACTGGTTTTGTATGGCCAGATCTCATGACAGAATTAGATGAACTTTCCTATCTTTTACTTGATGGTGATCACCCGGAGCACCAGAGTACCTGAGTAGGTTTTTACTTTATTCTCCTACTAGTATCTGTATATTATTCTTTTGTGACGTTTAGCTTCCGAGCACGTGTTTATCTCATGTTTGGGACTTGACATCCTGCCTACGGGCTAACATGATTTTGTTTATATCTAGTCTGCAGCTAGTGTTGATCTTATATGACTTATACTCTTGCTAGTTCATTATTTTGTTCAACTAGCTTCATGATCATCTATGTATACATAGTTTATGTTTGATGATCATATATCTTATATCTTGTTGATTTGCATGCGATTAAGACACCTATGATTGCTTGACATATGATTGACTGTTGGCTTGTAGTATTAATCCCTCATATCTTTTACAGCCGTGATCGTGTTTCAGGGTACTGGTGTTATATATTATGTGTAGCTGGCTTTGTCTGCCTCCGCTCTCCAGTATTCTTGTTTTGGGATGTGACACTAACATAGAGCTAACATAATATCTCATTATGACTATCATGAAATTACTAGCTTTTACCTGCAATTGATCCTCGTAATGTTGTCGTATCCTCCACGGTTATATTGAATGCTTGCTTGACTTGTTGTCCTCTGTTATGCTATATAGCTCTCGCAAACTGCGTCACATGGTCAAAAAGTAGTCCTTGTAGACGAACTCCTAGTGCTAGTGAATGATTTGTTCCATCTTCAAGTTGTTGCGCTCTAAGTACATGTGGCCTCTGAATAATTGGTGCTACAATACATGAGCCATATGCTGGTTGGAACTACAAATCCAACCCAAACCATGCATACTATGAAATGAGTCTGATCATATCATCTTTTCTCATAATACTGGAAAGTTGGGATATCTTGAAGATGATATGGTGTTGCTCTATGTTGATGATATGCTAAGGGATGTCTCTCGGATACTCTTGATACGAGTCGAGGTGATATATCTGTTGAAGTGGAATGTCTCTTCTTTGTTTGTTTCTCACTGCTGATGGACTAATGTATCTTTGATGCACTCAATACTGTTGTATGTTTCGTGTGTGCTACAATCCCGATCAACTGTCGCAACTCAAAGTTAAGGTTTTTGTGGAATCTTCTAGATTTCTCCTACTCTTACTAAACTATTGATGGCACAAATCTACTTAAGCTACTGAACTCCGCGTCGTACTCATCCACGATCATTGTGCCTTGGCTGAGAAACATGAATTTCTCTTGGAGCTCGAATCGAATGAAGGTGGGACTAAATCTGTCGTTGAAGAGCATGTTGAAGTCTTACCAAGACTGGTTGGTCCCTAAGCATCTTTATTGGGCTTCCCGCCAATAGTGTGCAAGCTCCTCTAATTAAAGTCGAACTGCAGTCACCCACTTGTCTCTCGATAACTCTGACGCTCTTAACATATTTAGTATCTTCACTAACCATGTGACGGCCTCGTTAGAATTATCTGTGCCCTTGAAGATTGGAGGCATCATCTTTTAAAACTTGTCTATCGTACCTTTTTTACTAGTATACTTTGCCTCAAAAGCTTGTTCTGTTGCTACCGCATCTACATTATCTACTAGAAGATATGAAGCATCGGTGGTCCATCGGTCTGTAGGTGCTGCTGTTGAGGTGGTGCATACGTCTGCAGAGTAAACTGAGGGAGTGGTGGAATTTCGTCTCTTCTAATTCTAGAAGTTAGTGGATGCGACTGTTGAATCGGTTTATCTTCAAATGCTTGTCAGAATATTTGACTTATAGTTAGATATTATTATATAATTAAATAATTAATTAAAATTTAATAATTTATTAATTTTTAATTACGTGAACAATGAAGGCTTGAGCCGTTTTCGCGTAGAGATTTTGTTTTGCTTCAAAATATTGTAATTATAATTTTGAAATTACGACAAGATTCTGAAATCCTTTTTAACTCACCAATACCGTGCTTCCCTATCAATCCATCAAGAGACCTACAACAAACAAATGGCCGCTTGCGTCTCTCTTTCGTCTCTGTTTTTTAGGGTTTCCTCCGCTCATCTCTCAAACCCTGACCCTAATGGCGGAAGACATCGTCTCTGCTTCGCTAATCCGAAGCTCACTTCCCTTTCTCTCCCTACCCCTCGCATCCGCTTCTCTTCGACCGTCGCCTTCGCCCGCCGGAAGAAGACCAGCTCTCCGGACTCCAAAGCGCAGCCTTCTCCCAAATTCAAGGTAGCAATCGAACCCCATAAATTGCTTAATTTGTTGTTGGGTTCCTTCTAAATTGCAGAATTACTGGTTTCTTCGTGTTAAAGTTGGTATCTTCCGTCTGTATGTAGCTGAATTTGTTGTTGGAAATGATAAAATTTATAATCCATGCCATTTGTGTTAGCCAATCCTTTTCTTTATCTCATATGTTGTTGATTTTAATTGAGGTATAATTATTTGTACTTTTACTTTTATTGTTTATGTTCAATTCATTGTCATTTGTGGGAGAATATTACTATGCTCATAGTTGCTATGGTCACTGGAGCACATAAGCGAGACTTGATTTATCAGTATTATTAAGTATTAGTAGTGTTGGGCTTTAGTCCCACATCGGATAGAACAATAGGGCAAGGAATTAGCCTCTTCTATATATATGTAACCTCCTCCTCAATAAAAAATCATCATATTATCCAACTCTACATGGTATCAGAGCCATAACCCATCCACTCTCTTCCCCCCCTCCCAAAAAAAAAAAAAAAAAACCCTAACCCTAGACCCCCCCTCCCCGCTGTCGCCCCCTCCTCCCCCCCGCTATAGCCAACGCCCCCTTCCCCCCCACCCTGCAGTCGACTGCTACCCCTGCTGTTGCTGCCGCTGCTTGCAGCCTCTAGTAGTCCCTCCCCCCCCCCCGCGTCCTGCTGCCACCCTGCAATCCCCCAGCCTCCAGCAGACCCCTGATGCCAACCACCCCTCCTGCGCGCTGCTGCCCCTATCCCCCCGGTCAGCCCCCCTCCTCCCCCCTCCCACCCTGCCCCGCTGCTGCCGACGCGAATGGTCGTTACTATAAAGTTTCGTACCAAAGATGCGCTGATCCAGCCGCTTATTCCAAACCCTAGCCGTCTTTAAAAAAAGGATTTAGGATCCTCAGAGGGTAAACAATAGTTTGTTTGCTAGAACCTCTGACTTCAATATATGAAAAAAATGTTGGAATCATCAGAGGGTAAACAAATGGTTTGTTTGTTGGAATCTCTGACTTTCTAACATCGGCTTCAGGAATCTAACAAAGAGCAGACAAGTGGTTTATCTTGCGTGAATCTTTTTTTTCTTGATCTTCACATCGTGATCTAACGGAGAGTAACCTGGGTTGTCTCTCTGTCATGACTTGTGTGATCCACATTCAATCTCTGTTTTCTATGCGCGTGCCGGTTCTGACCACGTTTCTTGCGCATCGACAGAGTTGATGTGATTATTAAGTTGGAAAGATCAAACTGACAGTCGAATCAGGTCCGAAGGCTCCACATATCACGGTCCGAAGGCCACATCCCTGCCGAAGGCCCGCACTGGCACCGCATTTGCACCCGCACCACAACCGCACCGCAACCGCACCTCACATTAATTCCCCACAATGGAATTAATATGCTTTCAACCTCTTATATATATATATATATATATATATATATATATATATATATAGCCAAAGGAGCCGAACCACCTAGATTTAGTGTTTGCATCTCTTGCCTTCGGTTATTTTTTCTGATTTATGGGTTTGGTCGCACCATCATGCCCTAGATCTTGGGTGCTAAAACCTTGTCTATTGGATACTGTATTCAAACCGTGGCTGCAATTTGGTATGTCTGGCGATATCCCTGCCTATATTGTCCAGTTTTCACTGTACCATGGTGGTTTTGATGCAATCATGCAAACATCAGTTAATGAGTGTCACATTAAATGTTGGCTCTTCTGTGTGTGCGCCTTGGCTCTTCTGTGTGTGCGCCTGCGTGTGTGATGTGTCACATGTATATGTTTATACTACTTTCTGTGTAAATGAGCACACCTGCCACACATCCCCGACAAGGAATTAATATAGGGTCGTTTGCAACATTCTCCTTGCCTCTCCTGGATTTATATACATTTTTTGTTGAATCCTTTTACTTTGTTGGTAATGTTCAGAGCATGATTGATTTGGTGCTTTTAAAATTTCGTACATGCATTTCACTAAGTACATTTTATTTTTACAGAAAGCACCGCCAAGTGACCATGGAGAGGACGTTGATATAGATGAAGATGCTATTGAGGCACTTTTTAGCCAACTTGAAGAAGATCTAAAGAAGGGCGGCTTGTCTGATGACGAGGAAGATGATGAGATAAATGAAGAAGATTTGGCTAGACTCGAACAGGAGTTGGCAGAAGCACTTGGTGATGCTGACTATGATGAGCTTCCAGGGGATTCAACAGACAGCCAGAGCATGGATGATGAAGAATCTGATGAAGAAGAAAGACCACCAAAGCTAAAGAACTGGCAAATTAGGAGATTAGCTCATGCTCTAAAGATAGGCCGGCGTAAAACAAGTATAAAAAGTCTTGCTGCAGAGCTAGGACTAGACAGAGCATTCGTCCTCGAGTTGCTTCGTGATCCCCCACCATATCTTTTGCTTATGTGTGCTTCTTTACCGGATAAAATTGTAGAAACTCCTTCTGAGCCTGAAAGTGAGCCTGTGGAATCTCTGCCCATTTTAACTGACGATGTTGCTGAAGCTGTCTTGACTGATGATTTTGATGAAAGTAAGCCTAAGGTGCAGGAACCCGTCCATGTTATGCAAACAAGATGGTTCATGCAAAAGAGAATAAAGAAGGTGCAACTTGAAACCCTTGAAAGGGTCTATTCCCGAACAAAACGTCCCACGGTACGTTCAATCTCTTTACTTTCCACTCTTTACTCCCCCCCCAACTATTTTTTCTCCATCACATATTATTGAAAAATGATGAAATGTGGTCTGTTGAAAGCATACATTTACAAAAAAATGTACTTGAGTCTTTAAGGATTTATGATTCTTATCGGTCTTCTTATTCTAATTTCTTTGAACTTCGATATGATGTGATAAAATCATGTGATATTTCACATAAGTGGAGCGTAATCATCATTGACAGTTTTCTATTCTTTTAGTTGGGGCTGTGTAAGTGGCTGCTACATGTTTTATAGATTGTGTTATTACAACAACATCAACACAGCCTTTATCCCCGTTTTTTGTGGTTAGCTATTTGAATCCATTTCTTCCATTCAGCTCTTTTAGGGGCCATGCCCTCTGTATTATTAACAAACACCATGCCTTTCTTACAGCCTTGAACTGAGTATTTTTGTAGGCTTACCTCTACTTTTAGCAGCAGCTTTTACTAAAATCTTATTGCTTCTGCTCCTAACTGTTGCATCTGTTGGTCTACGTTGCATATATCCATTATTTTTGCTCTTTTCGCAGGAACATTGGTGTAACCGATGACTGCCAAATACTTGCTCAAGGCTTCATTTTATCTGTTCTGTCAATATACTTGGACTTATAATACTTACACCTACTGATATCTGTGATGTAACCCTTGTTTTAATATCTTCCATGTGTTTTTGTGTTTTTTTTTCCTGACTTTTGTCAATATGAAGATTTATTCTCAGTTGAATTCATTTAATGTTTTAATATTGACGATGAGTCTTAGTATAGCAGAGTTTGGTAAGGTAACATATTTAATATTTGTTTGCATGTAAATAATTGGAGGCTTATGTGGATGTGACTTTTTGAAAAGTTTGTTTGTGTGTTGCAGAATTCAATGGTAAGCAGCATAGTCCATGTGACAAACCTTCCATGGAAAAGGGTGGTTAAATGGTTTGAAGAGAAGAGACTTGAAGATGGAATTCCTGATCAACGGGTGCCCTACAGGAGGCCCATTCCTAATACCATATCTAAAAATTAGATTGCTGGAAGCACACTGAGCAGCAGCTATCTTCTGTAAAATGTCACATTTTACCGTTCCTTTTAAGACTGTCTAGTTCAGGAGTTATGCCAACGTAGATTTCCCAGATAAGGTGCCAACATAGAATTCCAGCATAGGAAACCCATGTGGTTGAATGGAGACGTCTGAGGTACGCCTGCTGATCTTATTTTTTGTTTGTTTGTTTGCAAGGTATTCTGGTTCAAAGTTAGCTTCCCTTTTCACCCTTGTATCTTTCTTTTGTCATAGTAGCAGATTTGGGGCATAAGAGGGGTAAATTTTGTAGGCATGTTTGGTCACAAGTACTCTTCTTCCAATTGTAAAAAGTAGCATTATAAGTCATAAGATTTGAGGTAATTTCATGGTACCTATTCTGGACAGCCTTTCTCCTGTTCGACATGGACATGCACCAATTTTGGAGTATTAAAGAACTTGCCATATTCTTTCTGCCGCCACTTTTGTGGTACTAGGGTGTCAAATTTGAAAAATGCTTTGCTTTTTCCTCGTGTAGATGAATAGTCAAATTTAATTCCTAGTTAACTGGTGTGATAATATACTTTTTAGCTGTTTTAATAATTTACTCTGGAGTAGGAACTTGTTCGATTTATTTTGCATAAAATGTCTTTACGGCATGTTTGTTACTTGTTAGTGGGGAGGATTTGAGCATTTGAATTTACACTTTCAAAAATGGGAAGTGTATCGAAAAGCCATGAACTTTCTTGTCCCCTCCAAGTTCCAAATGTAGCCTCACAACAACTTTTCTCCTTTACATTTAGACATGTTGAGTAGCTTTTTCTTTTCTCCAGTCATATGGTTAGAGCAAGCCGAGTCGATGATCCAATCATTGTCATAGTTGACGGTACTAAAATTGGTTATTTCAAGTGCCAGTTCTTTTGAGTCATCGCAAGCTTCTTCACTACTGGTCTTTGTAGTGATGAATGATGTTTGAAAATCTCACCCTTCAATGTTTTGGTGATCTTTTGATGTCACCAAGTTGCTTTCAGTAGATTTTTTTTTTTCTTGCTCCTGCAATCTCAAGCATAGTGACCTTTCTAGCCACAATTGTAGTATTCTATGTTCCTCCGTGCATTATTTCTCGGTCCTTGATTTCTCCAGCCAACTCTGTTGAGCTCCCTTTGATTTGGAGCTTCCTCTTTTCTTGTATGTCTTCTATCCCTATTCTTTTGTTTCTGAAGAGCGCTTTGCACTCGTCCTTTATTGAGATTCTAGATATTTGCTTATCTAAATCCTCTTGATTTGCTAATATACTATCCAACTCTCAAGGTTTGTTATTTTGTCCAAACACAGATTGTCGTAATAAGACCATTATATTACGATCTTAACCTATGAATAATAATCCATGTCATCTAGGTCTCCATGATGAAATTATCGGGAACTAACTTTAGAATTTCTTGACAGAGATTCTTTTACTTTAAAAAAAGAACGGACTCATCGTCATGTTCTACAACGATGGACAAGAGTGCTCATTCTCAAGTTGCTGGAGTTTGACATCATTCGTCCTCGTGAATAAAGCTACTAGTGTATTCCACGCTTTCTTTGGTGTCTTCATGCTCTAGATTTATTGTAGAAGCTCGTCCTTCGCAGTACTGACAATGCGTAAGTTGTCTTGTCGGCCTTAATCTTCTATTTCCTTAATGTGCTATCATCACTTGGTGGTGTCGTTTTACTATCGCCAACCACATTCCATTAGCTGGTAGAACTCCATATGAGTGCTCCAGTTCTAGTTTTCGCTATTGAGCTTCTTAATACAGGTTGACGAAGCTTTACCCAAGTATAGGAGCAAAATCTACCATGATGACTTGTTAAGATCTTCCGCTTTACTAAGTAAGCTTGGTCCAAGACCAACCAACTTCACAATATCGGATTTTGTATCGACGTGACCTCTGAAGGGACAACTATAATCACTCTAAAGGAGGGTGGATAGAGTGTGTGTGACAATAATCTAATTAAAATAAGTCTATTACCAACTTATAAAACTGATATAATAAGTAAGGCTAAGATCAGAGTATAAGCAGAATATAAGTAAAGTAGACAGAGTTTAGAAATCAAATACAGAACACCGAGATTTTATCCTGATTTTTTCTTATGGAGGACTAATTCAGTCCTGAGAACTCTTGTTCGGATTTAATCCACTATTTGTGAAATAACGTACATCACAAACTTTGATCCGAAGGCTTGTAGGCTTCTTACAACCACACGAGCTTTGATCCGAAGTACTCGCTAACTTCTTACAGACACGCGCTTTGATACGAAGAGCACGCAAACTTATAACTTTGAAAATAGTAACTGATTTTTCAAGCTAGTATAACTCGAACAAAATTCTAGCTGAAGACACACCGACAATTAGAAGGCTTGAGTTGCTCTTGGAAAATTGGAAGGTTTAAGCTTAGTAAAGTTAAGGCTTGAAAGAATGAGATAATTAGAGTAAATTGGAATGATAAAAATTATTCTTTATTTATAGGCTTTTTTCTGACTGAGTTCGGATGTCCCAATGTTCATAAATTCGAACGTTATACCCTGAACTCGTGGAATGAACTGAAGACTAGCGGACTATATTTGGGCCTGACCGAATTCGATCCAAGTTCGGTCCAAACTTTGGTCGAGTTTTGTCACCCTTGTTCCAGAACCTAGTTTGCAAGTTTGGGTACAGTTTGAGTTGGATTTGGACTGGGTTTTAGATAGGCTTATTTGAGTGGACTTGAGTGTCATCTAGTTGCTATGTGAGACTCGATTTACATAAGTCCTACACTCAAATAAAGTACAAAAATACAGAATAAAATAGAAAGACCAAATGACTAGCAAGTGTCTCCCGGTAGATGTAGTCGCTGTACTTTGTAGCAGTCCATTGTATTAAGTCTTGTTACGTCGATTATTAGAATCAGGTTGGACTGCGACCACGCTGTGCCACAATCTTCTCCATTATGATAATTGACAAACCATACAAATACAAAATATGATACGATAAGTCCGATACAATATGAGGATGCAAAAAGAAGAACGCTCCCCCGTAGTACTTGTACTTCAGAGTATCGGTACCGTTGGTTTTCTTGTATATTCTCCCCTTTCTTTATATCTTGCTTGTTTGTATCTTGTATGTTCTCCTCCTTTGTCATTTATCGAAATTGAGTAGCTCCCTCGAAATTCATGATGAGAAAAAAAAAAATAGAGAAACGAATATACAATATGATAGATATATTTTTGAATAGTGAAATATAATTAATTAAATAGAGAGGAACAACACATTGATCTTTTAAGCATGATATTAGTTACGACATGATAGGAAAGTTAAGTTTTTTTTTAACTAATACCCGTTAAATATCAATTCTAACCATAATAATATAGGAAACATTTTATGTGTTAGACATTTAAACTAAGCATAACAAGAGTTTTTATATACCAGCAGGAGGATGTAAATTATCTATCAAATTTTACCAAACTAATGTAAACAACAATATTGATAATGAAGACTGAAATCCATAGATAATAAAACTTTTAGGTTTTTAGTACCCATGACTAAAACTAAAGCTACAAATCACTACAATTGACAATAGAAATTCACTAGAAATAAAAGCATACATAGTCTAAAATAAAAACTAGAACATCAAAAGTAGTTAAAAAAATAAACTCCAGAAGCTCGTCAGCAGGCTAATGTCCGTCACCAGTCGTAGCGTCATCTGCTGATCGGTTTGGATCATAATAGGCCACATTCAGATCAAAGTATCTCTGAATGAAAGGATCATCAAGTCGATATCCAGTGCATGAAGGGTCACGGGCCGTCGAAAATGGTTCGGATGGGTGCTAAGTGAGAGAGAGTACTGAATATCTCCCAAGGTATTGGCAGTGGCACTGGCGACTAAAGTGGAACGGTAATTCTGATCGCGAAAACGAAGATTCAACATCGTATCCTGCTTATGGAAACGAGCTGTGATCATCTCATCTTGCAATCGGAGTCGCTCCCGAATCAAGTCCTAGATGGAGTCCAATGTAGCAGGTGGAGCATGTAGCGCCCTGCTCCGCATCGACGCTACGTACAAAGTGAGATCGCCTTGCTTGCTCGAACGGAAGCCTTCTCGGAGAGTTCCCGGCCGATTAATCAATGTGAGTGGGCAGAACTGCATTCTCTGATTCTTGCACGACTTAATAATGAATCTGAGTTTTTGAATGCTTGTTGCTTAATAAGATTGTTTCATAAGAAAGATAGAACCGACTCAGTATGCTAATAAGAGAACTCACATAGCTTGTCATTAAAACGAATCTGCTTGCTTGCCTAATAAGAGAACTAGAATGCTTGTCTGAAACGAGATAGAACCTTGCCATGCTAATAACAAGAGTAAAAAGGATTGCTTGCACTTATATCGTATGCTAGACCGGAATACTAGAATGCTTGTCCACAAGAGATAGAATTTGCATGCTAGAGTTATAAGAACTGTTCCTGCTTGTTACTTGTTTAAGAGTTAGCTTGCTTGAATATGTGTTATAGTTGGCTTGTGAAAGACAAAACTTGGAGAATAGCGTGAACTTGTGAATCTAGACTAATAGTCCACCTCGAGGCTTAACAGGTGTGGCTATTAGGCAACGTGCATAAAGACAATGAGCTTCGGCTATCTGGACTTGAGCTTGAGAAATGAGAAAAGAGATAGACTTGTGTGCTTGGTTCATCAGTTGCATGATAGCATATTTTTCTGATAGGGCTTGCATTCATGCATTTGGTCAGGACAACTTGTGCACAAGGTTATCTCTCGGGCGTTTCCTGGGGCACTGGGATCGTTCGGCCTAGGAGAGATCTAGATACCTGAGGCTTGTACGTCCTTGGGTAGACCGGAGACTCGTCTATTAGTTAGATTGGGCTTGTACGTCCCAACTGCTAATCCCGTGGAGGGGACCATCATGTAGTTAGGGCGCATGCTAGGCTAGCCTTCTTGCATACCTAACTGTTTGATGCAGGGAAGAACAGGGGAAACTAGAGAACTGTATACATTATATTATGCAAATTGTGGCTAACTTGTGTGTCTGCTGCAGGGATAACCGTTCGGCCGTGGGTAAGAAATATTATGAGATTATCTATAGCCTGCTTGTCTTTCAGTATTCATCGAAATTATATAGATGTGTTGCCTCAATCGCTTGATAGAATAATAGACTACTTGAGATGCTTGCCTCGATTTGATATGTTCAGTCTGCTAGATTAACTTTGCCCTAACGAGACAGATTGTGATGCACAATACATGCTGCGCACTGCACGATAGAGCACTGTCCCAAATTGTATGCTTATAGTTTGAATATGCAAAACTGTTTCAAAGTTATGTTTCAAAAGATGTAATATGACTCTGCTAGAACTGCATGAAACGAACTTAGGTAAAACTAGCAAGATCACTAGAAATGAAATGTTTTGCCACAAGTCTACTTAGTGTGGGTCTCAGGGGGTGTAGCTTCTGTTCAGTTGTTTTATCTCACCAGTACTTGCATAAAGTGCTGACCCACCAACAGTTTGCTTGTTCTCAGGTGCTCGTTAGTTCGGGAAGCGATAGCCATGCCTCATCCCAAGGAACCGGAAATCTGGAGTCGATGCCTGGAGCCGCATCGAGTTGGGCCTGCTTTGAGTTGCTTTGTATAAAGGGACATAATGTATGGAACGGTATCATTGTAATCGAGAGAAGAGTGCTTGAGCGAATTGTAACCTCGGCCATGCGCCGCTTGTAATAATTTGTGAATATCAATAAAAGAGCCTATTTTCATATGCCATTGTGTTCTTCACTTTTCTGCAAATGTTATGTGCCGCTGCTTCAGTATCAAATAGCTTACTTGCCCTTGTTTCAAAGCTTTGGCCTTGTGCAAGCGCACTTTAGGCTTGCACGGCATCACGCCCGTGCGAGGACGATCGGTTCCGTAGAGACCAAAGCGAGGACGAACGACCCTGCGGGACCGGGGCGTGACAGAGCATGGGCAGGTGCAGGAGGTGCATCGGGCTGACCATGTAAGTCACCTTCAGTAGGAGGAGCAGCAGCAGGAGGAGGAGGAAGTGGCTCAGTCCTATGAGCTTTATGAAGAAATGCGGGCTCAGTTAAAAAGTAGTAGTCATCCATAGGAATATCAAAACGCTAACAAATGATGGGCAAGTACATCACATACATCAAGTTGCGTTTGTTCTTGCAACATCGAATCATAGCCTCTATAATGGTCTTGGGCAGACTAAAAGGATTACCAAAGTGCAGATGGTACATATCAATCATCTCCAACAAAGTAAGTTCATCAGTTAAAGATTACTTTGGTAGAATGACTGAGAAAACCATGCGATGCAAGTCATAGAACCAGTTGTTCAAGTGTCTGGGGCGGAGACGACCAAGAGGACGAGGATTGGGGTTGCACAACAAATCCCTATACGAATCATAAGTCATGTCGTCTTGAAAATTAAATTGAGTGATTTCGACTAGGGCATTGCCTTCATTAGGAATACAAAACATCTCACCCAAGTCGTCATCATCAAATTTAATATCAATTCTGTCGATTCGTGTCCGTATAGTCCCGTGTGAATGAGTCATATTACAGTAAAACATTCAAATGCCATTGAGATACGTGCGATGACGTGTCATGAGAAGTTCCTCTAAGCCAAGTGCTTGAAAGTGAGGCAAATATGTTGGAAACACAATAAAGTTTAATGGGTTTCCGATGCAGATAGTCCGTTCCCGTAAATCATCAAACCACTCAACAGATGCATCAAGGGATGTAAACAAAAATCCATCAAAATCATCTTCTTCAGGCATTTGAGGACTAAAGATAGAATGAGGGGTATCCTCTAGAGGTTGATTGGATGATGATGCATCACCAACCTTTCTTTTCTTCGTCCCAAACAACTTATGAGCGATTAAAATTTGGAAGAGAAAGTAAGAGTTATACCTCAAACAAGATGGAAATGATGGAAGTGGGCCTTAAGGAGAACCCAAATTTGAATTTGGAAGAGAGGAGACCACTTGAGGAAGGAGATCCACAAACTTAGGGTTTTAGGGGGAGGAAGGGGGCTGCTCTCGGGTGGAAGATAAATAGGGTTTTGGTTTGAAATAGGGTTTTAAAACAAAGGGCTCGGATCGCGCTGCTGTTCTGGAAAAACGGGGCGATCGAGTTCTGGCCGAACTCTGTCAGAACTCGGTCCGAGTTCTGTCCTTGTTTTTCCAGAACTGGCCTAAGCATAGTTTGATGCTTCCTTTGTTCAAAAGTTCACATAAAAGTATATATATATATATAATGACAAAAAAAATTATTATACGTTAATCATTTAAAAGAACTTTATATATATATATATATATATATATATATATATATATATATATATATATATACACGTGAAATGTTCTATGATATGAGAAGATAAAATCCTAACGAAAAGATTTTTTAAGCAATGAACACAATTGATAGGCATGCTAGAGACGATAATTAAAATTATAGCATGTATGGCATTATATTTACTGAAAATATGATTTTGACTCGATATTGTATTCTGGAGATAGTTGTAATTGATTCTCTGTAAATCCTTCTTCTATAAAATCTCAATTATCTTGATTTAGCTGTAGAGGTCGGATTCCAGCTAGCGGTGGTCCGAAGACGCTTAAATACTGTATCTCTTAGGCTATTTATGTATTTTCGACAGAAGGACCCTTTCGACTTGTAATCAAAATAATTTTAACTTTAAAGAGCATAGATTTTAAAAGAATTAAATAACAACTTGTATCCTTATACATTATCAGAATCACAGTTCAATAACTAAGCTTAAATAACATGTGTAGCGCTTTATTTGTATATGACATACATGTGAAATGTTTAGGTAATGCATAGCTATTTTAAATGCAGTAGCTAAATAACAGTGCTAGAAGTATAAACTGAGCAAAAAAATTATTTTAGCATGTTACGAAAAATGGTTCTATTGACCATACTCATGTTGGTGCAATTGCTTTGAGGATAATCTTTGTAGCAGTGTAATCAACAACGTACTCCTTGGTTCTAAATTTTGACACAACACGTTCTACCTGTATTAGTTGCAGAAACTTTGGTTCCAAGATTGGGATCCACATTGATTAGCTTTAGGAACCCATTTTAGAATATTTATATCTACTTGCTTTCTAATAATACATTTACTAGATCTGTGTCATTTCAAACCACAATAATGACATGTATCATGTTTATGTGTGTTTGAGATAGGTGTATGTATGCAATGTGTGATGTGAACACTCTTTCAAGGTTGTGTATAAATAGAAGCATGATTATGAGAACTGAAGGCTTTCTTGCTATTCTTTTGAGAAGTTCTTGTGACGGTAACTTTTATCGAGTTACGTGTCATATGTGCTTGGTTCTTGATTGAGTAACAGGTTCAGCAATCCGTTTTCCCAATCGAATTCCTAGTATCATGTTCGCAGTAGACAATTCATCACATTTAGAACTAATAACATCAATTATAAATGAGGCTGTAGAAAGCTTCTTTTTTTCTGACTCTAATTTCTCCTTAAGTTTAGCATTTTCATATGCACTAATTTTTACATAATCAAGTTCTTGTAAGCTAAGCTTCAGTGTGGATATATTATCATAGTTGTCAGAAGACGAAGTTTCTCTAGCTTCATTTAGTAGGCAAGTAAGCTTTTCATTAGCTTGATAAGATTGAATATCTTTTCTAGCTTGCTTGTACTTGCTTCTAAGCTTCTTGCAATCTTCAAATAATTCATTAAAAGCATCAGACAATTCATCATATGAAAATTATTCGAATAAAGGATTTTCTTTTACCTCGTTTACCATTAAACATAAGTCTATAGAATGTTGGGTACATTCTTCTTCGAAATCATTAGCTGGCTTCTCTTTCTTCCCAACTCTCATGAGTTGCTTCTAACAGTTTCCAGATCTAATGTGATGTATTGCACATGGAGATGCGGTTGAACTCTCTTATCTAGAGCACAGTAAAGAATATGCATTCCTGTTGCGTTAAGACTAGCTGTTTTCTTCTCCTTTTTAGTGTATTCCTCATCAGGTTTATTAATCGCTTCGGAGCCTCTTGTGACACAAAACCACAGATCAAAACTTATTGATTTTAAAAAGATACTCATATGTGCCTTCCAATACGTGTAATCGGTGCCATCAAATAGTGGTGGTCTATTTGGATACTGGTCTTCACCAAAGGTGGTGTTAATGGGATTACTGGTTGCCATGGATCTACTCAAGAATGTTAATCCTGATCTAGAGTCCTTGCTCTGATAACATTTGAAGGGGCAACTATAATCACTCTAGAGGGGGGTGAATAGAGTGTGTGTTTGACAATAATCCAATTAAAGTAAGACAATTACTAACTTATAAAACTGATATAATAAGTGAGGTTAAGATCATAGTATAAGCAGAGTATAAGTAAACTATACAGAGTTTAGAAATCAAATGTAGAACACCGAGATTTTTATCCTGGTTTTTCTCGTGGAGGACTAATTCAGTCCCGAAAACTCTTGCTCGAATTTAATCCACTATTTGTGAAATAGCGTACACCACAAGCTTTGGTCCGAAGGCTTGCAGACTTCTTACAACCACATGAGCTTTGATCAGAAGTACTCACTAACTTCTTACAGACAAGCACTTTAATGCGAAGAGCACGCAAACTTTTAACTTTGCAAATAGTAACTGATTTTTCAAGCTACTACAACTCGAACAAACTTTCTAACCGAAGACGCACCGGCAATTAGAAGGCTTGAGTTGTTTTTAGGAAATTGGAAGGTTTAAGCTCAGATGATAGGAAAGTTAAGGCTTGAAAGAATGAGATAGTTAGAGTAAATTGGAATGGGAAAATCATTCTTTATTTATAGATTTTTTTTTGATCGAGTTCGGGCAGAGTTCGGATGCCCTAACGTTCATAAATTTGATTGTTGTACAAACCAGGGGACTGGACTTGGACCTGACCGAATTTGGTTCAAGTTCGGTCAACTCTGGTCGAGTTTTGTCACCCTTGTTCCAGAACCTAGTTTGCAAGTTTGGGTCCAGATTGAGTTGGATTTGGATTTGGACTGGATTTTTGGGTAGGCTTATTTGAGTGGACTTGAGTGTCATCTAGTTGCCATGCGCGACTCTTTATATAAGTCATAGACTCAAATAAAATACAAAAATACAGAACAAAATAGAAAGACCAAACAACTGCATACGACTATAGCATGTGTCTTCCTGTAGATGTAGCATCGCTGTACTTTGTACCAGTCTTTTGTATAAGTCTAGTTACGTTGATTATCAGAATTAGGTTGGACTATGACTACACTGTGACAACAACCTCCTTGTGCTTCCGTCCCCCAACTACACCTGCTTTGTTACCAAATTGTTGGATGTCGGAGGATGACAAAAACACTTGGTACACACAACAATAATAGAATTTTATAAATGTAAAATTTATATACAAGATGATACAAAAACACTCACAAACGGGAACTACTAGCAAATACTCACACAAGGTTTTCACTCACTCACTAGCTCGTAACTTGCTAGCTCAATTGTTTTGCTTGCTTGGTGCTCGATGTCCAAATGGGAGATGACACCCCTATTTATAGGAGATCAATGATAATAATGGAAATCTCTAGAAGAGTAGAGATTTTGGAAGAAAGGTGGAAGAATAAAGATTTGCCTGCAAGGTTTTGATGTTTACTATGACATGGAGAGAGTTCTAGAACAAGAATTAAAAATATGATAAAAAATCTAGATGGAATAAGGGCAAAGATTATTCTAGAAGGTGGGGGTGAGAGAAAATTGGTGTTGCCATTTCAACATTTAAGAGGACATGGTTGTGAGCTTTTGCCATCCTCTCTAGAAACTAATTAGCAGTTGTGTGTTCGTTCTCGGTTTAGACTGCTTTTGTAATTCTCGACAACACTTGTAGGATGTTTTGGATTTATCTAGTAATATAATGCTACTATGGTTGTAAGATATTGAATGATATCATAAGTTAGAATAATTGGATTATTTTAGAATTACTCTAAAACTATATTTAGTCAAAGATTTAGTAAATCATATAGATAGAGTCAAGCTTATCTTTTCATATTTGTATTGTGCATTTATTATAAATAAGATAAATCTCTTCATAGGAGTTTCGTCCAAATTATTGCCTCCAAATTATTTTGGGGTTTCTACCATGTCTTCCATTGTCGAGCCAATACCCTTTTTGCGTGTATCTTTGTTTGTTGATGTTGTCGTTATTGATTTACTTCGACCCGTAGGCAAAAGGTAGTAGAAGAAGAAAGCATTGTCAAGATGAAATTGTAAAATGTGTTGAATGTAGAGATGACCGGAGCTAGAGGTAAGGTTTCTAGGCCTCACTTGAGGGACAATGCTATGATCGTAGATGACAGTAATGAAGCGTCGATTGTAGTGAGAATCGAAACCTAGAAGCAAATAGTTGTAGGTCCCCTTGGAGGGGCAACGATATGGCAACATATCGTAGATGATATTAGGCGCAATGTGTGTTTAATCTTTTCAAAATTTATTTTTCATGCAAGTAGAGCATGTTGTGATTCATCACCATACTCCACATAGGGGGAGGGGGTGGGGGTGGGGATGGGGATGGGGGGAGGAAATATAAAGAGAGGGAGAGAGAGAGTAGATGATATGGTAACAATGACTATATCAACAAATTATGCAAAGATTGTGTGATGATAAGATTGGAGCCAACAACAAAAGATGACGCAGATGAAGAATAAATAAGACAATTGTCGGCGAGTGCACGATCGTCAAGTTGAGTTTGTTTTTCTGTTTTTTAATTTCCTGGGGAGTTTTAAAAAGTTTGTTGCAAGTTGTACATTTTCCTAATGACTTTCTATGACATCCTAGTCCTTGTGTCCGATAGTTGTTTAGCTTGGATATGGGATACATATTGTCCTGTCTCAAATATTAGGGGATTACTAACTGATCGACCTGTGATATTATCCGATGGATTCGTATGAGCCAGCAATCCCTAGAATTGTATTGTATCGGTTAGCATAGTGTCTAGTTATCGTATCTCTGACTCGATACCCATGATGGCTAGTAATATAATTAACTGTTGATGATTGGATCTTTTAGACGATTCACTGCATAATTGTCTTTGTTTTTTACTCGACTATACTGTATCCGTGTGTAGAAGCATGAAAAATATACATCCATGCTTCCAACAGTCATGCACCCCAAAGTAAATCTCAGAAGAGATTGAGCCGCAGAATCACCATGCGGCCCAATAAGGCGATATCTATGCGTCCCAATCAGCTGAAGTAGCTTTGGCTGCAGATGGACCTAATATGGCATACTAGCAATATGATTGTCTCTGACACAGAATCCTGACAATTTTTTTTTTTTTTGAATGCCTCAAAAGATGTGAACACACTAAACGACAGAAGTCTCACGTCAGCATATAACTTCACTCTCGATGGATGTGCAACGCCACATGTACATCACAACAATGATCCCATGCGTCTCTGGCTCCATGCGTTCCATGCGTCTCTGGCTCCATGCGTCTCTGGGCCCCATGCGTCTCTGGTCCCATGCGTCATAGACTCTATGCATTCCATGCGTATCTGGCCCCATGCGTCCCAGATTTCATGCGTCCTATGCATCTCCGGCAACATGTGTTTCAAACTCCATGAAGACCAAATATTGCTGTTACAACATGAGTGATTCTCTTCAACTAAGTGCGGATCATGTGTCAAGCTGACCAAGTCACGCCCACAAAGGACGAGAAACCAACCAGATCTTCAGCAACAGAAAATCCCAACAAGCGCCCACGTGATAGTCTGGCCCGCTCACGGTATAGCTGCACCTTGTTAAGAAGGCACACATGACACCCTCTAGCATCAATGCGGCCTAACATATGTGTGCCCAAGGATGACTATATATACCCGGGTGGCCTGTCCAAACAAGGGGACGAACACACAGGGGTTGCCAACACAGATAACATACAAAGACGAGCAAAGAGAGAACATAAGCTTCTTCACCCAGCATCGGATCGTCAACGGAGCAAAAAAGTCACTACACTTCTCAATCTCCATCGTCACACCCCAGATCAAAATATTGTACTTAGATAATACTGTTTAGGATTTTTTGTTCTCTTTTTTGTTCCTTAAATATAAAGTTTGCAAGAACTCATTTAATGACGAACAAGATGGCGATTCTGCTGGGGACCTCTTTCTTCTCTGATGAGAAAGTTGTGACGCAATCCGACGCAACCAAGCTCGGATCAACTCAAAGAATGCTGGTGGTCCGCTTCAACCAGCAGGCTTTCGAGGAGATGCTCTCGTAGGGAAGCGCTAGTCCTTCGTAAAGGCTAGCAAAGTCCAAGAAGACCCGCAGGATGTGGGTAGCAAAGGCCGCTGTGCCTCACCCAACTGCGGAGCACGCGCTCCCTGTCTCTCTCCCTGTTACTGAAGACGAACAACATGCGTCCACTTAGGCTATCCTCGCTTATGTGGCCTCCTTGCCTGAAAAAGAGAATGCTTAATACCCGAACTCTGGCATAGGAAAATAATACGATGCCAAGAGTTTCGGGGTTGATGTACATCCCATGCGACCGCAACGAAGGATACAGAGAAGAAAATAGTATGCTGCTTCCAGCTCAGCCGGATGCGTCTCTGATACCTCCAGAAGCGCTGTCTTTGACAAAATCTCATTCGGCCGTGCTTCCATGCGCCGCTTTGAGAAAAATTAAAACTTGGACTCTTTGTACTATGCGCCTGCGCGTGTTAAGTCGAAGAAGTCTAGGGCAGTGCGAGCTCATCAAGCTCAAGAAACTGCCCATTTGGCCGGCCGTAAGCGGGCAACGCTAACCGTTATGCGGGCCCCTGGTGGAAAGCTATATAAGACCGTCCTGTGCGTCCAGCCTGCAGCGGCAAATGGGGAGGGTCCGTATCAAAAGTCTTCCACTGACGATCTGGAGAAATTTCTTGTACGAACCCTAGACTAGGGAGCAAAGGCAACTCCCACACACCCGTGCGCTGGGTCTACTCGTGCTCACGAAAAGGGTGAAAAGGTGAATCAGCTCTCGCCTGACTTGCGCGACATGATCAATCACAAGCGCAAGACGAGGGAGAGCTGTGGCACGTTGAGTGTCCTCCCCAGGATATCACTGCACCAAAATTATCATCAATTGCTGCTGCAACAAAGTGACAGTACCCACAAACAGGCAATCAACATTCCAACGACTGCATCCGAAGGCACCTAGCCGGCAACAACCCAAAAATTATGTGCAAACACCAGAGGAGGATCTACCATTCGCCTCATTTTACTCTACTCTGGAGGACCCTTCCACCGTACGAGGAAGGAAGCCCAGCACCTCCAGTCCGTCACTCTCAACCAGCGCATTGAGAAGGCGACTACCAGGAGAACCAACAACAGGACCTGCAAAATGTGTTTTTCAAGGTACCCGCTCGAAGAAAAAGCTATCAGCTGCTGGCAGTAGTTCTTCCTCAAGACCCCTGGGGGTTGCACCAGCTGGGGATAGTGATCCATCGGACCTATACAATAATTCGGCGTTCCGAGAAGGCGGTGATTCCCAAGGAACAGACTCCGATGTCCCTGGGGGTGGTCATCCTCGTCAAGATGACGTAGCCTCATACGCTGGGGTAGTATTCTTTCCGAATTCTAGGAGGAGGCGACGTTACCTGATGACTACTCCCGGCAAGAATCTGAGAGGAAAAGTGCGGCGTCCACTGCCCCGTCTATCTTTTCCCATGTGAGGATTGTATACATGGCAGAGGACGATAACGAAGGCCGCATCGACAGACAACGCCTCGAGGATCTTGAGGCCATGATGCAGATGGTGAGTTCATCATTGCAAGCCCTGACCTAGGTAATGTTGGAAATTAAAGCAAACATGGCTTCCCAACCAGCAAGGGCTTCTAGACAAGTAAGCTTGGAACCTGGGACCAACGCGGACTCCGACGCAACCGCTCCGTCCATAGACAATAATCACCCTCTGCCTGACTTATTTGTTCCTTCCGCCGGAGATGAAGCTAGAGAAGCAATGAGGGAATTCCGGAAACTCTGGGCTCGCCTAGATTCCATGGACAGTCGGACTCACTGCGCGAGCTCGGGATACGACAACCATACCCCCGTGAGTGGAGAGATGTGTTGTATCTGCCGAAGTACAAGCCCTTTAACTTGAACCCATTCGACGGAAAGACTTTCCTCCGTCAATACACGAGTTATTTTGCGACTGCAACAGGGCACCTACCTCGCAGTGGCACACTCCTCACCAAGCTCTTTGAGGGGGCATTGTCTGGGGTAGCATTCGACTGGTTTTGCAGCCTACAAGATAACTGCATCTCGTCGTTTGACGACCTCAAGAGTCTTTTTCTCAAAAGATTCTATGACAGAGGAAGCGACATGACGATGTCCTCCCTGATGGATGTTACCCAAGGAAAAAGGGAACTTGTCCGAAATTATATCGAGCGTTTCTGACAAGCAGTGCTGAGGTTGCCCCCAGGCAATCCCGAGTCGACACTGATAGATATGTGTCGCAAAAACTTACTTCCAGCAGTCAGCCTCTGGATGGGCGACGGTCAATTTAAAGACTGGACGGCGTTCATCATAAGTACTGTCAGCGCTGAGAAGAAGGTCAAGGACGTCCGACTCTTGGGAATACAGATCCCTGTTGCCGATGATTGGGAAAAATATCCCAACAACAATAACAGCGACAACAGCCACAACAACAACCGCGATGGAAAATGGAAGTAGGCCTTGGTGTCCAACTTAACCAAGAAGTCCGAGCAAAGCTTGCTCAGTTTCCAAAGCCCAAGGAGACTTACTCCTTCGTAGATGACGACATCATGTCCATCTTCGATCGGCTGATGAAGGGTGGTAAGCTCCGGCTCCCCGATGTCAAACGCTCTGATGAGGCAGTCGAAGTAAACAACCCAAAGTACTGCCACTTTTATCGGTACATCCATCATGCGACGCGGGATTGCTACACACTCAAGCGATATATCCAGCGCCTGCTTGACACCAAGGCCCTCACCTTGGACTTCGACGATAAAACATTCGCCGCCAACATGGTGTTCCTCCAATTCGGTAACTTCTCGGCAACAAAGGCACATGACGGAGCAATCCCTATTTCCAGAGCAACAATGGAGGTTGTTAACCTCCCACCAGCTCGTGATCAAACAGCCGGGCTGATACCTCTCACCACATCAAGAAGGGAGGTTATGTGGATTCATCCACACCTTGCTCCAGACGTAGTACAACAAGTAACACCTTCCGCCACCAAGTCCAAGGGCAAGAAGACCAAGTCCTGCTACACGGTTTATCTCCCATCTGAGGAAGCTATAGCAGGAACAACGAGGTCAGGCTTGACGTACCAGCGCGAGTACAATTCTTTTAACGATGGTGTACTCCCGACTATCACACCGACCTTCTCTGATCTGGGTCCATCTCAGCCTCCGCCGGCGGACAAGTCTAAGCAAAAAGGAAGTTCACTTCGACAAATCGCTGCGCAAGGATGCAGCTCTGGGGTTGAAAAAATCCTACAACTTCGACATCTTGGCCCAACTAGCTAACAGTCCAGCGAAGTTGTCACTATTCGAGCTTCTGCGGCTCTCCAGAGACACTCGGGCCACTCTGAGTGAGGTATTTCAGAATGCCGGCATCTACCCGGAGCAGGTCAAACCACCAGGTAAGGATCCGGCTGCTTGCCCTCGCTGTAATAATATCATGGAGGCAATACCCAACATCACATTCTTGCAACATGACATGTTGCTAAAAAGTAATCGGCATGATCGTCCCCTGTATTACACAGGGTACATTGGTGCCATCAAGGTGGACCGGATGCACATCGATACCGGTTCGTTAATCAGCATCATCCCGCAGAGTCTACTTCAGACGTTGGGCATTCCGATGCATCGCCTGACAGCCACCAATACTGCCATCACTGGCTTCAGCGCAGGAAGGAGCTACCCTTTGGGCAAGATTCACCTGAAATGCCAGATCGGTGACTTGAAAATAGAGGTCACTTGCTATGTCATTGACGTAGATGTATCCTTCTATGTCTTGCTCGCACGCCCATGGATACATGAATACATGATCGTGTCGTCGACCCTGCACCAATGCTTAAAGTACGTCGACGAACACGACACGGTCAAAATAGAGTTTGTTGATGTCGATCCGTTCAAAGGCATCGAAACCTATTACTCTGATTCGATCCTTTACAAACAGGTCTACCAAGATAAATGTGGCAATGACGCCAATTATGTGGCAGAGGCTGGGACAACACTAGAAAATCCCTTGAGAGTATGTTTAAATGCACGCGCTCCCGACACAACCTCTCCCCTCGTCGTAAAACTACATAGGAAGGCACTCAAACCTCTGGTCGTCCGCCTTCGGAGGAGGGATCAACCTCCGAAGGATGCTCCGCCGCTTCCTATCACGTCCGAACCTCTGGTCGTTCACCTTCACAGGCCGAGTCAACCTCCGAAGGATGCTCCGCTGCCTCCTACAACGTCCGAGCCTCTTGTAGTAAAGCTGCGCCGGAAACCTCCAAAGTTATCGTTCGCACTGAAGGTAGATCTCGGGAGTGACGAGCTGGAGGAGTACGTAGTTGCTCACGCAAATGTCTATTCTCTTGATGATGTAATTCCTGGAGAAAAGATACCAAACTTTGTGAATAAAGGGCTATCTTTGAACTACTCTAAAGTTGCATACATAAACATACTGTATTCCATGGAGCACGGTCTAGGCCTGAGCCTGCAGACATGTGACTACTACCTATGCAGTAAACTAGATCCTCCCTAGCCAAGGTTCCTACATCACGGTTCTAGCAAGGAGGAGGGGAGACAAACCCATCATCTTCGGCAGGGTTGAATGCCCTCGGTCCTTCATCCCGGAGGAACAATAGCCCAAATTCGATACCGACAAAATAAAACTCTACCGGTTCAGTGGGCAAGCCAAACACCTCATCCAGAAATTGCGTTATGATCTTAAAAGCAACCGAGGTATGAATTGCGGCAATGGTCGACGACTGCCCTTGCTCCTCACCGCTTCGGCAGAAAAATTCGAGGATTACTACCATAAGACCAAGCATGGCTTAAGGTACGTTACGCCTCCCACAACCCTCGAAGGCTCGGATGAAGAAGATGAGTTACACTGTTACTCTTCAGAGTCTTCCTCATGGGACTCCGACGTCAGTATCGTGGAGATGCTCAAGCAAACATTGTCTTCCTACATGGTGTCATCTGAACTGAAGAAGACGACGAGGATCCACCGGAACTCTTTGAAGTAGAATCGTGGGCTCAATGCCTAGACGTACAATGTGAGATGCGGTTCGAACAACGAGAACCATCTACCGAGGACAAAGTCGTACAAGTCAATCTGGGCGACGAATCCTTCCATAAACCTATCTTCATCAGCAAGAGTCTGACTAATGAGGATCAGGAATCCCTGGTATAGCTCATCAAGGAATACATTAATGTCTTTGTCTGGAGCTATGAAGATATGCTGAGACTGGACCCCCAAATCGCGGTCCACAAGCTCAACATCTCGCCAAACGCTAAGCCTGTCAAGCAGCAGCAGCAATGATGGTTCCGGCCGATCATTATGAACGCCATCGAAGCTGAAGTCAACAAACTGATAGCTAGTGGTTTCGTCCGCGAAGAAGAACATCCATATTGGGTAGCCAACATCGTGTCCGTCGTCAACAAGAACGGGAATATCCGGATCTGCATTGACTTCCGTGATCTAAACGCGACCTGCCCTAAGGACGAATTTTCTCTTCCGATCACAGACATAATGATCGACAACACCTGTGTGTTTGCCATTTTATATCAAAACGAGAACTGAGGGAACTAGATTTGATTTAACAACTAAGAAAGTATAAAGAAGACTCGTAGGAGACAATCTAAGTATAAATTTTTTTTTTGGGGGTGACGATGGAGGGTTAGGAGTGTAGCAACTCTCTTTACTCCGTGGACGATCCTGTGCGGAAGCTCTTCTCTCTCCCTTGAGTGTTGATTCGCAGATAGCCGACCTCTTGCATAGGGCTTGTACCTTGCTATTTATAGTCATATTTGTGGCCGCATGGATTTTGGGCCGCATGGATGGCGATGTTTGTCACGTGTCCCCTCTCAACGGAAGGGTGTTACAACTATGTACTGGAATCTGGGCTTCGCTGTCACGTGAACATTTGTTGGGATTTTGTTGTTTGCTTAGTATCTGGACGGTTCTCAACCGTGTAGGCACGACTTGGTCAAATGGACACGTGGCCGCTATTTGGTTGGAGGGGACCACTCAGTTGTAACAGCAAGACTTGGTCGACATGGAATCTGGGATACATGTGGCCAAAGACGCACGGGACACGGAGTTTCTAACGCACGTGACTAGAGACGCATGGACCGCATGGAGTCTGGAACGCACGTGGCCAGAGACGTATGGACCGCATGGAGTCTAGAACGCACAGGACCAGAGATGCATGAGACACATGGAGTCTAGGACGCATGGGCCAGAGACGCGTGGACCTCATGGTGTCTGGAAAGCATGGGTAAGAGCCGCATGAGATCTTTTGTCGTGTTGTACACGTGGCTTTGCACCATGCTGGGGACTTCTGTCTCTTAGTGTTTTCTCGTCCTTCGAGGCGATAAAAAAAATTATTTTTGTCAGGATTCTGTGTCAGGCGCCATCTTTGCTGTCAGGACGTCATGTAAGGTCGACCTGCGGTCAGTTGTCAGGACGCTTGTTTGGACCGCATGTGTGTTCTTTTTCTGGGTCGCATGGTGTCCGTGCGATCCATCTGTTGAGTTTTTATTTAGGGGCACATGGACGTCGGTCGTATGACTGCATCTTTTTCATGCTTCTATAAGACCCCCTTCAAAGTTTTTAAATTGATAAATTTGAAATACTTTGAATAAGTAGCATGGATGTGGTATGTTCAGGCCGCATGGGCGATCAGTGCCAGGCTGTCAACTATGCATTTAACTGCCATATTTGTCTTGACCCTTGAGTGGATTTTGTTCGGATTTTGAGCCATCTCTAGACGCGAGGCTCGATGCTGACGGTTTTCGAGGAGATTAAAGAGGATCAGGTGGATCGAGGTGTCAGGTTCATCTCATTAACCTCTCAGTTCATTGCCTCGATCCCTTCATGCGATTTTTGGTGCCTATAAATAGGCAGTCAGGGGGCGAGAGAGAACTTTTGTCTTCAGTTCCTCCTCCTTCGTGAAGATGCTGGATGTTGCTGTCTCTTTAGTTGAGGAGTCGGTCGAGAGCATGATTGATCCGTGGCCCCCTGATGTAGGAATTCTACTCCGAGGTAAGGGGGTACTATATCTCTCGTGAGCCGAGCCTTAGCGAAGTTCTGCCGTGTGGGTGAAGGCTCCCCTCGGACATGTGCAGACCTCCTTACAGAGCTCTGCCGTGTGGGTGAGTACTCCTTCATGGCATGCGCGTATAACTTGTATGACATGTGCTACGAGCTTTGGCGAGGCCGCATGGAAGAGGAATCATCAATTTTATGCGTGCAAAGCCTGTATATGGCTTGGCCGCATGGGTGAGGTTTCATCCTGCTCGTTTGTGCAGACTTAACTACACGTGGTTGTGGCCTGACAGCGGTATGCGACGGTTATGCCTTTTTTAATCTTCGTTTGGACTGATGCGTCTTCTTTATGTAGGATTTGTCTTCGCTCGTGTTGTCTATGATAGGGCAAGGAAGGACATCATAACACCCGTTGTTCGGGATAAAAACCAACCTTATGCGACATTTCTCTAGTAGACGCAGTTAGTTTGGCAAGAACTAATCCAGGAGACGAGGATGAACATCCCGCGTCATACGCTGAGCTGCCCTTGTTCATGCAGCGCGTCAGCTGCTTTTTCCCTTTTATGTGGTTCGCTATCGGCCGGGAGACTACGGGGTCGATGACATGATTTGGATTAATTGCGTCGGTCTTTCCGCATAGTTGTACAGCGTCTGCTCCTGCTCTTCCCTTGCTATCCATTAGTGTGAATTTTTTATATACTGTGGTTTGCACTGTGGAGTAGTGAGCCAGAAAGCATTGAGTTTTGCTGCGAGCTCAACTTGCGTCAGTAGAGACTATAGCACGGAGGGGCGCTTCTAATGAAAAAGTTTTGTATCAGCGAGACTTCATGGAAAATTCTTTAAAACATGTTTCCATCATATGTACTCGTGACCCTGAATACTAATGAGAACCCTTGAACGTAATGGATTTTCATCATATGTACTCATGATCTTGAATATTAATTAATGAAGTCTCTCATTTTTTAGAATTTTTGTATCTTGTGGTCTTTTAGGTATTGTATTGGAGAATGTAATACCATATCGTTGCTTTTTAAGGATATCCCACTGGAGAATTTTGGTGGACCTATTACTCTTTTGCGCATTTGAGGTGCGAGTAATAGATTCGAAATAAACCTTATCAGAGGTAATATAGACCCGATAGGTTTTGTGGACCCATTACTTTTTGCGCACGTTAGTGCAAGTAATAGGTTTGAGACAAGCCCTGCCAGAGGTAATATGGTCGTGGCAGTTTTTGTGGACTTTAAGAACATTCCGCTGGGAGATTTTGGTGGACCTATCACTCTTTTGCGCATTTGAGGTGCGAGTAATAGATTCGAAACAAACTCTACCAGAAGTAGTATGGACATGATAGGTTTTGCGGACCCATTACTTTTTGCGCACGTTAGTGTAAGTAATAGATTTGAGACAAGCCCTGCCAAGGTAATATGTGCATGATAGTTTTTGTGGACTTAACACTGCGGACATACTCCTGATTGGGTACGGGTGATAAGTTGGAAGATAATTGATATAAGAGGTAATATGGACGTGATGATCGATTGTCAAGGCCGAGAAGTTTGCTCTATGGACATGACAGACTCCACCGGAGTAGTGTATTAGAACGATAGTCCAGAGGTCCTGTGGACATGAACCAACACCCAGGAAGATACGATGTAGTTTGGTAATAAAGGAGTACCAGTCTAATTTAAACTTAGTACTTCTTTAGGAACTTGCCGTTGATAGGCATCAGGAGCAAGTCGTCGTTGGATTTTGCTAGTCGGTTGCGCCGTTGGAAAACACGGATTCCACAACGAACGGACCCTCCCATTTAGGTTGGAATTTGTCGGCCGTCTTGTGGGTCATGACCATCGGTTTTCTTACTGTTAGAACGAGGTCACCCACTTGAAATGTTCTCTGTTTTACCCGTTTGTTGAAGGCTCCAGAGAGATGCGCTTGATACAACTCTATGCTTTGTTGGGCTAAGAGCTGTTTTTCGTCGAGTGCTTCCAACTCCTGTAACCGTCGACGGTAGTTGTCGTTCGTGGTTAGTTGGTTGGAGAGAGCTACCCCTAGTGAAGGAATTTGGATCTCAAGCGGGAGTACCGTCTCACTTTCGTACACCAAAGAGAATGGCGTGTTCCCAGTAGCTGTCCAGATTGTTGTTCGGTAGGCCCAGAGACATTCACCCAGCTTCTCGTTCCAGTTGCATTTGTTGGAAGACACAAATTTGTTGAGGAGTTTGATGATGGGTTTGTTGAACGCTTCAGCCAGACCGTTTGCTGCGGGGTTGTATGTCGTAGAGGCTATGTTTTGGATTCGGTTCTTGTCACAAAATTGATAGAAGGCGTGACTTGCGAACTGTGGACCATTGTCGTGGACGATCCTACGCGGCAAGCCAAAATGATATATGACGTGATGCTTGACGAAGTTAATAACGTTTGTTGTTTTGACTTAAGCGAGCGGAACGACTTCCGTCCATTTGGAGAAGTAGTCGGTGATCGCCAAGATGAACCGATGTCCATTTGATGAATGCGGACTGATTGGCCCAATGATGTCCATCTCCACGCGTCAAATGGCCAAGATGCTACCGTTGGGGGTAGAAGCTTGGATGGCTGGTGGATGAAGTCCACGTGGATTTGGCATGCTTGGCATTTTCTTGCGTAATCGACAACATCTACTACCATCGTCAGCCAATAGTAGCCCATTTTTCGAAGATGGTCCTGTAGCTTTGGACCGGGTTGATGCGCCCCCAGACGTATTCGTGAGCTTCGCGGAGGGATTATTTTTCCTCAGCGTTCGACAGGCATCGGAGCAGAAGGCCGTCGTAGGACCGATGGTACAATATTTTAGTTTGCGTGTCATAATAGAAACGAGGGAAGCATCTTATGATTGAAGTAGCTTCCTTTGGATTTTTAGGAAAAATTTCATAGACTGCGTAGTCGATGAATGGAAGCCTCCAATCATGAGTATCGGTGTCGACCTTCGCTGCATAGCTGAGGCATAAGCATAGGTTGCTTTTGGGACAGACCATCTCTTGACCGATCACCGTGATTAACTGATGGGTGTTGTCTGGGACAACCAAGGAAGCAACGAGGTCGGCTAAAGCGTCTGCCTCAATGTTTTGCAATCGAGGGACATACTCAATAAAGAACATCTCGAAATTTGCGATGATGTTATGTGCAGCTTGGTGGTAGGTGATCAAGTCTTCGTTTCGGACTTCATATACTCCTCGGACTTGATTGACAATAAACTGAGAATCGTCGTAGGCTTCCAAGTACTCTACTCTGACTTGTTTGTCGAGCTGGAGTCCGATGATTAGGACGGTGTACTATGCCACATTATTGGAGCATGGTTTCATGAGAGAGTATGCGCGATTGATGACGAGGCCGTATGGGAAGATGAACACTATCCCGACACTAGCGAAGATGTTGCCTTTGGGCCCTGCTCTTGACGCACCGTCAAAGAATATTCGCCAAACCGCTTTGTGTGAGGTGACGTTGGCGTCTGCCACTTCATCTGGAATCTCTTTATAGAGCTTTGAAGTTTCTGACCCCGGGTGGGCTGCCAGAAAGTCGGCCAATGCCTGACCCTTGACGACCTTATATGGGACGAATACCATATCATATGGAGATAATAGTATTTTCCAACTAGCCAAGCGGGAGCTGAGTGCCCCAAGTTTGGTCATGAGGACCCTGAGGGGGTTGAATACCTGCGCAGTGTCGAGTTTTCTGGATGGTCTGTCCAGTCACGTAGTGTCGAGTTTTCTGGATGGCGAATACCAGCGCAAGGCACTCTTTCTCGACGGCGGTATATCTATGTTCTGGGCCGACCATCATCCGGCTAAGGTAGTATATGGCCTGCTCGTGGCCTGAATCTCTATTCTAGGCTAACAGGGCACCGAGAGAGTGATCCTTTATGCGTACATACAGCAGGAATGACTTTCCATGACCGGGGCCACCAGCACAGGAGGGTTTGATATGTATTATTTGATGTCGTCGAATGCTCGTTGGCATTCTTCATTCCAAACAAAGGAGACACCTTTCTTCATGAGCTGTGTGAACGACCGACAAAGTCCATAGATGTTTGATATGAACCTTCTGATGTATGCCAACCTCCCTTGGAGGCCGTTGAGTTCCCGGAGGTTCCTTGGTGGGTGCATCTCCAGGATGGCCTTAGTCTTGTCGGGGTCTATGTGAATACCTCGGAAAGTGATGACGAAAATCCAGGAATTTGTCGCTGGAGTCTCCCAGGAAGGACTTAGTAGGGTTCATCTTGAGGCGGTGCGCGCACATTAAGTCGAACACAGTTCTCAAGTCTTGGAGGTAATCATCTTTGGAGTGACTCTTGACGGCGATGTCGTCAATGTAGAATTCCACCGTCTTGCGCAGATGTTCACAAAAAATGGTGCTGATGACCCGCTGATATGTAGCACCTGCGTTCTTTAGGCCGAAAGTCATGACCGTATAGCAGTATACACCTATTGGGGTTCAGAATAACGTTTGTTTCTCATCGTTAGGAAATATCTTGATTTGGTTGTAGCCTGAGAAGCCATCCATGAAGGACATGCGCTCGGAGCCACAAGTGTTGTCGATCATTACGTCGGTGATCGGAAGAGAGAATTCATCTTTGGGACATGTCGCATTTAGATCACGGAAGTCGATGGAGACTCGGATCTTCCCATTCTTCTTAACGACGGGCACGATGTTGGCTACCCAGTCGGGGTGTTGTTCCTCGCGGATGAAGCCACTAGCTATCAACTTGTTGACTTCGGCTTCGAGGGAATCCATCATGTCTGGCCGAAACCGTCGTTGCTGTTGCTTGACTGGTTTGGCATCTGGTCGAATGTTAAGTTTGTGGACCGTGATTTGGGGATCCAGTCCTGGCATGTCTTCGTAACTCCAGGCAAAGACATTGATGTATTCCCTAACGAGTTGTAATAGGGATTTTCGGTCTTCGTCGGACAGACTTTTGTTGACGAAAATAGGATTTGGGGAGCTCTCGTCACCTAGATTGACTTGAACAACCTCGTCCTCGGTCTGAGGTTCTCGTTGCTCAAATCGCATCTCCTATTGTGAACCCAAGTGTTGGGCCTAAGGTTCCATCTCAAAGAGCTCGGGTGGGTCCTCGTTGTCTTCCTCAAGGTCGGCAGACACCATGTTGGAGGAAAGTGTTTGTCTGAGCATGCTCTTGTGCTTACGTCGGAATCGAAGGATGACGATTCTGAAGAGTGTGAGCGCTCATCGTCTTCTTTATCTGATCCCTCGGGGGTGGTAGAAGGCGTTACGTATCCTAAGCCATGCTTAGTCTTATGATAGTAATCCTCGGACTTGCCCGCGGGGGAGGGAAGTCGTAAAGGCGACCATCGGTCTTTGCCATAGTTTAATCCTTCAGTGACCTCCATGTTGTATCCCATCTTTTGGATAAGATGTATGACTTGCGAGCTATACTGGTAGAGTGTCATTCTGTCTGTCTCAGATTCTGGTTCTTCTTCTTCTGGGATGAAGGACCGGGGACATTCCACTCTGCCGAAGATGATGATCTTATCTCCCTGCTTCCTGGGTGGGACTTAAGAAATATGAATCCTGACTAAGGTAAAGCCGGTGCATGGTGCATGTAGTGGTCACTTGTGTGTGCAGGTGAAGGCCCAGGCCGTGCTCCATGGAGTAGAGTGTACTTATACGCATACGCTCCTAGTAGTTCAAAGATAGTTCTTTATTGAGGAAATAAGGTATATCTTCCAGCGGGATTTCATCATCAGGGGAAGGGATGTTGACATTGGCGGATATATATTCCTCTAGCTCATCCTTCTTCTCGGCTACCCTCAGCGTAAGCGAAGGCTTTGATGGTTTTATACATAATTTTACCACCAAAGGTCCGGAGGTTGCAGCCGTGGTCGGGTCTCCGTTTGGTAGTCGACTCGGCCTGTGAAGGCGAACGACCATTGGTTCGGAAGGCATAGATAGGGCATAATTTCCTCTTGGTGGTCGATTCGGCCTTCGAAGGCGGACGACCATTGGTTCTGGCGATGCCAAAGGTACCAGGGATTCAGGTGACTTCCCGCGCGTTTTGTCGATGAGAGGTGCGGCCGCATCGGGAGTGCGAGCCTTGAGGCGGATTCTCATAGGCTCATCGGGTTTTGTTCTGGCCTTGGCTTCATTGTCAGCTTCGTTGCTGCCTTCATCTTGGCAGACTTTTTTGTAGAGGATCGAGTCAGAGTAGTAGATCTCGATACCCTTAAACAGATCGACGTCAGGGAACTCCGTTTTGACGAAACCGTGTTCGTCTACATATTTTAGGCACTGGTGGAGGGTGGATGGCACGATCATGTGTTCATGTATCCACGGATGCTCCAACAAGACGTTGTAGGACGTATCTATGTCTGTGACGTAGCAGGTGACCTCCGTTTTTAAGTCGTCGATCTGGCATTTTAGGCAAATTTTGTCCAGAGGGTAGCTCCTCCCCTTGTTGAAGCCACTGATGGCGGTATTGGTGGCCGCCAGACGATGCATCGGGGTCCCCAGGGTCTGAAGTAAACTTCTCGGGATGTTGCTGATCGACGATCCTGGGTCAATATACATTCGGTCCACCTTGATATCGCCAATATACCCAGTGTAGTACATGGGCCGATCGTGCCTATTTTTTGTGAGCAACATGTCTCATTGCGAGAAGACAATATTGGGTATCACATCCATGGCATTGTTGCAATGTGGAAAAGTGGCAGGATCTTCGGTTGGCAGCTTGACTTGCGCCAGGTAGACGTCGGCGTTCTGCAGTGCCTCACTCAGGGCAGCCCGAGTGTCTTTAGAGAGCCACAAAAGCTCAAATAATGACAATTTTGCCGAAGTGTGGGCTAATTGTGCTAGGATATCGAAGTTATATGGCCTTTCCAGCCCTTATGGTGTCACGACCCGATTCCGTAGAATTGTTGGGGCGTCCCCCGAATCGTGATGCCGTACGGGCCTTGGGTTGCGCCCGCACAAGGCTTTAATGATTTGCATAGCAAGCACATATTCAGAGTACGCAGATAAATTGAAACACAGATTTGAAACATGGAAAAGTTCTCTTTATTGATAATGAACATCTATTACAAACTCCTGAACGTGTCAGCTAATATGCCGCACGGGCTTACAAAAGTGTTGACTCAAAATGAGATAGCAGTCCTGTACATTACATCCCTTTATAAACTCAAAATGATAAAGACCTCCAGGCTGGAGGACGGCTTTGCCACGAAGCTGCATTGTGTATGGAAAGTTGCAAGCTTCTTCTTCAAGTACTTCAAAATGCGGCGCGGTCAGGATGCGCCAACAGCTGGACTGGATCGGGAAGACGACTTCGGCTCCTCGCTCGGTTCGCCTTAGTACGGAGAACCTGTTTCAACGAGGGTCAGTATGTCGAAACATACTGGTGAAGGCGAGCTAGCCGAACTATACCAATCAACACGTTGTTTTAATGAAGCATGCATATTTGTGGGTTTCTATCTTGCCTTAGTTCATTTACAAGTAAGCAGCATATAGAATTTACTGAAATGAACGTGCCACCGTTCGGTGGATTTTACCTGCCCGTCTGAATTACCTGCACAATACTTACCATGCCTTTCCTGCCACGAAGACACAAGTTAGTTTGCAACAGGTTTAAATATACACGATGATCACTGGCATGGGTGCCATAGTGGACACTAGTCTGTGACGAAGATGGTTTGCTACGTGCAAGAACGTGAGGCGCCGCATACCACCCTGTCCTAGTACGTGAGACTAAACATTAGTTCCGTCCGGAGCCGGAAAGGTGCCAGTGTCCCAGCAGCCGCCCGCAGGAACTATACCTTATGCACAAGTTGTCCGTGATCGCACATTAACAATCATTCGCCCGGAGGCTACGTTAACAAGCATTCGTCCGGAGGCTACGTGATTCGCCTTGAGGCTACATGAGTACAAGACAAGCAGTATTGCATGATTCATTTACATTGCATCTACGTTAAATTCATGCATTCAGGATATAGCTTTGTACATTCAAACTTGCATCTATGCATATGATAAACATTCCGAACGAGCAAGCATGCAAAGATATAACCGTTCACAAGTTTAATTGACAAGCAATACAATTCAAGTCTATTCCCTTTTATCATGGTTTCTTTTATTATTTCTTGGTATCGTTTGATCGGGGCAAAGGAGAATGCAAGATTTTAGGGTGTGAAGCTCGGAAGCAGGGCTAGCTAATCGGGTTGGTAGCTACTCACTTGGATTGTTGGAAGGGAGAAGGAAAGAGGCACTTCACGACTCCGCTTGTAAGCCGCCTACTGCTCGTTCACCTGCACACGAACAGCTCGATTAATACTTCTTCCTCTCTTTCCAATCTCGGAATAGAAGTGCAAGTCAATGAACGAAAACAATGAAACTCATCGAAACCGTTCAAGAAAAACAAGCAAATCCCAAAACCAACTCAAAGCACGAAAGCAACAAGCGACATCGAAATCTGAGGCAATAAAAAGATAGCAGCGGAGAGGTCCCTCCTGACTCTGTCGCTAAGTCGATCCCGGGGGCACGGTCCACTGAATATGGGAATCGATTCCGAAGAAACAAATCCATAACGAGGACGAGTTCTTAATTCAATCTATCCCGATCGAACGATACCGTTTGTGTTTCTTAGCCGCGCTCCCTGCACCGGATGAACGGGGTGCTACATCCTACCCAACCAATTGGAAGTTGCGTCCTCGTAACTTAGGAACATGACCTACCATCAGGGAACGTTACGTTGAGGATGTTTAGCAGAGTATTTGGGGCAGTCACGAGTTCTGTGGTTTGCATCGCCACAGATGAGGCGTAATCCTTGTTTCAGACGATATTTGTTGACCAGGTGCCCTGGCTTCCTACAGAAGTGACATAGCTGCCCTCTCTGCGGACCACCGTTGTTGCGGCGCTTTGCAGCGGTATTTCCTCCTTCGTTGCTTTGGCGTTTGTGACTGGATGTATGCACAGCGCCGGCAGCAACATGAGGATACTGTGGTTCAAGCGATAAGGCGTGATTCATGACTTCACGCATGGTACGATACTGATGAACGACTACGTGCCCATGAATAGCAGGGCGCAAACCGCCTTCAAACCTTCTAGCTCGACTCGCTGCATCAGGTAAATAGGCCCTAGCGAATTTGGAGAGTCGGTTGAATTTGGCGGAGTACTCTTTAACTGTCATGCTGCCTTGCCTCAGTTGTACGAACTCGTTCTCCATTTGACGTTGTACTAGAGGGGGTACAAACTCCTCTTCGAACGCGGCACGAAAAGTCGTCCATGAGATCGCCTCCTCTCCGTGATCAAATTGGAGAGATCGTCGATGCACGTCCCACCAATCGTGCGCGTTGAGACGGAGCTGTAGTTGCGCGCAGGCGACGCGCTTCTCTTCGGGGACCTCTAGCAGAGTGAAGTGATCTTCAAGTTCGGCCAACCAATCTAGAGCTACGACTGGGTCCTCAGTCCCGTTGAATGGGGTGTTGCAGACTTTCTTGAAGTGGCCAAAGTCGAAGGCAGTCACGTCCCTCGCCCTTGGAATTTGCGGCGTCTCTACTTCAAGCACGGACTGTTCCACCGGAGTCGGCACTCTTGCTGTGGAATGGTTGGAAGCCAAAGTCTGAACGATCTGTTGCAGGGCATCCACCTGCTTTTGTTGGACTGAGAATCGTGCTTCTATATTGTCTTGAAACTTGAGCTGACTTTCTTCCGCCCGCTTCTCTGCCCGTTCATAGCGAGCCTCGTCCCTTTGTTGGTTTGCCTCCAACATCTGCAACATTTGCTGGATGGGATTGATGCTTGGCACGGCTCGCTGGCTCTCTGAACTTTCCGAAGTGCCCGAACTACTTCCTTGGCCTTGCATTTCGTCTGGTGTTTGCGCTGCAGATTGCGCTGGACAAAAGAAGGTAAATTACATTAGAATCATAATGTATTATGGACTTATTGCATGAACGTATCTCATTTTGGCCTAGCGAGTTCAAGAGTTCGCACAGGAATTTGATCGTTAAAGGAACTTTTCCAGTACGAGTATAAGGAACTTGAATCTGTGCTCTGATACCACTATGTCAGGACCCGATTCCGTAGAATCGTTGGGGCGTCCCCCGAATCGTGATGCCGTACGGGCCTGGGGTTGCGCCCGCACAAGGCTTTAATGATTTGCATAGCAAGCACATATTCAGAGTACGCAGATAAATTAAAACACAGATTTGAAACATGGAAAAGTTCTCTTTATTGATAATGAACATCTATTACAAACTCCTGAACGAGTCAGCTAATATGCCGCACGGGCTTACAAAAGTGTTGACTCAAAATGAGATAGCAGTCCTGTACATTACATCCCTTTATAAACTCAAAATGATAAAGACCTCCAGGCTGGAGGACGGCTTTGCCACAAAGCTGCATTGTGTATGGAAAGTTGCAAGCTTCTTCTTCAAGTACTTCAAAATGCGGTGCGGTCAGGATGCGCCAACAGCTGGACTGGATCGGGAAGACGACTTCGGCTCCTCGCTCGGTTCGCCTTAGTGCGGAGAACCTGTTTCAACGAGGGTCAGTATGTCGAAACATACTGGTGAAGGCGAGCTAGCCGAACTATACCAATCAACATGTTGTTTTAATGAAGCATGCATATTTATGGGTTTCTATCTTGCCTTAGTTCATTTACAAGTAAGCAACATATAGAATTTACTGAAATGAACGTGCCACCGTTCGGTGGATTTTACCTGCCCGTCTGAATTACCTGCACAATACTTACCATGCCTTTCCTGCCACGAAGACACAAGTTAGTTTGCAACAGGTTTAAATATATACGATGATCACTAGCATGGTTGCCATAGTGGACACTAGTCTGTGATGAAGATGGTTTGCTACGTGCAAGAACGTGAGGCGCCGCATACCACCCCGTCCTAGTACGTGAGACTAAACGTTAGTTCCGTCCGGAGCCGGAACGGTGCCAGTGCCCCAACAGCCGCCCGCAGGAACTATACCTTGTGCACAAGTTGTCCGTGATCGCACATTAACAATCATTCGCCTGGAGGCTACGTTAACAAGCATTCGCCCGGAGGTACGTGATTCGCCTTGAGGCTACATGAGTACAAGACAAGCAGTATTGCATGATTCATTTATATTGCATCTACGTTAAATTCATGCATTCAGGATATAGCTTTGTACATTCAAACTTGCATCTATGCATATGATAAACATTCCGAACGAGCAAGCATGCAATATAACCGTTCACAAGTTTAATTGATAAGCAATACAATTCAAGTCTATTCCCTTTTATCTTGGTTTCTTTTATTATTTCTTGGTATCGTTTAATCGGGGCAAAGGAGAATGCAAGATTTTAGGGTGTGAAGCTCGGAAGCAGGGCTAGCTAATCGGGTTGGTAGCTACTCACTTGGATTGTTGGAAGGGAGAAGGAAAGAGGCGCTTCACGACTCCGCTTGTAAGCCGCCTACTGCTCGTTCACCTGCACACGAACAGCTCGATTAATACTTCTTCCTCTCTTTCCAATCTCGGAATAGAAGTGCAAGTCAATGAACGAAAACAATGAAACTCATCGAAACCGTTCAAGAAAAACAAGCAAATCTCAAAACCAACTCAAAGCACGAAAGCAACAAGCGACATCGAAATTCGAGGCAATAAAAAGATAGCAGCGGAGAGGTCCCTCCTGACTCTGCCGCTAAGTCGATCCCGGGGGCGCGGTCCTCTGAATATGGGAATCGATTCCGAAGAAACAAATCCATAACGAGGACGAGTTCTTAATTCAATCTATTCCGATCGAACGATACCGTTTGTGTTTCTTAGTCGCGCTGCCTGCACCGGAGGAACGGGGCGCTACATATGGTGCATTCCTGCGCAACGGTTTATCGAAGCGCATCTCCTTCAGATATACCTGTCCACCGGTGGGGGCTGAGATGGCCCGGGACCAGTGGTGGTAGGCGCGACAACCGAGGGCGTATCGCCATGCATTGGTTGGTATGTTTTTCTTGACCTTGTTGCACCTGCTGCCAGCTCTTCAGCCGAGGAGGAAACTGTGTAAAAGTTCTTGGATTTTCTGCCTTTGAATTTGGCGGTAGAGGATGCCACAGGCTGCGTCAAGTCTGACACGAGGTCGGGATGGATCCACATGACCTCTCCACGTGGTGTGGCAAGAGGTATTAGTCCGACCGTTTGGTCTCTTGCTGGTGGAAGGTTGACCACTACCATGGTCGCCTTAGGGACCGGAATTACTCCGTCTTGGGCATCCGTCGGTGGAAAGTTGCCAAACTGGAGGGACACCATGTTGGCGTCTACCTTCACGTTATCGAAGTCCAGAGAAAGAGCTTTGTTGTCTATCAGACGTTTGATATACTGCTTCAGGATATAACACTCCTGCGTCGGGTGATGGACGTAGCGGTGGAAGTGACAATACTTCGGGATGGCAATTTTCGTCGCCTCAGGCTGACATCTGACATCGGGGAGCCGGATTTTTCCGTCCTGCATCAGCATGTCTAAGATAGGTTTGACATCGGCAACTTCGAAAGCGTAAGTCTCCTTTGGTTTTTTTTTTCTCAGGCTTCTTGGTCAAGGTAGCGACCATAGCCTGTTTTTCCTTTTCGTCGCAGCTGCTATTGCCGCTATTATTGTTGTTGTTGTTGTTGGAACGCTTGCGCTTCTCCTCGACAGAAGGGATATGGATCCCCAAGTGCCGAGCGTCTTTAAGCTTTTTCTTAGCGTTGACGACACTTATGATGTACGTCGTCCAGTCCTTGAACTAGCTCTCGTCCATCCAGAGGTTGACTGTTGGGAGCATGTTCTTCCGGCACATCTCCATGAGTGTGGCCTCGGGATTGTCAGGAGGCAACCTTAGCGCGGCCTGTGGGAACCGCTCGATGTAGTTTTTCGTTAGTTCATTCTCTCCTTGGGCGACGTCCATCAGAGAAGACATCGTCATATCGTTCCCTACCTCATAGAATCTGTTAAGGAACAGACGCTTGAGGTCGTCGAACGATGAGATGTAGTTATCTTCGAGACTGCAGAACCAACCGAAAGCTACCCCCGCTAATGATCCGACGAAGTGCCTGGTAAGGATAGTGTCGCTGAGGGGTAAGTGTCCCGTGGTGATCTCGAAGTAGCTCATGAAGCGGCGATGGAAGGACTTTCCATCAAACATGTTGATGTTGAAGGACTTGTATTGGGTGGATACGGTATATCCCTCCACTCTATCGGGTATGGTTGCCGTACCCCGAAATCACGGAGTGAATCCCGATTGCTCATGGAGTCTAGGCGAGCCCGAAGTTCTCGGACCTCCCTCCTTGCTTCCTTAGCTTCATCTCCTACCGAAGGCGTGGACGAGCCAGGTAGGAGAGGATCACCACTCGCGGGAGGAGCGGTCGTGTTTGAATTCCCGTTGGTCATGGGGTCCAGGTTTGCTTATTTGGAGGCTCTTGCTGGCTGGGAGGCCATGTTTGACTTGATCTCCAGCATTGTCTGGGTCAAGGCTTGCATTGATGCGCTCATGGTGTGCATCATGGCTTCGAGCATCTCGAGGTGCTGTCGGTCACTGGGCCCTTCATGGTCGTCTCCGGCCATATACACCGTCCTCACTCGGGGAGAAATAGAGGGGGGCAGTCGATGCCGTGCTCCCTGTCTCAAACCCTTGTATTGAGTAGTCTTCAAGGAGGACGAGATCCGCTGTGTCTTCCTCGAATTCGGAGAGGATAGTGTCGTCTTGGTGGGAGTAGCTATGCTCCGGGATCTCGGCGTCCGTTCCTTGAGAATCGTAGTCTCTTCGGAACGTCGGGTTGTCGCGTAGCTCCAGGGGGACACTACCCCTATGTCGGGCCACCCCCAGGGGTTCTGAGGATGAACTACCCCCAGGAACTGACAGCTTCTTCCTTGAGTGGGTGCCTTGGAAGACCCTTCCGTGGGTGCCGTCGTCAGCCTTCCAGGTAATCGTGATAGATGGCGCCGGACTGGAGGTATCAGACTACGTTCTTCCCTTGGTGGCGGGCAGTTTCCCAGTTGAGTAGCATGAGGTGAAGGTCAACTCCTCCTCCTTTGATAATTGCACCTGATCTCCGGGTTGCCGCCGGGTAGGAACTTTCTAGTGTAGTTGCTGGAAGGTCGATTGCTTGTCTGTGATTACTGCTGATTTATTGCAGCAGCAATTGATAATGATGCTGACACAGCTGTGCCTTGGAGAGGGTGCGTCGTACGCCGCAGTAGTTTTTCTTGCTTTGCATTTGTGAGTTATCACGTCACGCAAATCATGCGAATGATGGTTTACCTTTGCATTTCCTTTGTGAGTTCGGGAATCCCGGACATACGGATGCACAAGCGCTGTGTTTTCTTTCTGGCCTGGGGTTCGTACACGAACTTGCCCCGAGGTACTGATGGAAGGCTTTTGAGACTGGCCCTGTCCATTGGTCCCTGTGAGCTGGACGTAAGGGTCGATCTTGTACAACTATCCGTCAGAGGCTCGCGTAATAACTAGCGATGTCTGTTGGCGGTCGATGGTATGAGAAGTTGCTCGAGCTTGACGGGTTCACACTGCCCTGTAATTCTTCAACTTAGCTACCACAGGCGCGTAGTATGAAAAGTCCAGTTTTAGGTTTTTCCCATTCTCGATGGGTCACGTAGAATATGTGCAGCATGAGATACGGTCGAAAATTGAGGTTCTGTTGCTATTGGGGTCGCATGCAGGCCGCTATCTGCGGTTGTAAGTTGACGTCGCATGGGCAGTCTTATGCGACGTCCTCCATTGCCGCATAGAAGCTGCCTCAGCACCAGGATGTCTGGCATCCTAGTGTTTTCCTCTGCCAGAGTCTGGGTGTTGAACAGTCTCTGCGTCAGCCTGGGATGCCGCATAGATGTGGACGTAATGAGTGTTCGTCCTACGACCGTCACAGGCAATAGAGTGAGAGGCTGGACGCGTCTGCTCCGCAACTGGGTGGGGCACAGCGGTCTTGTCCACCCTCGTTCTGTGGGTCCTTGAGGGGGAAGCACCCCTTCGGCTCGAAGAGGCTGCCGTATCGACAGTGGCCGCATGATGGCGGTCGCTGCGACATGGAGAGGGACGGGGAGCTTATGTTCCGTAGTTGGGCGAGGCTCAAAGGCATTTTCCACCCACGTCCTACGGGTCTTCTTGGGCTTTGCTTGCCTCAGAGAAGGACTTACGCTATCTCCGGAGAGCATGTCCTCGAACACTTGCTGGTCGAAGCGGACTACCAGCTTCTTTTGCGTCGAGCCGAACTTGGCCGCATCGGATTGTGTCACCGCCTTCTCAACAGAGGAGAAGGAAGTCCCAGCAGAGTCGCCACCATGTTTGCCATTTTATATCAAAACGAGAACTGCGAGAACTGGATTTGATTTAACAAACTAAGAAAGTACAAAGAAGAGTCCTAGGAGACAATCTAAGTACAAATTTATTTTCTGGGGGTAACGATGGAGGGTTAGGAGTGTAGCAACTCTCTTTATTCCGTGGACGATCCGGTGCGGAAGCTCTTCTCTCTCCCTTGAGTATTGATTTGCAGATAGACGACCTCTTGCATAGGGGTAGTACCTTGCTATTTATAGTCATATTTGTGGCCGTGTGGATTTCAGGCCGCATGGATGGCGAGGTTTGTCACGTGTCCCCTCTCAACGGAAGGGTGCTACAACTATGCACGAGAATTCGAGCTTCTCTGCCACGTGAACATTTGTTGGAATTTTTTTATTTGCTGAGTATCTGGGCGGTTCTCAACCGTGTAGGTGCGACTTGGTCAAATGGACATGTGACCGCTATTTGGTTGGAGGGAACCACTCAGTTGTAAAATCAAGACTTGGTCGACATGGAATCTGGGACACATGTGGCCAAAGACACACGGGACGCACGGAACGCACGGAGTCTGGAACGTACGGGACCAGAGACGCGTGGACCGCATATAGTCTGGAACGCACGAGGCCAGAGAAGCATTGATCGCATGGAGTCTGTGTCACGTCACAATCTCCCGCAAGCTCGATAGTCCCTGCTGAACGTGAATCACCACGTTGTAGCTCTCCCGCGGGACAATCATTCTCATCGGGACGTGATGCCGTACGAGCCTGGAGTTGCGCTCGTACAAGGCGATGTTGTTAAACACCAAAGTTATCATCGAAACAACCAAGTTACAGCGGAAGCCAATTTGTGTACCAAACACACATCAGAGTAATACGCAGCGAAGCTCACGATAGGGTCCAAATAAAATGCCCCGAAGGCAATGCCACAAAGGCGATGCAACGGAAACGATAAAATATTCTTGCTCTTTTCTCTAGCCCACAAAGGTACTTACAGTTCATACATCTTGTCCCGTATATCCAAGCATCGCCACTACGCCTGCGTACCTGAAATATTGCCCACAAACGTGGGTCAGTACACAATCGTACTGGTGAGCGGGGTAACCCACTCGCCTAAGCCGGCACTAAGTAAAATAGTGAATGCACACAGTTATATGGTGATCTTTCTAGTTGAATCCTAGATTCGTTTCATGGCATATGAATGACATGTTAAGGAAAGCTGTAAAGCAGTTTAAGCATACAAACATTCAATCTCAAACCAAACGACAAGCATTTATATAACCGACCCGTCTTACTCAATGCCATCGCTTGCACGATAACATATCGAACCATCAGTCTCGCCTCAATATCCATCCTCAACCAAAGTTTATATATTCTAATCTCAAGTGCACACTCTTGTCGAGGCAAGGTGGCCGCTCCTACACGATGCAACAAACCAACCAAAGAAAAGCAAGCCATCACTTATACTATATGAAGTCACTGGCTAAGAGCCACGAAGGACATTGATCGGACCAAGATCAATAGGGCAATCCTACCCGATCCAGGGTTGGGCAGCTACTCCCGCCTGGTGGTATCGGACTACCAGTACTGCGCCCAATCGCGCGATGTCCATTATTTCCTCCATGGTAGAACGGTCCCGGTGCCTCATCCCGTTCTAGGAAACCAAATCCTGTGCCACGCAGGTTGTCCGTGACTATGCAGACACGTAGGTATGACGAGAGGATCGAACATTCTTGCCCCACCAAGCGATCCTAGACTCGTTCAACCGATATCCAATCAAATATCCATAACCATTCTTCCAACATATCCAACCAAGGAATCCAAATCTCGACCTCAGAATATAGCCCAAGGCACCAAAATATCAAGTGTTTCATAGGCACAATGCCTCTTCTCAACACAGAGTCCGAATTGGTGCAACACCCATGCTCAAAGCAATCCCATGGCCCAATGCCGTTTTAGTGGCACAATGCAGCATTCGTGGCACGATGCCCCATCAAGCGGCACAACACCCTCGCCGATGCAGTTGTTCGGTTTCGAACCACAACTGCTCGCTTTGCAAGACAAAGCGACTCAGTGATACTCGCGCACGGATGCACGTTCGCTCGCCTGAATTTCCGATATTCCCATTGCCTCAAAGTATCATTCCAACTCATATAATTTCAACCGTTCCAAGCATAATCCCAAGTATCCAACCGACTGCCTCAAATGCATAATCCAACTATCGCTCCAACTATCCAACGCGTAAATCATTTCAAGCCACAATCCTACCAAGCCAACGACGTACACTCTATGCACGCCTCAGTGTAGTGATTCCCAATGTTTCAGCCCAAGTGTTCAAGCCTTTTACGTGTTTTCCATATTATTAGGCATGAAGGAGTAGAGGAGAAGGGAAAGAGCCCACTCACAATGATCTATCCCGTTAGGCATCCTGTCCTGCCGATACGGCCAATCTCTTGAACCCGTGGTCCGATGCAAGCGCGATCTACTCAACTGGTATGACCGTGCGAGCAGGCCGTGCTCTCCAAATCATCCGACCGATCGGACTAAGGAAGACGGCATTATCGCTTCCATTCAGCTATTCAGTAATGTTCTGAACGAACACCTGATTTCCATCGAACCCGCTAGCCATCTGCACATTGAAACCAACTCGATTAATCCTTCTTCCCAAAATTCAACATTTCAAATGTAACCAGCATTTGATTCATTCAATCCGACTCAGCGTAACGCTCCGAGCGGTTGTGGGGCGTTACATAATATACCACTTAGAATCAGGTTCGTCCACGAACCGTGCTGGTACTCATTCCTATCACATGCCACAATCCAATTCCATGGATCTATTCTATGCAACACACATATTCACGATTTTGACTCTACATCTCGTTCTGCTGAACGCTCGTACGATTTTTATGAATTCCCACATCCTCCTTGCAGCTCAATACGAATTCTTCGTATCGCTTAGTTTTGGATCGTACACATATTTAAGGCGTCCCTAAAATACATGCATTTCAGCCGAGCTTTGCGATAGCAAATTTGAACAAGTTACAAGGGTATCTTTATGTTCGAGGCGTCCATTTGCTTTGCTCCCTATTGAATCAAATTATGATTTCCATTCCAACATATTCGCTCGAGCCCTATGCTCGATTATGATGATTTTTCACCGACTCAACCAGTTCGTGTTCCAACTCAATCCATCCAACTATTTTTGAATTCGCATTAGCCACATCTCCAAATATATCTCATGCACCGAACGATTATCTCAACTAATACTACCCAAGCTAGGCAACTTACCCAAAACTCAACTTTGCTTAGATCATTTCAGTCCAACACATTTTCCTACCATCTCAATATCTCACAGGGTGAACATCTATATTGAGGTTCGTGTGATCCACGAAGATCTCGCCGCCACGCCAAAGGGATTGTGTCGTCACGATTCAACGTGGACACACTCGCCACAATTCTTAGGTTGCGCATGGAATAGTCCTTCGCGCTGCTTCCACTGCCTCGAAGCATAGAATATCACCTTTGCCTTCCGAACGAGCACGCTTCCCAGACTAAGTTCCGAGATATCTTGTAAATCTGAGGCACGTCTGTCCCTTCCAGTATTCGCAAAGATTTGATTTGAACGAGCCGCTGCTTTAACTTCACGAACTAGTTTCACAGTCGTCAATTCATATGAATGCTATTCCCTTCCAGGGCACGATGAGTCAGAGGCGATGACATCGATAAAATCTGCGACTCTAAATCTCATCAGTTGACTAGGCTACTTCCACCATCGCTTCGATCTTCTGGCTGCATCTTCAGCTAAAGACTATCCCAAGGGTCTCTCAAATCCAACACTCAGTCGATAAGCCAAATCTCATTGCTCAAATCTGCCCTCGACGCATTCCCAAATACGCCGCCTCAAGGGTCGTTCTATGGGTCTACCATATTCATATCCGATTCAGCGGGCAAGGTCGCTTAGGGTCAACTGTCCCGAAGCTACGCTTGATAATTGTAATCATCACGATGGACAGTTACTATAAACCATGCTATATCTCATCTGCAAATCCGAATCACAATCCAACCATTCCATCCGAACGAACTTTCCGAATCCGAGAACCGCGCTCGTTGAAACCGTCTTCCATCAATCCGTCGTTCTGCCCTGAATCCATCAATTTTCGAATTACTATGTTCGCCTACTCGCACAATCGATTTCAATGATTCTCGAAACTCAAGACTTGCTCAAATTCATGTCCTGTTTACCATCGTTGCACCATCTTGCCCAAAATTTTATTTCCGCTAAACCTGAGTCGACTTCTCGAGTAGCAATATCCAAAATCTTTCGAGTTTGTGTGAATCCATCGCATTGTCCCTCCAAACCAAATCGTGTTTCATTCCTCAACCAACAGCTCAAATGTGTTGCCCAAAATCGTAGTCCGTGCTCGCTATCATTCGATTCACCCATCGCTCGTTCAAGCGTAACCCAATTGTTCATTCCGATTTAGTCCATCTCTTAAGCCTAACGATGCTTTCATTTGCATTAGTCCGTTCTCGATATACTCAACCCAATATTCGCTTGCTTCATTTTCATTCTTTCCAACTCAGCCGACTGCACCAACCAACTTGTATTCTCGTTTCACGAGTCCGTTCAGACAATTCCCATAGATGTCCAACCAAAATATTTTCAATGTCTTGCTCAAAATGTGGTATCCCATATACCACTCCGAATCAAGTCGCTACTCACATTACGTTTCCTTTCAAGAATCCAAGATTCGTTCGAACCATCCCTTAGGTGTGGTCATGCCTTTCCCAATTCGAGTTTGACACAAAACTCAGGCAACGCTTGAATTATCTAACTATTTCCATCATCTGATACTTTCTCAACACGAGCAATCTTGCAATGATTGTCTTCCAAGTAGTCCAACCCAATACCCAACGGTTTCACACATTTGTTGTACGAGCAACTCGTGCCAACTTATTCTGATAATTCCCGAGCCCAAACTCAAACTTGCTCAACCGATGCGCCACAGCCGAAATTTCAACTTCTATCCAACACAATCGCTAGACGAGTAACTCGTGCAAGGATTCATTCTCATCGAATGTTTCTACTCAAAACATGCCGCATAACCAAATCTCGTTAGCCAACCAACTGATCCATTGAGGCAATCAGAATCTCCAGAACAATAAGCCAAGCTAACCAAACGAAAGCCCACAATTGTTGCACAAATGCAACAATGCCAACCAACTTGCTGCACGAATGCAACAACGCCTAACGAAGCTAAGCGATCCTACGAAAACCAACCAAGGCAACGCAACCAAGAATAACAAGCAGCCACAACTAGCAATAAATAGGCTTATTGCATGAAACATCCGATGCGACACCGAGTAGAGTCAAGAGCTAGACGACACGCGGAAGCTATTTAGAGTTTGTGATGAAGCGAAGGACCAAGTCCGAAGAAATGAACCGGGCGCTCTGATACCAATCTGTCACGCCCCAATCTCCCGCAAGCTCGATAGTCCCTGCTGAACGTGAATCACCATGTTGTAGCTCTCCCGCGGGACAATCATTCTCATCGGGACGTGATGCCGTACGAGCCTGGAGTTGCGCTCGTACAAGGCGATGTTGTTAAACACCAAAGTTATCATCGAAACAACTAAGTTGCAGCGGAAGCCAATTTGTGTACCAAACACACATCAGAGTAATACGCAGCGAAGCTCACGATAGGGTCCAAATGAAATACTCCGAAGGCAATGCCACAAAGGCGATGCCACGGAAACGATGAAATACTCTTGCTCTTTTCTCTAGCCCACAAAGGTACTTACAGTTCATACATCTTGTCCCGTATATCCAAGCAGTGCCACTACGCCTGCGTACCTGAAATATTGCCCACAAACGTGGGTATGTACACAACCGTACTGGTGAGCGGGGTAACCCACTCGCCTAAGCCGACACTAAGTAAAATAGTGAATGCACACAGTTATATGGTGATCTTTCTAGTTGAATCCTAGATTCGTTTCATGGCATATGAATGACATGTTAAGGAAAGCTGTAAAGCAGTTTAAGCATGCAAACATTCAATCTCAAACCAAACGACAAGCATTATATAACCGACCCGTCTTACTCAATGCCATCGCTTGCACGATAACATATCGAACCATCAGTCTCGCCTCAATATCCATCCTCAACCAAAGTTTATATATTCCAATCTCAAGTGCACACTCTTGCCGAGGCAAGGTGGCCGCGCCTACACGATGCAACAAACCAACCAAAGAAAAGCAAGCCATCACTTATACTATATGAAGTCACTGGCTAAGAGCCACGAAGGACATTGATCGGACCAAGATCAATAGGGCAATCCTACCCGATCCAGGGTTGGGCAGCTACTCCCGCCTGGTGGTATCGGACTACCAGCACTGCGCCCAATCGCGCGATGTCCATTATTTCCTCCATGGTAGAACGGTCCCGGTGCCTCATCCCGTTCTAGGAAACCAAATCCTGTGCCACGCAGGTTGTCCGTGACTATGCAGACACGTAGGTATGACGAGAGGATCGAACATTCTTGCCCCACCAAGCGATCCTAGACTCGTTCAACCGATATCCAATCAAATATCCATAACCATTCTTCCAACATATCCAACCAAGGAATCCAAATCTCGACCTCAGAATATAGCCTAAGGCACCAAAATATCAAGTGTTTCATAGGCACAATGCCTCTTCTCAACACAGAGTCCGAATTGGTGCAACACCCATGCTCAAAGCAATCCCATGGCCCAATGCTGTTTTAGTGGCACAATGCCGCATTCGTGGCACGATGCCCCATCAAGCGGCACAACACCCTCGCCGATGCAGTTGTTCGGTTTCGAACCACAACTGCTCGCTTTGCAAGACAAAGCGACTCAGTGATACTCGCGCACGGATGCACGTTCGCTCGCCTGAATTCCCGATATTCCCATTGCCTCAAAGTATCATTCCAACTCATATAATTCCAACCGTTCCAAGCATAATCCCAAGTATCCAACCGACTGCCTCAAATGCATAATCCAACTATCGCTCCAACTATCCAACGCGTAAATCATTTCAAGCCACAATCCTACCAAACCAACGACGTACACTCTATGCACGTCTTAGTGTAGTGATTTCCAATGTTTCAGCCCAAGTGTTCAAGCCTTTTACGTGTTTTCCATATTATTAGGCATGAAGGAGTAGAGGAGAAGGGAAAGAGCCCACTCACAATAATCTATCCCGTTAGGCATCCTGTCCTGCCGATACGGCCAATCCCTTGAACCCGTGGTCTGATGCAAGCGCGATCTACTCAACTGGTATGACCGTGCGAGCAGGCCGTGCTCTCCAAATCATCCGACCGATCGGACTAAGGAAGACGGCATTATCGCTTCCATTCAGCTATTCAGTAATGTTCTGAACGAACACCTGATTTCCATCGAACCCGCTAGTCATCTGCACATTGAAACCAACTCGATTAATCCTTCTTCCCAAAATCCAATATTTCAAATGTAACCAGCATTTGATTCATTCAATCCGACTCAGCGTAACGCTCCGAGCGGTTGTGGGACGTTACAGTCTGAAACGCACAGAGCCAGAGACGCATGGACCGCATGGAGTCTGGACGCATGGGCAAGTGTCGCATGGGCAAGATCCACTTGAGATATTTTATCGTGTTGTACACGTGGTGCTGCACCATTCTGGAGACTTCTGTCTCTTAGTGTGTTCTCGTCATTCGAGGCGATCATGAAAATTATTTTTGTCAGAATTCTGTATCAGGCGCCATCTTTGTTGTCAGGACGTCATGTCAGGTCGACCTGCGACCAATTGTCATGACGCTTGTTTGGACCGCATGGGTGTTCTTTTTCTAGGCCGCATAGTGTCCATGCGATCCATCTGTTGAGTTTTTATTTGGGGGTGCCTGGACGTCGGTCGCATGGCTGCATCTTTTCTATGCTTCTACAAGGCTTTGAGCACATGTCCTTCATGGACAGATTCTCAGGTTACAGTCAAATCAAGATGTCTTATGACGATCAGAAGCATACATCGTTTCAAACGTCGATAGGAGTATACTACTACATAGTCATGCCCTTCGGTCTAAAGAACGCGGGTTCTAAATACCAGCGAGCTATGAGCACTATTTTTCGTGAGCATTTACGCAAGACGGTCAAGTATTACGTTGATGACATCGCCGTCAAGAGTCGCTCCAAAGATGATCACCTCATGCGTATGCACAAGCTCAAGATGAACCATACCAAATCTTTCCTAGGAGTCTCCAGCAGCAAATTTCTGGGTTTTATCCTAACTTCGAAGGGTATCCACGTAGACCCTGACAAGACCAAAGCGATCATTGAAATGTGCCCATCGAAGAACCTCAGAGAACTTCGTGGCCTTCAAGGAATACTGGCCTATATCAGGAGGTTCGTATCAAACCTCTCTGGACGTTGTCAGCCGTTCATGCAACTCTTGAAGTAGGGAGTCTCATTTGTTTGGAACGAAGATTGCCAGTGCACCTTCGACGACATCAAGGAAGACCTCATGAGCCCTCTAGTATTGGTAGTCCCAGTTATGGGAAAGCCCTTTCTGCTCTATGTACGAGCAATAGATCACTCTCTTGGCGCTCTGCTAGTCTATAAGAGTGACGCAGGTCACGAGCAGGCCATATACTACCTCAGCAGGATGATGGTCGGTGCGGAGCATAGATACAACCCCTTCGAGAAAGAGTGCCTCGCTCTAGTCTTTGTCATTCAGAAGACCAGCCACTATGTGGAAGGACAAATGATCCATGTGATCTCTCGGGTCAACCCCCTCAGGGTCCTCATGTCCAAACCTGAGGCACTCAACTCCCACCCGGCTACGTGGGCAATACTGTTGTCACAATACGACATGTCATTTGTTCCTCAAAAAGCTTTCGAGGGCCAAGAATTAGCTGACTTCTGGCTGTCCACCTGGTGCCAGAAACTTCGAAACTCTACGAGGAGATCCCCGATGGAGTCACATATTCCAACGCCGTAACAAACGTAGAAGCTGTTTGGCGAATGTTCTTCGATGGTGCTTCGAGAACATGGCCCAAAGGCGACATCATCGCTGGAATCGGGATAATGTTGATCTCTCCATATAATTTGGTTATAAATCGGGCCTACTCCCTCACTGAGCCATGCTCCAATAATGTGGCAGAGTACAACGCTCTCATCATTGGACTCCAACTTGCTAAACAAGTGGGAGTGGACTACCTGGAAGCCTACAACGATTCCAAACTGATAATCAACCAAGTCCGAGGCGAGTACAAAGTCCAGAATGAAGACCTACTCCTTTACCACCAAGTCGCGCTTGGAATAATCTCCACCTTCGAGGGGTTCTTCATGGAGCACGTTCCTTGGCTGCAAAATATTGAGGCTGATGCCATGGCCGGCCTCGCAGCCTCTCTAGCTTTTTTCGGTCAATACTCATGAATTGATTACCGTGATCGGTTGGGAGATGGTCTGCACGAAGAACAACCTCACTCTGTGTCGGAGCTACTCAGTAGGGACGAGCACTGACTCAGAAGATTGGAGACTTCCATTCATCGACTAAGCAGTCTATGGAATTCTCTTCGAGAACCCAAAGGAAGCCACTTCGATCAAAAGACGTTCCCTCCGATTCTATTATGATACAACTACCAAAATAATGTATCGCCGCTCATATGACGGTCTTCTGCTACGATGCTTATCGAATGCAGAAGCGAAACAGGCTCTCCGTGAGGCTCACGACGGGATTTGCGGTGCCCATCAGCCAGGGCCCAAGCTACAAGACCGCCTCCGTAGAATTGATTACTATTGGCTGACAATGGTAGCAGACGCCGTTGACTACGCAAGGAAGTGCCAAGCATGCCAAATTCATGCTAATTTCATCTACCAACCCTTGGAGTTTCTACTCCCAACCGTGGCGTTCTGACCGTTCGAAGCCTAGGGCATGGATATCAGAGGGCCGATCAATCCGCCTTTGACTAAGGGACATCGGTTCATCTTGGCTATCACCGACTACTTTTTCAAGTGGGCGAAAGCCGTACCACTCGCTGAAGTCAAGACGTCCAACGTGATCAGCTTCGTCAAGCACCACGTCATATACCGCTTCGGCTTGCCACAAAGGATCTTTCATGACAATGGTTCACAGTTCGCAAGTTACGCGTTCTACCGGTTTTGCAATAAAAACCGGATTCATAATGTAGCGTCAACTGCCTATAACCCGACATCAAATGGTCTGGCATAAGCCTTCAACAAGACCATCATAAAGCTACTCAAAAAGTTCGTGTCATCCAACAAGCGCGACTGGAATGAGAAGTTTGGTGAATGTCTCTGGGCCTACCGTACAACGGTCTGGACAGTTATTGGAAATATGCATTTCTCTTTGGTGTAGGGAAGCGAAGCGGTCCTCCCGCTTGAGATCCAAATCCCTTCACTCCAAGTAGCTCTCTCCAACCGATTAACCGTCAACGACAATCACCGCCGACGGCTACAAGAGTTAGAAGCATTCGACGAGAAACGTCTCTTTGCTCAACAGCACATTGAGCTATACCAAACGCGTCTCTCATGAGCCTTGAACAAACGGGTGAAGAGATGGACCTACCAAGTGGGTGATCTCGTCTTGACCATAAGGAGGTCGATGGTTATGACCCACAAGACGACCGACAAATTCTAACCCAAATGGGAAGGCCCGTTCGTCGTAGAATCGGTATTCTCCAACGGCGCTTACCGACTCGCGAAATCCAACGATGACTTGCTCATGATGCCTATCAATGGCAATTTCCTGAAAAAGTACTATGTCTAAGCTAGACTCGTACTCCCCTTATCCCCAGCCGGACAATCAAGATGTACATGTAGGAACCCTAGAGGGGGGTGAATAGGGTCAAGCTAATAAATCAAATACAAATAATTAATAATAGACAATTTAAAAATTAAGTATGCAAGAAGTAAAGTTATAAGAATACCGACACCTGATGTATCCTGGTATCCTCCTCGAGGCACTCGAGTCCCGGAAACTCTTTTCCGGCTTGAATCCACTATTAGCAAAATAGTTACACCATAAGCTTTGATCCGAAGGTCCGTTGACTTCTTACACAAGAGCTTTGATTTGAAGGCTCTCTAACTTCACACAAACTTTGATCCAAAGGTTTTTACACTTCAACCTCTTACAAAATAGTTTTGATCTTCTTACAACAAATATAGACATCTAACTTTTACAACTCAAGAACATTCTAACACAATTTGTGGATAGGCAAATGAAAGCTTTGGTGTAGTGTTTGTGGATGGCCTTTGGTAGATTAGAAATTTTAGGCTCAAAGGGATCAACCTTGAAAGAAGGGGTTCAAGGCTTTATATAAGCCAACACAAAGAAAGAGCAAAATTGTAACTTTTAACCCGCGAACGATATACCGCCGGTATACTACAGTATACCGTCGGTATACCGGTCTGCAGTAGCAATGGCTATAAATATGACCGTTGGGATCATTTAATGCACAGAATTCGACCGTTGGATTGCCAACTGTGATGAACCGGCATACCGTCGGTATAGACCAGTATATCATCGGTATGCCGGTCCAAACGACAGAGAGCAACATTTATATAAAATTGGTATGCCGTTGGTATGCCAATTTTCAGCCGAAAATGATCCTGAGTTATTTTATACCCTAGCTTTCGATTTTTCTATCCAATTCTTGTGTTTACAATTATTTCTAAGATTCATTACAGACTCTAGACAGACTATAGCAGGTGCAGGCTTCTTCAGAGTTTGGAAGTGATGATGGCATAGCTTGGCTTCTTTCCTTGATAGATGATGGCTTTTTTCCTTGACGACAGTTGTCCTGAGATACCCAGCGGAACCCCTGAGTGCGTGGCTCTGGAGATGTCATAGGCGGTTTAGACAAATCTTCTGGGATGACGTCGTCTTTGGCCCATCATGATTTTTTTATTTTATATGTCCATGTTTAACCTTACTTATTACTTTTCTGCAAATACATGTTAGACGAACAAAATAATGTAGATAGTAGCAAGTATTGTACATTTAATACACATTGGGACTATGCTAAGTTTAAGTACTAATATTGTAGTGATAGAATGATTATTAGTGATATTAAAATGTTAAACTTAAGCGAATAACCATATTCGAAAATATGGTTAGATTATTGGGCTAACAATCTTTCTCTTTTTGATTATGACAATCAATTAAGTTTAAGATAGTTTTAATAGAAGCTCATATCACTAATATGTAGAACAATAAGCATATATCACTAAAGGTGGAAGAAGAGTATACATGCAATAGTGATTTCATGAATGGTTAGTGATATTTAAAGCTAAACTTAATCGATTTACCATATTAAAAAATATGATACAATCAATGGGCTAACATTACAGTCCTTACACTCTTGGTTCTTCATCCCCAGCAAGGGTCTATGTACAACATGTCCCTTTCTATACAAATTTCTGTAAAAGTCATTATCTGTATCCAGGAGTCCTGGATACGCAACAAATGGTGGATCCTCAAAGTCTCCCCAGCGGAGTAGTCCTCATGTCCACCGGTACACTCCCGCTTGGACCACCCAAAAACTAGTCTCGTTAAACTCTAGTCTACCTAGCGGAGCAATCCTCAGGTCTATCTTCATTCTCGGATAGACCACACCCAGCAAATTACTCATCAGCGGATTTCCTTGACGCTAGTTCACGTCCATATTACCTCTGAACTACTGTCCTAACATTCCTCCCCGGCTGAGTTTGCATGCCCATATTACCTCTGAACAAACCTCTCGGGTCTTGGCTATTAATCATTATGTCCATATTACCTCTGATATCGGTTGTTATCTCCACTTATCATCCGTACTTACCAAGGTACGCCAATGGTATTAAATCCACAAAATCTGCCACGTCCATATCACCTCTGGTAGGCTTGTTCCAAATCTTTTACTTGTACTCAGGTGCACAAGAAGTAATGGGTCCACAAAATCTATCACGTCCACATTACCTCTGATATGGATTGTTTCCAAACTTATTATTTACACTCAACGTGCGCAACAAATAATAGGTCCACCTAAGTCCCCCAGTGGGACATCCTAGACAGACCACTGTATTGTACTTACGTCCATATTACCTCTAGTACAATATCAAAAGTTCACACAAAATTCATACACAACAAGACAAATGAAGGAAGAAGTTCTGAAAAAGAGAAACCTTTATTCAAAATCATGAGTACATACGATGGGAATCCACTAAATTTTCAAGTGTTTTCATTAATATTCAAAGTCTTGGGTACATATGATGGAAATACCTTTCAAGGGTTTTCATGGGTTCTCGTCGACAAGAACCTCTTATATTACAAGGCATCCTTGTGCTGTTTCTGCCACGGACACAAGTGAGACCGGCAACAGGACTCAGCAAAGTTGGGTCAACCCTCTTCTGTGTAGACCTCAGAATATGAAAAAGAATCCATACCGACGGACAACCAAAGGAAAGAAGACCCGACACTCGTCGGCCACACGGGAAGACTGGACAACATGAATGACAATAAATCAAAATCCAGTAATCAGCACCGCAGAACCCCGACCGGTAGCAGTCGGCATAATTGAGAGAAACACAGCTAGCATGCTGCATAAACGGGGACAGCTCCACGCAAGACGCAAGATCATCATCCTCGTCTTCTGGATTTGTTCTTGGCAAACTGTCGCATAAGTTTGGTTTTTATCCCGAACAACGGGTGTTATGATATCCTTCCATGCTCCATCATAGGCAGCACGAGCAAGGACAAAACCTGCATAAAGAAAACTCGCGCCAGTCTCAGCGAGGATTATAAAAAGCTACGACTATCACATACCGCTGCAAGGTCGCAACCGCGTGTAGCTAAGACCGCCCGGACGAGTAAGATGAGACCTCATCCATGCGGTCCAGCAACAGATAGGCCCTGCGCGCATGTTGCAGTCCATGCAGCCAAGCCTCAGATAGGCTCTGTACGATTTCGTACGACAGAACATTGTGAAAAGTTTGTGCATGTTCATCAAGGCAGCAAAACTTTGTGAAGAGTCTGCACGCATCCTAGATGATTTCTCACCCACACAACAAGACCATGCCCTTGGCGGCCCAACACGAGAATCTTGGTGCTGCCTAACCTCTATCAAGAGGCCACAGATCAAGGCAGCCCCCGGCGAACTCCTCGATGAAAAGAGCCGCAACGTCCAACATCCCTTACAGGAGAAAGAAATGAAGCAAAGAGATAAAGTTCTCTCTCATCTCCACCGCCTATTTATAGTCCTCAAAGTCGCGTGAAGAGATCGAGGCAATGAACCAATAAGTTATGGGGATGAATCTGATGCCTCAATTTTCTTGATCCTCTTTAAATCTTCCTGTAAACTGTCACGCCCCGATCTCCCGCAGGCAATCGGCCGTTCCCGCTAGGCGGGAATCACCCTCGCCAGCGCTCCCGCGGAACGATCGCTTAACCCATCCGGGCGTGATGCCGCACGAGCGTGATCCACGTCCGTGCAAGGCCATGGTTCATTGGCTGGCGGCAAGAGTTCTAAGCCACAGAGTCGCACAGATTGTCCGAGTGCAGCGGAGTTATGAACGCATAGGCGATCGGTAACAGGTTCACTGAATCGACAAATATAGCGGAAGCATTGAAACACAAGTTTGAAGTAAAACAACTCTTTTATTGATATAAACATGTGTTACAGGCGGCGTATAGCCGAGATTACAAGTCGCTCAAGCCTCTCTCTCTGAAACAGTAAAAGCGGGCCAAGTGGCTACAACTGTGGAATGAATGTACAGGCGATGGTCAGGCGACGCTCCAACATTATGTCTTGTATATGTGCTTCAGTCCCGGACGCACCGTTGCAAGGCTTCAGAGGGAACTCCTAGCCTTAGCACGCACGTCGGAGGCATCCGCACCGAACGAGGTTCTCCCGCACCCTGCACACAAACTGGTGGATTATCAGTACATTGAATGCACTGGTGGGGAAGCTACTCGCCCGCTCGACAAATCCAAACACGTAATACAGGTTCCGTGCACAACTATTAAGTTGTTTTTCTAGTTGCCTTAGGATCAGTTTCATGCAAATATTGAATAGCCTATCGTGTCGGGCAGTGCGCCGTGCGACATGAGAGGAAACACGGCGAGACTTACCAACTTACCATCTCCTTCCCTGTCTAAGGCAAACATTGTTAATTTAAGCAGGGGCATGTATAAACATTCAGGAGCATAGCATATGCAAACACGAGGGTCGTTGAACGGGACAGTATTCGGTGTGCTCAGTTGTTCTTTGGTGCGATGCAATGACTCGCACGCGGATAGCCGCTAAGCGAGGATGACTTATCTATATGAACATAAGTCGCTGGCAAAGCCATAAAGGACTAATCCCAGACGAGAGTGGAACGCAACGAGAGCACACGATGCGCTACGAACCATCTCGCCCGTACACGATGGATTGTACATGAAGTAGTCCAAGGCTAAGATGGAATGCAACAAAGTACACGATGCGCTACAAACCATCTTGCCCGTACACGATGGACTACACACGTGATGTGGTCCCGGGAAAGTGGAATGCAACGAAAGTATACGAGGTGCTACAAACCACTCGCCCGAATACGAGGGACCACACGTGAAGTTCTATCCGGATCGGATCGGCCCCAGTGCCCCGGTGACCGTCCGTAGAACTATACCTCGTTTCCGAGTTGTCCGCGACATGCACTTCCTTTTGGGTCTTTCAATTATCACGAGATACACGAGAACACGAGAACACGAGTGCACAAGAACACGAGAACACGAGTGCACTGGAACACGAGTAAACGAGTACACGAGATACTTGGATCTTGTTTTCTGTACAGTGAATAACTTGCCAAGATCAATCAGGCACGGAACGACTACTTAGTAGTCTCCCGGGGGTTTGGATGAAAACAAGGTAACATTCAAGCAGACAAGCATGCATTGTATAAATATAATATTTACGTTGGCTCGGGCCCGAAGGTAAGCCGAGAAGCGAGATCGTTAGGGACTTTCCCGAGTAACACGTTCTAGGGCAGCCTGCGAGGGTCTGAACATATGTACATAAAAGCAGTGTTTCATTTCCATGTTCTAGCAAGCAATATAAGTTGGGATTATTCCCTTAGCTAGGTGCGTTGGATTTATTAGCATGCAGGGGGTTATTCACCTAGCGACTAGCATAAAAATTTCAGATTTTATGTGTGCTGGCTAAGCAAAGACAAGTTCACCGTAGCCACCCACCTTAGCGATGATTTGCCTCGGTAGAGCGATACGTCTGAACGAGCCTCTGAAAGCCCAAGTCGGATTCCTGTAGGGACAAGTCTGGATATCCTTTGCTTCTTGTTTGAGGCCAAGCGGGTCGGGACAGCTGTACTATTGCCGTTTGAAACGGCAGTCCGCTTGAGCGGAACGGGGTGTTACTGTCACGCCCCGATCTCCCGCAGGCTATTTCGGCCGTTCCCGCTAGGCGGGAATCACCCTCGCCAGCGCTCCCGTGGAACGATCGCATTGACCCATCCGGGCTTGATACCGCACGAGCGTGATCCACGCCCGTGCAAGGCCATGGTTCATTGGCTGGCGGCAAGAGTTCTAAGCCACAGAGTCGCACAGATTGTCCGAGTGCAGCGGAGTCATGAACGCATAGGCGATCGGTAACGGGTTCACTGAGTCGACAATATAGCGGAAGCATTGAAACACAAGTTGAAGTAAAACAAGCTCTTTTATTGATATGAACGAGTGTTACAGGCGGCGTATAGCCGAGATTACAAGTCGCTCAAGCCTCTCTCTCTGAAACAGTAAAAGCGTGCCAAGTGGCTACAACTGTGGAATGAGTGTACAGGCGATTGTCAGGCGACGCTCCAACATTATGTCTTGTATATGTGCTTCAGTCCCGGACGCACCGTTGCAAGGCTTCAGAGGGAACTCCTGGCCTTAGCACGCACGTTGGAGGCATCCGCACCGAACGAGGTTCTCCCGCACCCTGCATACAAACTGGTGGATTATCAGTACATTGAATGCACTGGTGGAGAGCTACTCGCCCGCTCGACAAATCCAACACGTAATACAGGTTCCGTGCACAACTATTAAGTTGTCTTTCTAGTTGCCTTAGGATCAGTTCCATGCAAACATTGAATAGCCTAACGTGTCGGGCAGTGCGCCGTGCAACATGAGAGGAAACACGGCGAGACTTACCAACTTACCATCTCCTTCCCTGTCCAAGGCAAACATTGAGGCAAATATCGTTAATTCAAGCACGGGCAAGTATAACATTCAGGAGGCATAGCACATGCAAACATGAGGGTCGTTTTAACATGATCGTTCAGGTGTTCAGTTGTTCATTATGCATTGCAGTAACTCGCACGCGGATAGCCGCTAAGCGAGGATGACTTATCTATATGAACATGAGTCGCTGGCATAGCCACAAAGGACACTAGTCTTAAACGAGAATAGTTTGCAACTAAAGTACAGTGGGTGCTGCAAGCCATCTCGTTTAGTACAGTAGACTATACAGTAAGTTCAGCCATGGATCGGATGGTATGCAATGAAAGAACGGTAGGCGCTGCACACTATCTCGTCCAGTATAGTTGGCTGAAACAGTGGAGTTCCATCCGGATCGGAGCGGCCCCAATGCCCCGGAGACCGTCCGTGGAACTATGTCTCGTTTCCGAGTTGTCCGCGACATGCAGGTCAGGGTCTTTTCCAATTTCACGTGATACTCGAGTACTGTAGAACAGGAGTACAGTGGCACAGTAGAACAGTAGTACAGTGGTACAGTATTACAGGAGATGTTTGAATCATGATTCTGTACAGTGCTTAACTTGCTTGATGCATTCCCCTGGTTCGGGGATGCCTTGGCTGACCTAACGGTCCCGGATACTTGTAGGTTCATTCAGGCACGGAACGACTACGTAGTAGTCTCCCGGGGTTTGGATGAAAACACGGTAACATTCAAGCAGACAAGCATGCGTTTCTAAGGAACATAAGCAGGCACCTTGCTCGGACCCGAAGGTAAGCCGAGAGATGAAACCGTTAAGGAACTTAGCATGCGAGGGTCTGAATATAAGCAGTATTTCATTTTCATGTTCTAGCAAGCAATACAAGTTGGGATTATTCCCTTAGCTAGGTGCGTTGGATTTATTAGCATGCAGGGGGTGAATCACCTAGCGACTAGCATGAATATTCCAGATTTTATGTGTGCTGGCTAAGCAAAGACAAGTTCACCGTAGCCACCCACCTTAGCGATGATTCGCCTCGGTAGAGCGATACGTCTGAGCGAGCCTCTGAAAGTCCAAGCCGGATTCCTGTAGGGGTAAAGTCTGGATATCCTTTGCTTCTTGATCGAGGCAAAGCGGGTCGGGAAAGTTGCACTATTGCCATTTGAGACGGCAGTCCGCTTGAGCGGAACGGGGTGTTACATCCTACCCAACTTAGAAAAAGTCTCGTCCTCGAGACTTACTGAGGACAAGCAGTAATCTAGGGTTGAGGCAATCCTAGATAACTCGTTGTACTTGTTCATTTGGATATTCACTTGCACAAGCTTCGAAATCAGCATATCGCTTAGACTGGATCGTGCGCACTTTCGAAGGGCCCCTCTAGCGTGAACACATCAACCAGCTTAGTGATAGCGAAGTCTTAGCACTCGAGTTTCACCTTTTTCTTAAGTCTTGGATGGTGTACTAGTTCAAGGCGTCCCCCGAATAGATGCATTCAACCAAACTTAGAGTTAGTGAAAATCGGACAAGCTACTAGCGATACTCTCAAGGGTTCGCACAGGTTGGCACAAATGCCACTCGCAGCATACAACCAGACAAGCAATCATATCAATCAAAACATATTTTGAAAGTATTTAGACTTATTGTTGGAACATCCCATCGAGGCATTGAGAGAGAGCGTGCACATAACCCAAAAACGAGCTTTCGAAACAGAGATATCGAATCAAAGTCCAAAGGCGTAGAAGCCAGGCTCTGATACCAACATGTCACGCCCCGATCTCCCGCAGGCTATTTCGGCCGTTCCCGCTAGGCGGGAATCACCCTCGCCAGCGCTCCCGCGGAACGATCGCATTGACCCATCCGGGCGTGATGCCGCACGAGCGTGATCCACGCCCGTGCAAGGCCATGGTTCATTGGCTGGCCGCAAGAGTTTTAAGCCACAGAGTCGCACAGATTGTCCGAGTGCAGCGGAGTCATGAACGCATAGGCGATCGGTAACGGGTTCACTGAGTCGACAATATAGCGGAAGTATTGAAACACAAGTTGAAGTAAAACAAGCTCTTTTATTGATATGAACGAGTGTTACAGGCGGCGTATAGCCGAGATTACAAGTCGCTCAAGCCTCTCTCTCTGAAACAGTAAAAGCGTGCCAAGTGGCTACAACTGTGGAATGAGTGTACAGGCGATGGTCAGGCGACGCTCCAACATTATGTCTTGTATATGTGCTTCAGTCCCGGACGCACCGTTGCAAGGCTTCAGAGGGAACTCCTGGCCTTAGCACGCACGTTGGAGGCATCCGCACCGAACGAGGTTCTCCCGCACACTGCATACAAACTGGTGGATTATCAGTACATTGAATGCACTGGTGGGGAGCTACTCGCCCGCTCGACAAATCCAACACGTAATACAGGTTTCGTGCACAACTATTAAGTTGTCTTTCTAGTTGCCTTAGGATCAGTTCCATGCAAACATTGAATAGCCTAACGTGTCGGGCAGTGCGCCGTGCAACATGAGAGGAAACACGGCGAGACTTACCAACTTACCATCTCCTTTCCTGTCCAAGGCAAACATTGAGGCAAATATCGTTAATTTAAGCACGGGCAAGTATAACATTCAGGAGGCATAGCACATGCAAACATGAGGGTCGTTTTAACATGATCGTTCAGGTGTTCAGTTATTCATTATGCATTGCAGTAACTCGCACGCGGATAGCCGCTAAGCGAGGATGACTTATCTATATGAACATGAGTCGCTGGCATAGCCATAAAGGACACTAGTCTTAAACGAGAATAGTTTGCAACTAAAGTACAGTGGGTGCTGCAAGCCATCTCGTTTAGTACAGTAGACTATACAGTAAGTTCAGTCATGGAGCGGATGGTATGTAGCGAAAGAACGGTAGGCGCTGCACACTATCTCGTCCAGTACAGTTGGCTGAAACAGTGGAGTTCCATCCGGATCGGAGCGGCCCCAGTGCCCCGGAGACCGTCCGTGGAACTATGCCTCGTTTCTGAGTTGTCCGCGACATGCAGGTCAGGGTCTTTTCCAATTTCACGTGATACTCGAGTACTGTAGAACAGGAGTACAGTGGCACAGTAGAACAGTAGTACAGTGGTACAATATTACAGGAGATGTTTGAATCATGATTCTGTACAGTGCTTAACTTGCTTGATGCATTCCCCTGGTTCGGGGATGCCTTGGGTGACTTAACGGTCCCGGATACTTGTAGGTTCATTCAGGCACGGAACAACTACGTAGTAGTCTCCCGGGGTTTGGATGAAAACACGGTAACATTCAAGCAGACAAGCATGCGTTTCTAAGGAACATAAGCAGGCACGTTGCTCGGACCCGAAGGTAAGCCGAGAGATGAAACCGTTAAGGGACTTAGCATGCGAGGGTCTGGATATAAGCAGTATTTCATTTCCATGTTCTAGCAAGCAATACAAGTTGGGATTATTCCCTTAGCTAGGTGCGTTGGATTTATTAGCATGCAGGGGGTGAATCACCTAGCGACTAGCATGAATATTCCAGATTTTATGTGTGCTGGCTAAGCAAAGACAAGTTCACCGTAGCCACCCACCTTAGCGATGATTCGCCTCGGTAGAGCGATACGTCTGAGCGAGCCTCTGAAAGTCCAAGCCGGATTCCTGTAGTGGTAAAGTCTGGATATCCTTTGCTTCTTGATCGAGGCAAAGCGGGTCGGGACAGTTGCACTATTGCCGTTTGAGACAGCAGTCCGCTTGAGCGGAACGGGGTGTTACATCCTATCCAACTTAGAAAAAGTCTCGTCCTCGAGACTTACTGAGGACAAGCAGTAATCTAGGGTTCAGGCAATCCTTGACAAGTCATTGTACTTGTTCATTTGGATATTCACTTGCACAAGCTTCGAAATCAGCATATCGCTTAGACTGGATCGTGCGCACTTTCGAAGGGCCCCTCTATCGTGAACACATCAACCAGCTTAGTGATAGCGAAGTCTTAGCACTCGAGTTTCACCTTTTTCTTAAGTCTTGGATGGTGCACTAGTTCAAGGCGTCCCCCGAATAGATGCATTCAACCAAACTTAGAATTAGTGAAAATCGGACAAGCTACTAGCGATACTCTCAAGGGTTCGCACAGGTTGGCACAAAGGCCACTCGCAGCATATAACCAGACAAGCAATCATATCAATCAAAACATATTTTGAAAGTATTTAGACTTATTGTTGGAACATCCCATCGAGGCATTGAGAGAGAGCGTGCACATAACCCACGAACGAGCTTTCGAAACAGAGATATCGAATCGAAGTCCAAAGGCGTAGTAGAAGCCAGGCTCTGATACCAACATGTCACGCCCCGATCTCCCGCAGGCTATTTCGGCCGTTCCCGCTAGGCGGGAATCACCCTCGCCAGCGCTCCCGCGGAACGATAGCATTGACCCATCCGGGCGTGATGCCGCACGAGCGTGATCCACGCTCGTGCAAGGCCGTGGTTCATTGGCTGGCGGCAAGAGTTCTAAGCCACAGAGTCGCACAGATTGTCCGAGTGCAGCGGAGTCATGAACGCATAGGCGATCGGTAACGGGTTCACTGAGTCGACAATATAGCGGAAGCATTGAAACACAAGTTGAAGTAAAACAAGCTCTTTTATTGATATGAACGAGTGTTACAGGCGGCGTATAGCCGAGATTACAAGTCTCTCAAGCCTCTCTCTCTGAAACAGTAAAAGCGTGCCAAGTGGCTACAACTGTGGAATGAGTGTACAGGCGATGGTCAGGCGACGCTCCAACATTATGTCTTGTATATGTGCTTCAGTCCCGGACGCACCATTGCAAGGCTTCAGAGGGAACTCCTGGCCTTAGCACGCACGTTGGAGGCATCCGCACCGAACGAGGTTCTCCCGCACCCTGCATACAAACTGGTGGATTATCAGTACATTGAATGCACTGGTGGAGAGCTACTCGCCCGCTCGACAAATCCAACACGTAATACAGGTTCCGTGCACAACTATTAAGTTGTCTTTCTAGTTGCCTTAGGATCAGTTCCATGCAAACATTGAATAGCCTAACGTGTCGGGCAGTGCGCCGTGCAACATGAGATGAAACACGGCGAGACTTACCAACTTACCATCTCCTTCCCTGTCCAAGGCAAACATTGAGGCAAATATCGTTAATTTAAGCACGGGCAAGTATAACATTCAGGAGGCATAGCACATGCAAACATGAGGGTCGTTTTAACATGATCGTTCAGGTGTTCAGTTGTTCATTATGCATTGCAGTAACTCGCACGCGGATAGCCGCTAAGCGAGGATGACTTATCTATATGAACATGAGTCGCTGGCATAGCCATAAAGGATACTAGTCTTAAACGAGAATAGTTTGCAACTAAAGTACAGTGGGTGCTGCAAGCCATCTCGTTTAGTACAGTAGACTATACAGTAAGTTCAGCCATGTAGCGGATGGTATGCAGCGAAAGAACGGTAGGCGCTGCACACTATCTCGTCCAGTACAGTTGGCTGAAACAGTGGAGTTCCATCCGGATCGGAGCGGCCCCAGTGCCCCGGAGACCGTCCGTGGAACTATGCCTCGTTTCCGAGTTGTCCGCGACATGCAGGTCAGGGTCTTTTCCAATTTCACGTGATACTCGAGTACTGTAGAACAGGAGTACAGTGGCACAGTAGAACAGTAGTACAGTGGTACAGTATTACAGGAGATGTTTGAATCATGATTCTGTAAAGTGCTTAACTTGCTTGATGCATTCCCCTGGTTCGGGGATGCCTTGGGTGACCTAACGGTCCCGGATACTTGTAGGTTCATTCAGGCACGGAACGACTACGTAGTAGTCTCCCAGGGTTTGGATGAAAACACGGTAACATTCAAGCAGACAAGCATGCGTTTCTAAGGAACATAAGCAGGCACGTTGCTCGGACCCGAAGGTAAGCCGAGAGATGAAACCGTTAAGGGACTTAGCATGCGAGGGTCTGAATATAAGCAGTATTTCATTTCCATGTTCTAGCAAGCAATACAAGTTGGGATTATTCTCTTAGCTAGGTGCGTTGGATTTATTAGCATGCAAGGGGTGAATCACCTAGCGACTAGCATGAATATTCCAGATTTTATGTGTGCTGGCTAAGCAAAGACAAGTTCACCGTAGCCACCCACCTTAGCGATGATTCGCCTCGGTAGAGCGATACGTCTGAGCGAGCCTCTGAAAGTCCAAGCCGGATTCCTGTAGGGGTAAAGTCTGGATATCCTTTGCTTCTTGATCGAGGCAAAGCGGGTCGGGACAGTTGCACTATTGCCATTTCAGACGGCAGTCCGCTTGAGCGGAACGGGTTGTTACATCCTACCCAACTTAGAAAAAGTCTCGTCCTCGAGACTTACTGAGGACAAGCAGTAATCTAGGGTTGAGGGAATCCTAGACAAGTTGTTGTACTTGTTCATTTGGATATTCACTTGCACAAGCTTCGAAATCAGCATATCGCTTAGACTGGATCGTGCGCACTTTCGAAGGGCCCCTCTAGCGTGAACACATCAACCAGCTTAGTGATAGCGAAGTCTTAGCACTCGAGTTTCACCTTTTTCTTAAGTCTTGGATGGTGCACTAGTTCAAGGCGTCCCCCGAATAGATGCATTCAACCAAACTTAGAGTTAGTGAAAATCGGACAAGCTACTAGCGATACTCTCAAGGGTTCGCACAGGTTGGCACAAAGGCCACTCGCAGCATACAACCAGACAAGCAATCATATCAATCAAAACATATTTTGAAAGTATTTAGACTTATTGTTGGAACATCCCATCGAGGCATTGAGAGAGAGCATGCACATAACCCACGAACGAGCTTTCGAAACAGAGATATCGAATCGAAGTCCAAAGGCGTAGAAGCCAGGCTCTGATACCAACATGTCACGCCCCGATCTCCCGCAGGCTATTTCGGCCGTTCCCGCTAGGCGGGAATCACCCTCGCCAGCACTTCCGCGGAACGATCGCATTGAGCCATCCGGGCGTGATGCCGCACGAGCGTGATCCACGCCCGTGCAAGGCCATGGTTCATTGGCTGGCGGCAAGAGTTCTAAGCCACAGAGTCGCACAGATTGTCCGAGTGCAGCGGAGTCATGAACGCATAGGCGATCGGTAACGGGTTCACTGAGTCGACAATATAGCGGAAGCATTGAAACACAAGTTGAAGTAAAATAAGCTCTTTTATTGATATGAACGAGTGTTACAGGCGGCGTATAGCCGAGATTACAAGTCGCTCAAGCCTCTCTCTCTGAAACAGTAAAAGCGTGCCAAGTGGCTACAACTGTGGAATGAGTGTAAAGGCGATGGTCAGGCGACGCTCCAACATTATGTCTTGTATATGTGCTTCAGTCCCGGACGCACCGTTGCAAGGCTTCAGAGGGAACTCCTGGCCTTAGCACGCACGTTGGAGGCATCCGCACCGAACGAGGTTCTCCCGCACCCTGCATACAAACTGGTGGATTATCAGTACATTGAATGCACTGGTGGGGAGCTACTCGCCCGCTCGACAAATCCAACACGTAATACAGGTTCCGTGCACAACTATTAAGTTGTCTTTCTAGTTGCCTTAGGATCAGTTCCATGCAAACATTGAATAGCCTAACGTGTCGGGCAGTGCGCCGTGCAACATGAGAGGAAACACGGCGAGACTTACCAACTTACCATCTCCTTCCCTGTCCAAGGCAAACATTGAGGCAAATATCGTTAATTTAAGCACGGGCAAGTATATCATTCAGGAGGCATAGCACATGCAAACATGAGGGTCGTTTTAACATGATTGTTCAGGTGTTCAGTTGTTCATTATGCATTGCAGTAACTCGCATGCGGATAGCCGCTAAGCGAGGATGACTTATCTATATGAACATGAGTCACTGGCATAGCCATAAAGGACACTAGTCTTAAACGAGAATAGTTTGCAACTAAAGTACAGTGGGTGCTGCAAGCCATCTCGTTTAGTACAGTAGACTATACAGTAAGTTCAGCCATAGAGCGGATGGTATGCAGCGAAAGAACGGTAGGCGCTGCACACTATCTCGTCCAGTACAGTTGGCTGAAACAGTGGAGTTCCATCCGGATCGGAGCGGCCCTAGTGCCCCGGAGACCGTCCGTGGAACTATGCCTCATTTCCGAGTTGTCCGCGATATGCAGGTCAGGGTCTTTTCCAATTTCACGTGATACTCGAGTACTGTAGAACAGGACTATAGTGGCACAGTAGAACAATAGTACAGTGGTACAGTATTACAGGAGATGTTTGAATCATGATTCTGTACAGTGCTTAACTTGCTTGATGCATTCCCCTGGTTCGGGGATGCCTTGGGTGACCTAACGGTCCCTGATACTTGTAGGTTCATTCAGGCACGGAACGACTACGTAGTAGTCTCCCGGGGTTTGGATGAAAATACGGTAACATTCAAGCAGACAAGCATGCGTTTCTAAGGAACATAAGCAGACACGTTGCTCGGACCCGAAGGTAAGCCGAGAGATGAAACCGTTAAGGAACTTAGCATGCGAGGGTCTGAATATAAGCAGTATTTCATTTCCATGTTCTAGCAAGCTATACAAGTTGGGATTATTCCCTTACCTAGGTGCGTTGGATTTATTGGCATGCAGGGGATGAATCACCTAGCGACTAGCATGAATATTCCAGATTTTATGTGTGCTGGCTAAGCAAAGACAAGTTCACCGTAGCCACCCACCTTAGCGATGATTCGCCTCGGTAGAGCGATACGTCTGAGCGAGCCTCTGAAAGTCCAAGCCGGATTCCTGTAGGGGTAAAGTCTGGATATCCTTTGCTTCTTGATCGAGACAAAGCGGGTCGGAACAGTTGCACTATTGCCGTTTGAGACGGCAGTCCGCTTGAGCGGAACGGGGTGTTACATTTACATCCTACCCAACTTAGAAAAAATTTCGTCCTCGAGACTTACTAAGGACAAGCAGTATTCTAGGGTTGAGACAATCCTAGACAAGTCGTTGCACTTGTTCATTTGGATATTCACTTGCACAAGCTTCAAAATCAGCATATCGCTTAGACTGGATCGTGCGCACCTTCGACATGCATTTCTAGTGTGAGCACGTCAACCAGCTTAGTGGTAGCGAAATCTCAGCACTCGAGTTTCACCTTTTCTTAAGTCTTGGATGGTGCACTAGTTCAAGGCGTCCCTCGAATAGATGCATTCAACCAAACTTAGGGTTAGTGAAAATCGGACAAGCTACTAGCGATACTCTCAAGGGTTCGCACAGGTTGGCACAAAGGCCACTCGCAGCATATAACCAGACAAGCAATCATATCAATTCAAAACGTATTTTGAAAGTATTTAGACTTATTGTTGGAACATCCCATCGAGGCATTGAGAGAGAGCGTGCATATAACCCACGAACGAGCTTTCGAAACAGAGATATCGAATTGAAGGCCAAAGGCGTAGAAGCCAGGCTCTAATACCAACATGTCACGCCCCGATCTCCCGCAGGCAATCGGCCGTTCCTGCTAGGCGGGAATCACCCTCGCCAGCGCTCCCGCGGAACGATCGCTTAACCCATCCGGGCGTGATGCCGCACGAGCGTGATCCACGTCCGTGCAAGGCCATGGTTCATTGGCTGGCGGCAAGAGTTCTAAGCCACAGAGTCGCACAGATTGTCCGAGTGCAGCGGAGTTATGAACGCATAGGCGATCGGTAACAGGTTCACTGAATCGACAAATATAGCGGAAGCATTGAAACACAAGTTTGAAGTAAAGCAACTCTTTTATTGATATAAACATGTGTTACAGGCGGCGTATAGCCGAGATTACAAGTCGCTCAAGCCTCTCTCTCTGAAACAGTAAAAACGTGCTAAGTGGCTACAACTGTGGAATGAATGTACAGGCGATGGTCAGGTGACGCTCCAACATTATGTCTTGTATATGTGCTTCAGACCCGGACGCACCGTTGTAAGGCTTCAGAGGAAACTCCTGGCCTTAGCACGCACGTCGGAGGCATCCGCACCGAACGAGATTCTCCCGCACCCTGCACACAAACTGGTGGATTATCAGTACATTGAATGCACTGGTGGGGAAGCTACTCGTCCGCTCGACAAATCCAAACACGTAATACAGGTTCCGTGCACAACTATTAAGTTGTCTTTCTAGTTGCCTTAGGATCAGTTTCATACAAATATTAAATAGCCTATCGTGTCGGGCAGTGCGCCGTGCGACATGAGAGAAAACACGGTGAGACTTACCAACTTACCATCTCCTTCCCTGTCCAAGGCAAACATTGTTAATTTAAGCAGGGGCATGTATAAACATTCAGGAGCATAGCATATGCAAACACGAGGGTCGTTGAACGGGACAGTATTAGGTGTGCTCAGTTGTTCTTTGGTGCGATGCAATGACTCGCACGCGGATAGCCGCTAAGCGAGGATGACTTATCTATATGAACATGAGTCGCTGGCAAAGCCATAAAGGACTAATCCCAGACGAGAGTGGAACGCAACGAGAGCACACGATGCGCTACGAACCATCTCGCCCGTACACGATGGATTGTACATGAAGTAGTCCAAGGCTAAGATGGAATACAACAAAGTACACGATGCGCTACAAACCATCTTGCCCGTACACGATGGACTACACACGTGATGTGGTCCCGGGAAAGTGGAAAGCAACGAAAGTATACGAGGTGCTACAAACCACTCGTCCGAACACGAGGGACCACACGTGAAGTTCTATCCGGATCGGATCGGCCCCAGTGCCCCGGTGACCGTCCGTAGAACTATACCTCGTTTCCGAGTTGTCCGCGACATGCACTTTCTTTTGGGTCTTTCAATTATCACGAGATACACGAGAACACGAGAACACGAGTACACAAGAACACGAGTGCACTGGAACACGAGTACACGAGTACACGAGATACTTGGATCTTGTTTTCTGTACAGTGAATAACTTGCCAAGGTCAATCAGGCACGGAACGACTACTTAGTAGTCTCTCGGGGGTTTGGATGAAAACAAGGTAACATTCAAGCAGACAAGCATGCATTGTATAAATACAATATTTACGTTGGCTCGGGCCCGAAGGTAAGCCGAGAAGCGAGATCGTTAGGGACTTTCCCGAGTAACACGTTCTAGGGCAGCCTGCGAGGGTCTGAACATATGTACATAAAAGCAGTGTTTCATTTCCATGTTCTAGCAAGCAATACAAGTTGGGATTATTCCCTTAGCTAGGTGCGTTGGATTTATTAGCATGCAGGGGGTTATTCACCTAGCGACTAGCATAAAAATTCCAGATTTTATGTGTGCTGGCTAAGCAAAGACAAGTTCACCGTAGCCACCCACCTTAGCGATGATTCGCCTCGGTAGAGCGATACGTCTGAACGAGCCTCTGAAAGTCCAAGTCGGATTCCTGTAGGGACAAGTCTGGATATCCTTTGCTTCTTGTTTGAGGCCAAGCGGGTCGGGACAACTGCACTATTGCCGTTTGAAACGGCAGTCCGCTTGAGCGGAACGGGGTGTTACATCTGTCGTCTCGAGCTTCGCGTTAGGAGATGGCTCAGAATCCAAAAGGAGATCCGCTCCAAATCGAAACAGATCTGTCAGTTAATGCAAAAGTGACAGCTTGGGAGCGCTCATCTATGCGACCTGCGATCAAGCGGTCCCAATGTCCATGCGACACAATATCCATGCGACCAAAGTGCTTTTTCTCTATGCTTCTTATTCAAAGTATTTCAAACTTGTCAGTTTAAAAACTTTGAAGGGGGTCTTGTAGAAGCATAAAAAAATGCATCCATGCGTCCAACAACCATGCGCCCCAAAGTAAAGCTCAGAAGAGATTGTGCCACAAAATTATCCTGCGGACCAATAAGGCGATATCCATGCGTCCCAATCAGCCGAAGCAACTTTGGCCGTAGATGGACTTGACATGTCATCCTAGCAACATGATTATCTCTGACACAAAATCCTGACGAAGAGAATTTTCTGAATGTCTCAAAAGACGTGAACACAATAAACAACAGAAGTCTCATGTCAGCACAGAACTTCACTCTCAATGGATGTGCAGCGCCACGTGTACAACACAACAAGGACCCTATGCGTCCCAGACTTCATGCGTTCCATGTGTCTCTGGCTCCATGTATCCCAGATCCCATGCGTTCCATGCGTCTCTGGTCCCATGCATCCCAGATCCCATTCCATGCGTCTCTGGCCTCATGCGTCCTAGATTTCCTTCGTTCCATGCGTCTTTGGCCCAATGCGTCATAGACTCCATGCGTCCCCTGCATCTCTAGCCACATGTGTTTCAAATTTTATGAAGACCAAATCTTGCTGTTACAATATGAGTGTTTCTCTCTAACCAAGTGCGGACCATGTGTCAAACTGACCAAGTCACGTGCACAAAGGGCGAGAAACCACCCAGATCTTCAGCAATAGAAAATTTTAACAAGCGCCCACGTGACAGCCTGGCCCGCTCACGATTACAGTTGCACCCTGTTAAGGAGGCACATATGGCACCCTCTAGCATCCATTCGGCCCAACATACCAAGGATGCTATATATACCCGGGTGGCCTGTCCAAACAGGGGGACGGACACACATGGGTTGCCAACACAGAGAGAGAACATACAAAGACGAGCAAAGAGAACATAAGTTTCTTCATCTTGCATCAGATCGTCAACGAAGCAAAAGAGTCGATGCACTTCTCAATCTTCATCGTCATACCCCAGATCAAATTATTGTACTTAGATAATTCTGTTTAGGATTCTTTGTACTCTTTTTCTTTTGAACTCATTTAATGGCGAACACCGTGCTATTATGATTACCAGCTTACCCTTCGAGGTACTGCCATTATTATCGCACTACGGTGCTCTTGTTACTTGTGCACTGCGATGCTATTTCCTATTTTCTATGCACTGAGGTGCTATATCTTGTTCATATTATATTATATTATACTGTTATTTTTAGCACAGGTACCCTCGTGTTTTGTCAACGATTGTTGCGTAGCCTAATAGGAGGATCTCTGTATTGAATGCTGAAGACTACACTCAGGATGAATCTCTCTAACCTTCGGGAACCAATGTAGATTTACACTACCAGAAAAATTAAATTAGCGACGCAAAGAAACGTCGCTAAATGACCAATAAAAGTCGCTAATCACTTTTAGCGGCGTAATTAGCAACATTTTACAGAAGCCGGAACTCAGCTAGTCGCTGAAAGGAAAAATGTCGCTAAACGTCGCTATACCGACATTTTTTAGCGATGTAAATGTGTCGCTAGATTAGCGACGTTTAGCGACGCAACGTCACTAATTAGCGACGTGCTCATCTGTCGCTTAACGTCGCTAATTAGTGACTTATATAGCGACGTTACAACGACGTCTTTAATGACCTGGCAATACTGCCATGTCAGCAAGTTACGATGTACAACGATGTTTGTAGCAACGTTTTTAGCGACGTCATTAGCGACTTGTAGTAACGTCGCAACTTAGCGACGTGTAGTAACGTCGCTAAACGTCGCTAAAAATGTCGCTAATTGTATAGTGAAAAATAAAAAAATGAATACTGAATTGTTTCCAAACTATTATTCCTGTAGTTTATTAATTCACAATCTGTACAAATAGACCCAGAGCAACCCTTCGTTAAATTTTATGGGTTTGCCGACCCCCTTGGGTTGAACACTTAATACCGGTAAATTAACATATATTTAATATGAATAATATAATGAAATTTGAAGAAAATAAAATATCCAACAAATATTGTCGTAAAGAATACAAGAAATATATACCCATACAATGAGTCTCATCCTAAATAATACAAAGAATACAAATATCCAGTAAATATCCATGCAAATATCTATACTACTACAGATCTGCAGGAGGATGACCGCCGGCGCGCATGGAGGATAAGAATAGATCATATTGCTCCCGTGAAATCGATACCGATGTCGATGGAGAAGGCAGTGACGTCGGTGGAGTCTGTGTCGATGTAGGCGCACTAGGAGGACGTATCTGCTCCAACTCTGCGAGTCGCTGGTTGTAAGAATCCATGGTAGATAACAACCTCGTACTGCTATGAACCATTGAATCCTGCATCATCGTCAGCCTCTCGCCCATGGATAGCTGTGATGCTTGCAGTTCCGTCACGCTGCGCTCTGTCGAGGCTCTAAGATCATTTGTCAAATTCCGGAGCTCCGTGATACTGCGATCGAGCATATCGAATCATGCGATAAGCATCGGATCGTCCGCCTGTGGCTGGGACCGGGGCTGCTCCTCCATCCTTCGCAACAACTCGTCACGGAGAGACGCAATCTGACAGTCAACGGTCTCCTGGACTCTGGTCGACGACTGCGAGGCCTATGGGGAATGCACACTTGTCGGGGAGGCCCTAGATGACTGCGTCGCAACCAGGGTGCCATAGGATCCCGTACCATAGTACGTACCCCTCTGGAGACCACCAGCGGCGGTCACCCACCAGTCGTCCGCCGACGGAGCTGGAGCGGGCTGCGAGGAAGTACCAGCCTCTCTAGCTGTAGGTGCATTAGCAGTCGTCCGCTCACGCAGCCTAAGATACTCGGCCTAGAAAAGTTTGGATACTCGATAATTGTCTAAGTTATAGGGGTGCAAATAAGCCAAGTCGAGCCAAGCTTTCATAAGCTTGAGCTTGGCTTGATTAGAATTAACCAAGCTCGAGCTCGAGCTCGAGCTCGAGCTTGATAAATTTTTAATTTTAGAGCTTGAGCTTGGCTCGAGCTCGTTTATATTAAGCTTGAGCTTGAGCTTGGCTTGATAAACAAGCTTGATAAGCTCAAATTCAAGCTCATTAAGCTTGATTTTGAGCTTAACGAACTTGATTTCAAGCTAGTTTGGCTTGAATTCAAGTACCTATAATATTAACAATTTTTTATAAAAATTTAATTTAAAAAGTTTCTTAATATCAATTATTAAGGACATATAATTATATACAATGCACACAACCATATTGTTATAAAAACATGCATAAAATTAGAATTCAACAAAGAACAAATTTAAATTTAAATAACAAAATAAATTTGTAGACTGTCAACAACGAGCTCCTAAACGAGCTTCTAAACGAGCCAGCTTACGAGTCAGCTCGCAAGCTTCTAAACGAACCAGCTCGCGAGCTCAAACGAGCCGAGTACTTCTAAGCTTGAGCTTGGCTCGTTTATTAAACGAGCTCGAAAATGAAGCTTGAGCTTGGCTTGTTTACTAAACGAACCGAGCTCAAACGAGCTTTTATCAAGCCGAGCTTCGAGCAGCTTGCAAACGGCTTGGCTTATTTGCAGCCCTGCTAAGTTATATTAAAATCGCAACAAAGTAAAGTAATACTTACATATGTCTGCGAGGCCCTCTCATCACTGGGATTTTCGTCCTTGCGATGGGTGGCCAAGAAGACGGTCACCATGTTTGCATCATCACCCCTCTGTACCTATTAAAAATATATTATTTAGTACTAAAATTAAATATTTTTTTCTACTACTATTTATCATACTTACATTAAAATAATATATCTTAAATAAAAAATATACCAAACGACGGAAATGTTCCGTCATCAAAATCGAGCCACCACACCACTTTGCAGCATTCCGCCTAGCCGCCTTGGCCTTCTCAGACCTTTCCTTGTAGCTCGGATCGTCGAATCTAGCCCTCATCGCAGTCCACTGCTCATGCCTGATCCAACCTTGGATCGGTTTTTCAGCACGATCACGAGCCTTCTGGTCATCCAGAGCATCACGGATAAGCTTGACGACAATGACAGAAAACATCCGCTCGATCAACTCGGCCCGGTGCGGAGGATAGAAATACGTTTGCTACAATAAATAATTTAGTAAGTGAGCATCACGGATAAGTTATATAATATGCATAAATTAGAGGATTTATATAATATATTTTTTTCTTGAAGTGCGCAAACCAGAACGCCTTCCTCTCATCCGGAGCTTCAGAGTAGTTGATCCAAGGGCCACCATAGTTGTTCCTCAGAAATAGGTCCAGACGTCTTTGAACCGACGATAGACGATATCTATACAGTGATAATTATTTAGATCGAAAAAGTCAATACATGATGAATAAAGAAATAAACGATATATATGATGCTAAACCATCTAATTGACTTAGTTTGTACCGTCGGCCCAAATCTTTGTCCTCGTCTCCTCCGGAGGTGCGCAAGGAGGATCTTGCTGATGTTGGGACAACGTCGGCACGACCTCCTCTATATGCTCATCTGTCTCCATGGTTCCGTCAGCAGGAGGAACGCTGGACGAGGGAGTCCTATCACGCCTGGAACTACTCGTCCCAGGAGTGATGCCATGTAACATCGTCGCAGTCGGAGATGTGACTGATCGATATACTGGAGTACTGGGCGACGACGATCCGGAACCAACAGTAGATAGTACCGAAGGAGCACTCTGTCTACCTCCGGACCTGCCGAACCCTCCGCGTCATCTTGTCATACCTGATAACAACATATGATGAATAAAAAAATACACAAATATATAGTACATTCTACAGTCAAAATGTTAAGCATATCTCACAGCATTCATAGAATTGTACAGTAAATAACCAGTGGTGTCACAAGTCTAAATGGATAGTACATTCTACAGTCAAAATATAATACATATATTCGTCAAAATAGTACATTCTACAGTCAAAATATAGTTACATTCTACAGGCAAAATATTTTATTTTCAATCATATTCAGAAAATTTATCTTATTCGCCTTCCTCGTCCTCCTCTTCCTCCTCCTCGTCTTCACTTTCATCTACTTCGTCTTCGTCTTCCTCTTCTGATAATTCTATATCTTCTACATTAGTACTCGTGTAATGAGTAACTTTCGTTGAGTCCACATCTATAATATTTGTTACAAGAGGTAGCTCGTCCTCCTGATAAGCTATTTCGTCAATGTCAAAGGTATTTCTAGCTTTAGTCTTGCATACTGCCCACCAATCCGACCTCGCTGTCCCCCGTCTAGGATAAGTTGTGAAGTACACGAGCTGAGCCTGACTTGATAGGACAAATGGTTCGTAGCCTTGATATCTACGCTTGTAGTTTATATCCACAAGGCCATGCTTGTCAATTTTTCAACCTTGATCTTGAATCGGATCGAACCATTCACACTTGAATAGCATGATATTAGCAGGTTCTGTGCCATAATTATATGTCAACTCCACAATATCTCGTAAGATGCCATAGAAATCATTGCCTGGATCGACGTCTTTGTAGTTCGAAGATTTGATACACAAACAACAGTTTTTCGTGGAATCAAGATCCAGAAAGTTGTCTCTGATAGGAGCATTTGTTGACTTGAACCTGAACCCATTCACACAGAAACTTGGCCATATTTTAACGGCAGTAATTGGTCCCTTGGCAAGAGTTCTAATAGATTCAGTCTCGGGTGTTATTAGATGATCGACCTAAATACCAAAGTAGCGATAGTAAGTTATTTATTTTGCAAGTGCAGAAATAAAAAATAATTACCAAGCACCTTAAATATGCACTCAACCAAAAAGGAAAATGGCATCTCATTTCTTATTCTACTTCTTCGTCTGTTATGCAGGGTCTAACCGACCTCAACTCATTATTATATGTGCTGCTGAAAAACAATGAAGCAACTGCTGATTAGTAGCATAATAGTAGCTTATACTATTACATTATACTATTACATTGAGATGATGTAAACGTGGACGTATTAATTACTTACCCCTCTAGCTTCTCCACTTCATCCTCGTCGCAATTGAGTAATATATACAACTGAGCAGCCCTTAGCTCGTCGTCATTCAAATATCTCTTCTTCATTTTTTCCGAAGGCTTTTCGGACGCATTGAATACTTTGAGTAGTGCATCATTAGATTTCTGATATCCGTCGTCGTTTCTCGGAGCTTTCGTTCTATTAGTAGCAACATGAGGTTTGAAATACGTCGAGCAAAAGTTTGTAATCTCCTCGAGAATATAAGCTACACAAATAGAGCCCTCAACCCGTGCCTTGTTTTTCACCTTTCTCTTTAGGTGATTCAGATGCCGCTCAAAAATGGTACATCCACCGATAATCGACGCAACACGTGCCTCATAGGAAAGATGAATTGGCAAATGCTCCATAGAGTCGAAGAATCCAGGAAAAAAATACCTTCTCGAGCTTACATAGTGTTACCGCAATGTCCTTTTATTGCTTTTCTAGACGATCGACGAGCAACTTAGTAGAATAAAGATCTCTGAAGAATATGCTGAGCTCTGTCAATGGATCTCAAATGACATGCGGTAAAAATTTCCAAAATATAATCGAAATTAACCTCTCCATGAATACGTGATAATCGTGGCTCTTCATACCTGCTAGTTTGTTCTCTTTGAGGTCAACGCATCTTCTCAAATTCGACACGTATCCATCTGGAAACTTTAGACCCTGAATCTGTAACGCCCCGCTCCGCGCCGGCGTTATGTATCAAGGTGAGTGGGCAGAATTTTGTTCTCTGATTCTTGCACGCCTTAATAATAACCTGAGTTTTTGCTTGCAATATTTTCTTAAGAGAATGATAGAACCTGCCTTGCATGTTAATGAACGAACTCACCTAGCTTGTCTTTGAATCAATGCCTGCTTAACGAGAATCCTGAATCGCCTGCTTAGAGTGCATGAACATGTTCACTATCGTCTATGCTTCGAGAGAACCATACTGTGCCTGAACGTGTTCAAGTGATAAGTCGGATTGCCCCACAACAATGAGTGTATTCTGATGGTTCGTCTCGTCTGCATACTAGAGTTTATTTGATAGTGTTCCATGCATCCGCACGCGGTCGGACAATGGCTTTTGGTGGAGAGCTGAACTGCATGCGTCATAGCCACCATAGGTCACAGCTGCCATTAGCATAAGAGAATGAGTCATTGGTATGCTGTTCCACCAGCTGCCGATCCTGAGATACTCGGGGACCGTCCTGCATATAGCTAAGTCATTGTGTTGGCTTGGAGAGTGACTGCCCCTAAGAATGTGCATTGTGCGTCTAGCTATGCATCAGACCCTCGAGTCGCACGAGACACGCTGCGCACACCCTGAAACATGAACGGTTTGCTTGCTTGCATATTCAATATGAAACTCTGTTTCCAAACGTGTTTCCAAACAAGTAAATCGACTCTGCTAGAACTGCATGAAACGACCTAGGTAAAACTAGAAAGATCACTAGTAATGTAATATTTTATAACATGATTACTTAGTGCCTGTTTGAGTGAATGCTTGTTTCTGTTCAGTTGATTTATCTCACCAGTACTTGTATAAAGTGCTGACCCACCAACAGTTTACTTGCTTGCAGGTACTGGATCGTCCGAGGGAGCGATAGGCGTGCCACTGTTCCCAAGACCCGGAATCCTGGTTTCGATTGTTGCCCCGAGAATGCTATCGTATAAGGGGGCATAATGTATGGAACGAACGTGTGCCTTGCTAAAGGAAACCCAAGTTGCCTCGATTGTCCTGAACACTCAGTTGGCTAATGCATTGCATTGCAGCAAGTCCCTTTCCGCTGCTTACTCGATTGATGCGATGATAGCCAACTATCAACTTAAACGATTGGCCTTGCACGGGCGCAACCCCAGGCCCGTGCGGCATCACGTCCCCCGAAAGCTTGAACGGGCCATTCGTATAGCTCCCTTCCTCCCTCGCACCCGCCGGACGGGCGCGGTGATTCGCGTCCGACGCACCGAGGCACGGTGATACGTGTCCGGTTCGTTAATCCCGGCCGTACGGGGCGGGGCGGGGCAGGGCGAAGCGGCGGCCCGGGCGGGACCGGGGCGTGACAGAACGGTATCAGAGCGGAATCGATTCTCTGGCCCAAAATCCGTTGCTATGACTCTGAGTCGATATGGTTTTGCAAAGAGCGTTCCATACAATAAGTCCATAAATATTCTCAAAGTGCAAAATGTTTCCTGAACTTGAATTGCTTGACTGTTTCGATTTAGTACGGCGAGGGACGGCACTATCGCTACTCGGGATATCGAGAAGTTTATCCTTGAAGTTTTGAGGACGAAACTTTTTGTTGGTTGGTAAGTATGTAACGCCCCGCTCCGCGCCGGCGTTATGTATCAAGGTGAGTGGGCAGAACTTCGTTCTCTGATTCTTGCACGCCTTAATAATAACCTGAATTTTTGCTTGCAATGTTTTCTTAAGAGAATGATAGAACCTGCCTTGCATGTTAATGAACGAACTCACCTAGCTTGTCTTTGAATCAATGCCTGCTTAACGAGAATCCTGAATCGCCTGCTTAGAGTGCATGAACATGTTCACTATCGTCTATGCTTCGAGAGAACCATACTGTGCCTGAACGTGTTCAAGTGATAAGTCGGATTGCCCCGCAACAATGAGTGTATACTGATGGTTCGTCTCGTCTGCATACTAGAGTTTATTTGATAGTGTTCCATGCATCCGCACGCGGTCGGACAATAGCTTTTGGTGGAGAGCTGAACTGCATGCGTCATAGCCACCATAGGTCACAGCTGCCATTAGCATAAGAGAATGAGTCATTGGTATGCTGTTCCACCAGCTGCCGATCCTGAGATACTCGGGGACCGCCCTGCATATAGCTAAGTCATTGTGTTGGCTTGGATAGTGACTGCCCCTAAGAATGTGCATTGTGCGTCTAGCTATGCATCAGACCCTCGAGTCGCACGAGACACGCTGCGTACACCCTGAAACATGAACGGTTTGCTTGCTTGCATATTCAATATGAAACTCTGTTTCCAAACGTGTTTCCAAACAAGTAAATCGACTCTGCTAGAACTGCATGAAACGACCTAGGTAAAACTAGAAAGATCACTAGTAATGTAATGTTTTATAACATGATTACTTAGTGCCTGTTTGAGTGAATGCTTGTTTCTGTTCAGTTGATTTATCTCACCAGTACTTGTATAAAGTGCTGACCCACCAACAGTTTACTTGCTTGCAGGTACTGGATCGTCCGAGGGAGCGATAGGCGTGCCACAGTCCCCAAAACCCGGAATCCTGGTTTTGATTGTTGCCCCGAGAATGCTATCGTATAAGGGGGCATAATGTATGGAACGAACGTGTGCCTTGCTAAAGAAAACCCAAGTTGCCTCGATTGTCCCGAACACTCAGTTGGCTAATGCATTGCATTGCAACAAGTCCCTTTCCGCTGCTTACTCGATTGATGCTATGATAGCCAACTATCAACTTAAACGATTGGCCTTGCACGGGCACAACCCCAGGCCCGTGCGGCATCACATCCCCCGAAAGCTCGAACGGGCCATTCGTATAGCTCCCTTCCTCCCTCGCACCCGCGGGACGGGCGCGGTGATTCGCGTCCGGCGCGCCGAGGCACGGTGATACGTGTCCGGTTCGTTAATCCCGGCCGTACGGGGCGGGGCAGGGCGGAGCGGCGGCCCGGGCGGGACCGGGGCGTGACAGAATCCACCTACAAAGTCTCCCTTTATACTCTATCTCTAGTGAGAAAACTGACTTAGGTTGCTTTAACTTTCCATTCTTCTCCTCTATCAAATGCTATGCAGGACGTCTACATATTTCTTCTAAGTCTAACCTGGCCTTCGGATTATCTTTCGTCTTCCCCTTTATCTCTATTACAGTATTAATTATGTTATCAAACTCATTCTTCTCGATATGCATGACATCAAGGTTATGTCTGATCAGATTGGTGCTCCAATATGGCAGATCCCAGAATATACTCCTCTTCGTCCAGTTATGGGTACGACCAAATCCGTCACACTTGTACCCCTTAGCAGGCTCTTCGATAGCACTTGGTAAATCTTTTACCTCTTTCCATATCGTGTATCCGGGCCACCTTGGCGGTGGATTGGCCTTCTCCACAACGTCCGCACGAAAAGCATTCTTATTCCTCTGGTACGGATGATCCTTCGACAGAAATTATCGATGACAATCGAAGAAGCATGGTTTGCCTCCGTGTTTCAAACGAAAAGCCTTAGTACGGTCCATGCAATACGGACATGAGAGACGACCATGGTTGCTCCATCCCGATAATATTTCATAGGCCGAAAAGTCGTTGATGGTTCACATAACTGTTGCCCTGAAAATTCTGCTTTCTAGAAACATCGTACGTGTTGGTACCTACTTTCCACAGCTGATTCAACTCATCTATCAATGACTGTAAATACACATCGATGTTCCTCTTCGGATTGTTCGGACCCGGGATAGTAACGGTTAGGAACATATATGGAGTCTTCATGCACATCCAAGGTGGTAGATTGTACGGAGTGACGATCATAGGCCAACATGAATACTGGGAGCCCGAAAGTCCGAATGGGATAAAACCGTTAGAGGAGAGCCCCAATCTGACATTACGTGGATCCGAAGCAAAATTTGGATACTCTAGATCAAAGTGCTTCCATGCTTCTCCATCGGATGGATGATCCAATACTCCTTCGATCTGTTTTTGCCTGTGCCAACTCATGTTTTCTGCAGTCTCCTTAACCATAAACAACCGCTGCAACCGCGGCGTCAAAGGCAAGTAGTGCATCGAATCGGTAGGCTTCCTTGTACCGACAGACTTTCCTCTAACAGTGGCCTTGTAGCGATCAGCACCACAGAATCTGCACGCATCTTCATCCTTGTTGTCTTTGTAGTACAACATGCACCCGTTGCGGCATGCATCGATTTTCTTGTATCCCATCAAGAGCGATCTCACCATCCTCTTAGATCGGTAGAAGTCTTTAGGCAACTTTGTACCCTCGGGCAAGATCTTTATAATCAAATGGATCAGTCGATTATAACATTCTTGCGATATGTTAAAATCGGACTTGATGTTCAATAATCTTGTGACCACCTCCAACGGTGAATGATCCTCACAACCAGGATATAATGGAGTCCTTGCATTCTCCACCAACTCCATAAACTTTGTAGCATCGGCATTCGGTGCCTCCTCAGCTGCATCATGATTATCCGGATTAAAACTAGGCCCCGTCGTATCAAAAATTATGTTCACCCACCCGTCGTCATAAGCAACGTGGTCGTGGACATCCATAAACGACTCCACATATGGCTCCGACTTCGATGCTAGAGACACAAGTTCTTCGTGCGCGGTCCACTGATAGTAATTCGGTGTAAAGTCCTTCGAGTACAAATGATATGTGACTTCCACTTCTGGATGATATTTCAAGTTGTGATATCTCACACACGGACACTTAATTTTGGTACCGTCCATGTACTGAGGGAACGCCTTGGCGAACTGCAGGAACTGTTGTACACCCTCAATAAATTCACCTCGCACACCGCACATGTCATCAGGATGACGGTTGTACATCCACGAACGATGACGCAGATTGTAATTCATATCCATTTCTAGATACTTTTGCAAAAATGACAGTATGTGTCCTATAAATCGTTAAATACAGTATGATTCTCTAAAGGAAGGTAAGAACCGCTCTAACTTGATTATGTATGTGTGTGTGCATATGGTTGTTTGAGTGATTAAGTGAGCTCGGGTCACTAGGAAGAGCAGTTCACAGTTTTCAGTGTACATCATTTGGCAGTGAAGGGGGAGCAATGTGCCAGTATGTGTCCAAAAATGACAGTATGTGTCCTATAAATCGTTACGTTTTTCTTCATAAAGGAGTTATAATAGTTATTGGTCATGAACAACATAAGGCCTATATATTCTCAATGCTTAAAGAAAAAATAATAGTTGGATGTCATTTTATATGTTCATAATTAGTGTCTCAAGCTTACCAGGTGCCCAAGGAGTTGGCATCATACTCTATGGGCATAGGCCCGAATCTAATGTAAAATTGTTTGTCTCCAAGAACAAAAAGAATATGGGTGTTCTTCCAAAACTCGGCAGTTATTCAACAATCTCTTTTGCTGTGAAGGAGGCACGCTGCTTATCCCCTACTTGCTTTGGTTCCACAAAGTATATATCTTCATTGCTATGATCGAACCCAGCACGACAGGTCTTCGCATAGGATTTGCTAGGTCCTTGGGCACCTAATAGTGGATCCCTAGTCGACAGGCCTTGGGTTGCAGCATGGGTTACCCCACATCTGCCAACTCCTTACTGAGAGGAGGAGAGCACGAGATCTCCTTGCTGAGGGTGGGGGGAGGGCACGAGAGCCCCTTGTTGATGCCTGTAGGTGCCTCCTCCCACCGAACCTCCCGACTGTAATGCCCCGCTCCGAACGGTTACTTATGGAACACTACGCTGCTTCGACTCGGTTGAGAATCGAGTCTCGGGGAAACCTTACCGCCAAATCAACACGGACGAAGTGCAATGAACCCTTCGAATTAATCGAACGGCTTCTATTGAAATAAGTCCAAGAGTTTTGTTGGTTGCCTTGCTTCTTGGTTTTGTGTTGCTTGGTGTTTTGAGTTGCTTTCGATGACTTGGTTTTCATGATTTCGCTTTCTCGCTTGCGCGTTCTCTTCGAATCGTAAGGGAAAGAGATTGAAGTATGCTAACCAAGTATTGTTGCATTTTTAGGACGCATAACCAAAGAGTGAACGTCGCCTAGGCTTCCCCATCCTCTCGTTCGATTGATTCGGTGAGTGGCTAAGGCCCTTCGATGAATCTTTCAATTCACATGCCTAATGAAAAGAATCTCTAGTTCACAAATGTTGCCTCACTAAAAAGATAAGCTAAAGAAATGAACTGCATGCTTAAAGAATTAGAATTATGCCTTTGCTATCAATTATATTGCATGTTCATAGTCCCTATGCTATACGACCCGATCTGTGGCAAGTCCCTTTGTTTCAAATGTGTTATGTGGGAAAAGAATAAGAGATGGAAATTGTGTATTCGTTCCTTTGAACTGTGCATCGTAGTGTTATATCTGTTAGATGTTTCATATCATGCATTGGTCTCGGACAACTTGTGCACAAGGTCTCGTCTCTCGAACGGTTCCTGGGGCACTGGGGATCGTTCGGTCCGGAAGAGATTTTTGGATCGCCCTGAGGATACGGCCCGTAAGGGGGTCTAGTGGGGCGATATGTCTATTAGTGAGATGGGCTTGTATGTTCCAACTGCTAATCATGGGGCGACCCATGGACCGTCATATAGATAGGGCGCATGCTAGGTTCACCTTCTTGTATACCTATCATTTATGACACCAAAAGATTGATACATGAGATTATGCATATATATAAATTGTGCCTAACTTGTGTGTCTGTTGCAGGGATAACCGCTCGGCCGTGGGTAAGATTATCATATGCATATGCTATATATATTGTCTATGTTTCCATGCATGAATTGTTAAAATGAAACTAGACAACCAGAAAGACCACTTAATAATGCTAGCTTCATATGCTTACTTAGTGTGGACTTCTAAGGTGAGTTTGGCCACGGTCGCTCACCAGTACATGTGGTAGTACTGACCCACGTTTGTGGGCAAATATCCAGGTACTGGAAGCGAGAGCTTGGCTAGCATCTTGAATCTGAATCAGCGTGTGCGCACCCTTCCATAGGACTGTGTTCGTGCTGCTTCTCCGTCGCTTACCTCTTCAGTGGGCTACTTCCTCTTCTGCTAGATGTTTTGCTATTTTGGTCCTACTACAAGGGCATAATGTAATGGGCGTTGTGGCTAGTTTTGGGAATGTAAAAAGAGTTGTAAGCCTTCTAAGGCATATTTTGTAACTCAGCCAAGCAGCATTTTGTAATCCAAATCTTCAAGTATTAAATAAAAAGCAAGTATTTTGTGTGCTATCAAATGTGTTCTACTTTGGTTCTCTGCGTTTTACTCTGTGCCTATAAAATGTATATTTTGTCTAACTTGTCTTGTGCAGGTACGTTGCCTGGTGCAAGCGCAACTTAGGCTTGCACGGCATCGCGCCCAAGCGAGGACGAACGGTTCCGTAGGGACCAAGCGAGGACGAATGGTTCCGTAGGGACCAAGCGAGGACGATAGGCCCTACGGGATCGGCCCCCTGCGGGATCGGGGCGCGACAGGTGGTATCAGAGCATGGCTTTACGTCCTTGGCCTCTTCAAACATCGTTTTCGAAAATGATATAAGTTTTCAAGCGATTTCAAAAGTCCCGAATTTCGAAAAAATTGATTTCGAATCTATAAGAAGTAAATCGAGTGAGAAAGGTCCCTAAGAGTATGAAAACCCAACGTCCCATGCAATAAGTCTATAATACGTTATGAGACTAATGCAAGCTACTCTCTTTTGCAGCAAAGATGACAAGAACAGGTGCTGGTAACCCTGAGTCATCGCGCGCAGCTAGCGTGAGTGATGATCAAATGGATAGATTGATTGCAATATTACAGAATCAAAACGATCGTCATGCTGCGCAACAAGAACGATTCGAGGCTCAGCAGCAACGAGCTGATGCTAGAGCCTTGGCACAACAAAAGCAGCTTGACTCCCTGACGCAGATAGTGACAACACTAGCAGCGAACAGTGGTGCATCTGGCACCGCCGCAACACCTGTGACTGCCCCGACCATGCCTCAAGGCGCAGGATTAGCAGAAACAAATGAGCCTCCTCGCGCGGCCGGAAAGTCTACCTTTAAAGGCGCTGAGTTCCTGAAGTTGAACCCTCCGGAGTTTGAAGGCAGGACCACGCCGGATAAGGTGATGGACTGGGTCGCAAAGATGGAGAGCTTGTTTAGCTTTGCCTCAATACCTGCGAACAAGAGGGTGGCGTGCGCAGATATGCAACTGCGGTTACGTGCACACGACTAGTGGGAAGTCAAGAAAATAGACCTTGCCACCAAGCATCAGGATGGCAGGATCACTTGGGGAATGTTCAAGGAAGCATTCCTTGCTCACTATCTTCCACCGGCTGTCAGGCAGAGAAAAGAAGACGAGTTCACCGAACTTAAGCAAGGGAGCATATCCGTCGAAGATTATGAGTCGGAATTCTCCAAACTTGCTAAGTTCGCTAGCTCGATGATTCCCGACGAGGGAGCCCGCACACATCGGTTCATAAAAGGCTTAAACGATAATCTAAGAAAAGATGTTATGAACCGGGAGTGCAAAACCTACATACAAGCCTTTGAGGCAGCGGTGCAGAATGAGCAGTTTACGCCGCAAGGTGCTGTGGAGAAGGCACCCGCTCCTCGAAACCCTCCGGTTAAGCGATACCATAATGGCGAGAAGAAAACTGATCCCGAGAAACAGACCAATGCGGGTGAGAACCGCGGGAAGGTGTGCAGTTTCTGTGGCCGTCAGGGTCACACCAAGGAGACGTGTCGCCATATTACTAAGGGATGCTTTAAGTGTGAAAAGTTAGATCATATGATCCGTGATTGCCCAACCCTTAAGGCGTTGGTAGCAGATGGCACTGAGACCCATACCCCTCCGGGTCCTGCTCTTGACCCAACTGATCAGACAAGAAGGCCTAGAGTGTATCAGTTGAATATTGAGCGTAATGAGAGTGGGCACGATGTTGGTGAGTCTTATTCCTTTGAATTCTTGATGCATAGTATATCGCCTCTTTGATCTCTTAAGTTTCGAGGACGAAACTTCTTCTAAGTGGGGTAGTATGTAATGCCCCGCTCCGAACGGTTACTTATGGAACACTACGCTGCTTCGACTCGGTTGAGAATCGAGTCTCGGGGAAACCTTACCGCCAAATCAACACGGACGAAGTGCAATGAACCCTTCGAATTAATCGAACGGCTTCTATTAAAATAAGTCCAAGAGTTTTGTTGGTTGCCTTTCTTCTTGGTTTTGTGTTGCTTGGTGTTTTGAGTTGCTTTCGATGACTTGGTTTTCATGATTTCGCTTTCTCGCTTGCGCGTTCTCTTCGAATTATAAGGGAAAGAGATTGAAGTATGCTAACCAAGTATTATTGCATTTTCAGGACGCATAACCAAAGAGTGAACGTCGCCTAGGCTTCCCCATCCTCTCGTTCGATTGATTCGGTGAGTGGCTAAGGCCCTTCGATGAATCTTTCAATTCACATGCCTAATGAAAAGAATCTCTAGTTCACAAATGTTGCCTCACTAAAAAGATAAGCTAAAGAAATGAACTGCATGCTTAAAGAATTAGAATTATGCCTTTGCTATCAATTATATTGCATGTTCATAGTCCCTATGCTATACGACCCGATCTGTGGCAAGTCCCTTTGTTTCGAATGTGTTATGTGGGAAAAGAATAAGAGATGGAAATTGTGTATTCGTTCCTTTGAACTGTGCATCATAGTGTTATATCTGTTAGATGTTTCATATCATGCATTGGTCTCGGACAACTTGTGCACAAGGTCTCGTCTCTCGAATGGTTCCTGGGGCACTGGGAATCGTTCGGTCCGGAAGAGATTTTTGGATCGCCCTGAGGATACGGCCCGTAAGGGGGTCTAGTGGGGCGATATGTCTATTAGTGAGATGGGCTTGTATGTTCCAACTGCTAATCATGGGGCGACCCATGGACCGTCATATAGATAGGGCGCATGCTAGGTTCACCTTCTTGTATACCTATCATTTATGACACCAAAAGATTGATACATGAGATTATGCATATATATAAATTGTGCCTAACTTGTGTGTCTGCTGCAGGGATAACCGCTCGGCCGTGGGTAAGATTATCATATGCATATGCTATATATATTGTCTATGTTTCTATGCATGAATTGTTAAAATGAAACTAGACAACCAGAAAGACCACTTAATAATGCTAGCTTCATATGCTTACTTAGTGTGGACTTCTAAGGTGAGTTTGGCCACGGTCGCTCACCAGTACATGTGGTAGTACTGACCCACGTTTGTGGGCAAATATCCAGGTACTGGAAGCGAGAGCTTGGCTAGCATCTTGAATCTGAATCAGCGTGTGCGCACCCTTCCATAGGACTGTGTTCGTGCTGCTTCTCCGTCGCTTACCTCTTCAGTGGGCTACTTCCTCTTCTGCTAGATGTTTTGCTATTTTGGTCCTACTACAAGGGCATAATGTAATGGGCGTTGTGGCTAGTTTTGGGAATGTAAAAAGAGTTGTAAGCCTTCTAAGGCATATTTTGTAACTCAGCCAAGCAGCATTTTGTAATCCAAATCTTCAAGTATTAAATAAAAAGCAAGTATTTTGTGTGCTATCAAATGTGTTCTACTTTGGTTCTCTGCATTTTACTCTGTGCCTATAAAATGTATATTTTGTCTAACTTGTCTTGTGCAGGTACGTTGCCTGGTGCAAGCGCAACTTAGGCTTGCACGGCATCGCGCTCAAGCGAGGACGAACGGTTCCGTAGGGACCAAGCGAGGACGAATGGTTCCGTAGGGACCAAGCGAGGACGATAGGCCCTACGGGATCGGCCCCCTGCGGGATCGGGGTGCGACAGGTGGTATCAGAGCATGGCTTTACGTCCTTGGCCTCTTCAAACATCGTTTTCGAAAATGATATAAGTTTTCAAGCGATTTCAAAAGTCCCGAATTTTGAAAAAATTGATTTCGAATCTATAAGAAGTAAATCGAGTGAGAAAGGTCCCTAAGAGTATGAAAACCCAACGTCCCATGCAATAAGTCTATAATACGTTATGAGACTAATGCAAGCTACTCTCTTTTGCAGCAAAGATGACAAGAACAGGTGCTGGTAACCCTGAGTCATCGCGCGCAGCTAGCGTGAGCGATGATCAAATGGATAGATTGATTGCAATGTTACAGAATCAAAACGATCGTCATGCTGCGCAACAAGAACGATTCGAGGCTCAGCAGCAACGAGCTGATGCTAGAGCCTTGGCACAACAAAAGCAGCTTGACTCCCTGACGCAGATAGTGACAACACTAGCAGCGAACAGTGGTGCATCTGGCACCGCCGCAACACCTGTGACTGCCCCGACCATGCCTCAAGGCGCAGGATTAGCAGAAACAAATGAGCCTCCTCGCGCGGCCGGAAAGTCTACCTTTAAAGGCGCTGAGTTCCTGAAGTTGAACCCTCCGGAGTTTGAAGGCAGGACCACGCCGGATAAGGTGATGGACTGGGTCGCAAAGATGGAGAGCTTGTTTAGCTTTGCCTCAATACCTGCGAACAAGAGGGTGGCGTGCGCAGATATGCAACTGCGGTTACGTGCACACGACTGGTGGGAAGTCAAGAAAACAGACCTTGCCACCAAGCATCAGGATGGCAGGATCACTTGGGGAATGTTCAAGGAAGCATTCCTTGCTCACTATCTTCCACCGGCTGTCAGGCAGAGAAAAGAAGACGAGTTCACCGAACTTAAGCAAGGGAGCATGTCCGTCGAAGATTATGAGTCGGAATTCTCCAAACTTGCTAAGTTCGCTAGCTCGATGATTCCCGACGAGGGAGCCCGCACACATCGGTTCATAAAAGGCTTAAACGATAATCTAAGAAAAGATGTTATGAACCGGGAGTGCAAAACCTACATACAAGCCTTTGAGGCAGCGGTGCAGAATGAGCAGTTTACGCCGCAAGGTGCTGTGGAGAAGGCACCCGCTCCTCGAAACCCTCCGGTTAAGCGATACCATAATGGCGAGAAGAAAACTGATCCCGAGAAACAGACCAATGCGGGTGAGAACCGCGGGAAGGTGTGCAGTTTCTGTGACCGTCAGGGTCACACCAAGGAGACGTGTCGCCATATTACTAAGGGATGCTTTAAGTGTGGAAAGTTAGATCATATGATCCGTGATTGCCCAACCCTTAAGGCGTTGGTAGCAGATGGCACTGAGACCCATACCCCTCCGGGTCCTGCTCTTGACCCAACTGATCAGACAAGAAGGCCTAGAGTGTATCAGTTGAATATTGAGCGTAATGAGAGTGGGCACGATGTTGGTGAGTCTTATTCCTTTGAATTCTTGATGCATAGTATATCGCCTCTTTGATCTCTTAAGTTTCGAGGACGAAACTTCTTCTAAGTGGGGTAGTATGTAATGTCCCGTTCCGAACGGTTACTTATGGAACACTACGCTGCTTCGACTCGGTTGAGAATCGAGTCTCGGGGAAACCTTACCGCCAAATCAACACGGACGAAGTGCAATGAACCCTTCGAATTAATCGAACGGCTTCTATTAAAATAAGTCCAAGAGTTTTGTTGGTTGCCTTGCTTCTTGGTTTTGTGTTGCTTGGTGTTTTGAGTTGCTTTCGATGACTTGGTTTTCATGATTTCGCTTTCTCGCTTGTGCGTTCTCTTCGAATCGTAAGGGAAAGAGATTGAAGTATGCTAACCAAGTATTGTTGCATTTTCAGGACGCATAACCAAAGAGTGAACGTCGCCTAGGCTTTCCCATCTTCTCGTTCGATTGATTCGGTGAGTGGCTAAGGCCCTTCGATGAATCTTTCAATTCACATGCCTAATGAAAAGAATCTCTAGTTCACAAATGTTGCCTCACTAAAAAGATAAGCTAAAGAAATGAACTGCATGCTTAAAGAATTAGAATTATGCCTTTGCTATCAATTATATTGCATGTTCATAGTCCCTATGCTATACGACCCGATCTGTGGCAAGTCCCTTTGTTTCGAATGTGTTATGTGGGAAAAGAATAAGAGATGGAAATTGTGTATTCGTTCCTTTGAACTGTGCATCGTAGTGTTATATCTGTTAGATGTTTCATATCATGCATTGGTCTCGGACAACTTGTGCACAAGGTCTCGTCTCTCGAACGGTTCCTGGGGCACTGGGGATCGTTCGGTCCAGAAGAGATTTTTGGATCGCCCTGAGGATACGGCCCGTAAGGGGGTCTAGTGGGGCGATATGTCTATTAGTGAGATGGGCTTGTATGTTCCAACTGCTAATCATGGGGCGACCCATGGACCGTCATATAGATAGGGCGCATGCTAGGTTCACCTTCTTGTATACCTATCATTTATGACACCAAAAGATTGATACATGAGATTATGCATATATATATAAATTGTGCCTAACTTGTGTGTCTGCTGCAGGGATAACCGCTCGGCCGTGGGTAAGATTATCATATGCATATGCTATATATATTGTCTATGTTTCCATGCATGAATTGTTAAAATGAAACTAGACAACCAGAAAGACCACTTAATAATGCTAGCTTCATATGCTTACTTAGTGTGGACTTCTAAGGTGAGTTTGGCCACGGTCGCTCACCAGTACATGTGGTAGTACTGACCCACGTTTGTGGGCAAATATCCAGGTACTGGAAGCGAGAGCTTGGCTAGCATCTTGAATCTGAATCAGCGTGTGCGCACCCTTCCATAGGACTGTGTTCGTGCTGCTTCTCCGTCGCTTACCTCTTCAGTGGGCTACTTCCTCTTCTGCTAGATGTTTTGCTATTTTGGTCCTACTACAAGGGCATAATGTAATGGGCGTTGTGGCTAGTTTTGGGAATGTAAAAAGAGTTGTAAGCCTTCTAAGGCATATTTTGTAACTCAGCCAAGCAGCATTTTGTAATCCAAATCTTCAAGTATTAAATAAAAAGCAAGTATTTTGTGTGCTATCAAATGTGTTCTACTTTGGTTCTCTGCGTTTTACTCTGTGCCTATAAAATGTATATTTTGTCTAACTTGTCTTGTGCAGGTACGTTGCCTGGTGCAAGTGCAACTTAGGCTTGCACGGCATCGCGCCCAAGCGAGGACGAACGGTTCCGTAGGGACCAAGCGAGGACGAATGGTTCCGTAGGGACCAAGCGAGGACGATAGGCCCTACGGGATCGGCCCCCTGCGGGATCGGGGCGCGACACCGACTACCCAACTCCCAAGTTTTCTTGCCCACCCCGAATCTCCTTACCGCCTTGCTTGACGAGAGCAGTCCCCATCAGCCCGAAGTATCGCATCTCCACCTTATGGATTGGCCGCTTCCTATGAACGACCATAGTCTAGCCACCTCCCTCTGCTCTCGGTGTGCCACCCACTCCAACTTTTGTAGCACTGGAAGAACCAAGATCCCAGATCAAAAACCCTAACCCTAGGTCCTGATCGCCTCCTGCTGCAAAACACTAACCATAGGTCCTGACCAAGGAGTGTGTGTGTGTGTCGTATCAGTTTTGGGTTAGGGTTAGTGTCACGTATGTGTGTATGTCGTGTCAGTGTCATGCCGTGTCATGTGTGTGTGTGTGTGTGTGTGTGTGTGTGTGTGTGAGAGAGAGAGAGAGAGAGAGAGAGAGGGTTTACCTAGAGGAGGAGGAGGAGGGGGATGCCGGAGTAGGCCACCGTGGAGGACGTCGGTTGCCGGAGAGGGGGTGGGGAACGCTGTGGGTTTTGAAATTTTGTAAAATTTCAACAAAAGGGGGGAATCAAAATCGATCCCTAATTATTGAAAGTTTAGCGACGTTTAGCGACGTCAAAAAAAACGTCACTAATAGAAATGTTTTACGACGTTGCAGACGTCGCTAAAAATATCGCTAAATATAAACGTCGCTAAATACGTCGCTAAACGTCGCTAAATTATAAAATTCAGCGACGTTTAGCGACCAGAGATAACTTATAGCGACTATTCTTTAAAAAAATTGAATTATAGTCGCTAAACGTCGCTATATGTTGCCAAACAGCGACTTATAGCGACGTTAATATTCGGAGTCGCTGATATCTTTAATATTAGCAACGTTTTACCTTGATGTCGCTAAAAACGTTGCTAATCCCACAATTTTTAGTAGTGGTTTGAATGCACTTTTATCAGATAAATACCATATAATGCACATGATCCAGAACAAGCAAGCAAGCATATCTATCAAGCTATAGAGCCGGAGCTCTCAATACTCTTGTTTAATAGCCACACCCTCCCGTAAATAGGAACGTCAAGCCTCAGGACGGACTATTAGTCTAGATGTACAAGTTCAAGCCATTCATGAAGTTCAATCTCTTTACAAGCGATCAATAAAACATGTTCAAGCAATCTAACTCTTTTAACAAGTAACAAGCAAGAACAGTTCTATAAATCTAGCATGCAATTCTATCCCTTTAGACAAGCATTCCAGTATTCTAGTTTAGCATACGATACCACGATAAGTGCAAGCAATCTTTTACTCTTTCTTATTAGCATGACAACGGTCCATTCGATAGCGGTGTCCGCGTAATTAAGCATGCAATATTTCTATCTTTAACTAGCATGGCAGTGGTTCCATTTTTTTAGACAAGCATTTCAAGTTCTCTAGTTAAGCAAGCAAGTTTGTTTCAAGGACAAGCTATACGAGTTCTCTTATTAGCATACAGAATCAGGTTCTATCATTCTTCTTATGAAACTATCTTCTTAGAACAAGCATTAAAAAATTCAGATTTATTATTAAGGCATGCAAGAATCAGAGAATGCAGTTTTGTCCACTCATATTGATCAATTGTCTTGTGGTTCGGTCGGGAACTCTCCGAGAAGACTTTCGCTCGAGCAAGCAAAGCGATATCACTTGTACATAGTGTTTACGCAGAGTGGGGCACTACAACTGGAACGACATCATCGAGGACGGTCTAGTCTTAGGGCAGAATGGTGTGCAAGCAAGAATAGGGGGCATTACACACATTCTGCCAGACGCAGGCGAATACAGTCTGTAGATTTCGACCGGTTGGATCGTCCCCGGTGCCCCGGAGACCGTCCGCGGAACGAGATCCGAAGATCTCCCTTGTGCACCATGTTGTTCGTGACCATGCAAGTCGCTAATCTTCCGGACCTCTGGTCAGGCACAGGAACAAGTTCAAGGCAGGATTGTTCACAATATATGTCGACTCCCCGAGCCATTCAATTCAGCATGGGACGAGTATTGCTCCACGAGCGATAATTCTTGGATTATTGACATGGAGCAAATCCCCTGGTTCTGGAACTGCCTTGGCGACCTAACGGTCCCGTATAATTTAAGATTCATACTTGCACGGAATGACTATTCGATAGTCTTTCGGGGAACTTAGATGAATGCAAGACAAGATAATGTTACCGGGGTCGTGGCATGAATTATGTGACAAGCATTGAAACGAGAGAACGAGTACAAGTTATAATGTAAATATGTAAGTATGCATTTATAATAAAATATAAGCATTTATATTGGTACGGTCTAAGGGGTAGTACGAGGGGTGAAGTCGTACAGGGACATTCCGAGCGACATAATCTATGGGCATGCAGTATAAACAAGTGAAAATAGTGCATTAAGAAGGGTCCATAATGATCTACTCGAGGCATAGCGGGATCTATTTGCACGAAGCAAAGGTAGCATACGAGGGTCTATTTTGTAAGCCAAGTTTTATTTTCACGTTCTAACACAAGTAATACAAGATGGAATTATTCCCTTAGCTAGGTGCGTTGGATTCTTTATTAGCATGCAAGGGATGATTTACTTAGCAACTAACATGTATCGTCCATATTTTAAGTATGCTAGCTAAGCAAAGACTAGTTCATCGTAGCCACCCACCGTAGCGATAATTCGTCTCGGTCGAGTGATACTCCGAGCGACCCTTTGAAAGTCTAAGTCTGAACTCCTGAAGGGCCAAGTGTCACGCCCCAATCTCCCGCGAGCTCGATCGTCCCCGCTGAACGTGAATCACCACGTTACAGCTCTCCCGCAGGACAATCGTTCTCATCGGGACGTGATGCCGTGCAAGCCTAAAGTGCGCTTGCACAAGGCCAAAGCTTTGATACAAGGGCAAGTAAGCTATTCTATACTGAAGCAGCGGTACATAACATTGCAGAAAAGTGAAGAACTCAATGGCATATGAAAAATAGTCTCTTTTATTGATAATCGAAAGTGTTACAAGCGGCACGTGGCCGAGATTACAAATCGCTCAAGCACTCTTCTCACGATTACAATAACACCGTTCCATACATTATGTCCCTTTATACAAAAGCAGCTCAAAGCAGGCACAACTCGATGCGGCTCCAGGCATCGACTCCAGATTTCCGGCTCCTTGGGATGAGGCACGGCTATCGCTTCCTCAGACGAACGAGCACCTGAGAACAAGCAAATTATTGGGGGGGTCAGCACTTTATACAAGTACTGGTGAGATAAAACAACTGAACAGAAGCTACACCCCCTGAAACCCACACTAAGTAATCATGTGGCAAAATATTGCATTACTAGTAATCTTGCTAGTTTTACTTAGGTTCTTTACATGCTGTCCTAGCAGAGTCATATTACATTGTTTGGAAACATTCTTTGAAACCATAATCAAACAACCAATCAATCGAGGCAACCAATTCAAGCACGAGGAATCCTGTTCGGGTGTGCGCAGCGTGTTCGGTGAACTATATGCACGGATTCTAGGGACAGGCAGCGTTTAGGGACTATCATTCAAGCACACAAGTTAACTATCAATCAGAGGTCGGTCCCCGAGTAACTCAGGATCGGTAGCGGTAATCCAGCTAACCAATGACTCCTTTATCTGATGCTATTAGCAGCTGTGACTCATGGTTGCACATTACTGTCGAAGCAGCCGTAGCCAAGGTTCAGCTCTGCACTAATAGCCATTGTCCGACCGAATGCAATGCATGAAACGCTAACAGGTGGTCTCTACGATGCAGACAAAATGAATAAGCAGGCTTATGTATAAACTGATATTTCTTACCCCACGGCCGAACGGTTATCCCTGCAGCAGACATACAAGTTAGCAACAATTGCATAAACATATATGTTTTACCGTTCTTTAGTTTCCTGTCCATCTCTGCATCAAACAGTTAGGTATGCAAGAAGGCTACCCTAGCATGCTCCCTAACGACCTAAATGCAGCTTATCTCCATACACTTCTCTAATGCAGACTCGACTCTTCTCAACAGAAGCACCGCCTCCCTCTAATAGCCACGCCCCCCAAGATCCCGAAGGACCGATCCTCAGGGCGCACTATTAGTCTCACCCCATCGCATCACCATCCTCCCTTCTAATATCCACGCGTCACGCCCCAATCTCCCGCGAGCTCGATCGTCCCCGCTGAACGTGAATCACCACGTTACAGCTCTCCCGCAGGACAATCGTTCTCATCGGGACGTGATGCCGTGCAAGCCTAAGGTGCGCTTGCACAAGGCCAAAGCTTTGATACAAGGGCAAGTAAGCTATTCGATACTGAAGCAGCGGCATATAACATTGCAGAAAAGTGAAGAACTCAATGGCATATGAAAAACAGTCTCTTTATTGATAATCGAAAGTGTTACAAGCGGCGCATGGCCGAGATTACAAATCGCTCAAGCACTCTTCTCTCGATTACAATAACACCGTTCCATACATTATGTCCCTCTATATAAAAGCAGCTCAAAGCAGGCACAACTCGATGCAGCTCCAGGCATCGACTCCAGATTTCCGGCTCCTTGGGATGAGGCACGGCTATCGCTTCCTCAGACGAACGAGCACCTGAGAACAAGCAAACTGTTGGTGGGTCAGCACTTTATGCAAGTACTGGTGAGATAAAACAACTGAACAGAAGCTACACTCCCTGAAACCCACACTAAGTAATCATGTGGCAAAATATTTCATTACTAGTGATCTTGCTAGTTTTACTTAGGTTCTTTACATGCAGTACTATAGCAGAGTCATATTACTGTGTTTGGAAACATGCTTTTGAAAATATAATCAGACAACCAATCAATCGAGGCAACCAATTCAAGCACGAGGAATCATATTCGGGTGTGCGCAGCGTGTTCGGTGAACTATATGCACGGATTCTAGGGACAGGCAGCATTTAGGGACCATCAATCAATCTAGCACACAAGTTAACTATCAATCAGAAGTCGGTCCCCGAGTAACTCAGGATCGGTAGCGGTAATCCAGCTAACCAATGACTCACATTCTGATCCTATTAGCAGCTGTGACGCATGGTTGCACATTACTGCCGAAGTAGCCGTAGCCAAGGTTCAGCTCTTCACTAATAGTCTCATTGTCCGACCGAATGCAATGCATGAAGCGCTAACAGGTGGTCTCTATGATGCAGACAAAATGAATAAGCAGGCCTATGTATAAACTGATATTTCTTACCCCACAGCCGAACGGTTATCCCTGCAACAGACATACAAGTTAGCAACAATTGCATAAACATATATGTTTTACCGTTCTTTAGTTTTCTGTCCGTCTCTGCATCAAATAGTTAGGTATGCAAGAAGGCTAGCCTAGCATGCTCCCTAACGACCTGAATGCAGCTTATCTCCATACACTTCTCTAATGCAGACTCGACTCTTCTCAACAGAAGCGCCGCCTCCCTCTAATAGCCACGCCCCCCAATCCCGAAGAACCTTGAAGCAAGGGCGCACTATTAGTCTCCCCCATCGCATCACCATCCTCCCCCCAATATCCACGCCCCCTCAATGATCCCGAAGGACCGGACAAGGGCGCGTTATTGGACTCCCACATTTCGTTTGTCCTCCATCCACCGCAAGCACCCACATATCTCTTGTCTCTATCACAATAGCACACAACATGACAAGCACATTCCTAATAGCCGCACCCCCGAGATCCCGAAGGACCGACCCTCAGGTGGGCTACTAGTCTAGCACACACATGACAAGCATTTACTCTCGCATCGAAACAAGCATTCAAGACAAGCCTTATAAACACGATGACAAGCAAACACATATAAACTATCTTTTTGTTGAGACTAGCATGGCACGGGTCTATTATCACATCAAGTAAATTATGCAGTTCTATCTTCTTAGCATAGTAATGGTTCTATCTCTTTTTAGACAAGCATACATATTCTCTTAGCTAGGCAGCATATTCGTTTCAGTGACAAGCTATGTGAGTTCTTTTATTAGCATGCTGAGTCGGTTCTATCATTTCTTATGAAAACATTTCTTCTTAAGCAAACAAGCATTTAAAACTCAGATTCATTATTAAGTCGTGCAAGAATCAGAGAATGCAGTTCTGCCCACTCACCTTGATTAATCGGTCGGGAACTCTCCGAGAAGACTTCCGTTCGAGCAAGCAAGTCGATCCCACTTGTACATAGCGCCGACGCGGAGCGGGGCACTACATACTTACCCACCAACAAAGAGTTTCGTCCTCGAAACTCAAGGAGAAACTCACGAAACCATAAAGCAGCGATAGTCCTCATCCCTCGCCATCCCAAATCAAAACTCAGGCAATCACAACTCAATAAAACACTAGCCAACAAAATCACAAATCACATCTCAAGCAATGAAAACCAAATCCAGAAAACTTTTGCCGGCAACTTTGAGAATATTTACGGACTCATTGTATGGAACGTTCATTGCATCTCACATCAGGCAAATCTCAGAGTTGGAAGCAACGGAATGGGCAAAGAATCGAGTCGCTCTGATACCATTATGTCACGCCCCAATCTCCCACGAGCTCGATCGTCCCCGCTGAACGTGAATCACCACGTTACAGCTCTCCCGCAGGACAATCGTTCTCATCGGGACGTGATGCCGTGCAAGCCTAAGGTGCGCTTGCACAAGGCCAAAGCTTTGATACAAGGGCAAGTAAGCTATTCGATACTGAAGCAGCGGCATATAACATTGCAGAAAAGTGAAGAACTCAATGGCATATGAAAAACAGTCTCTGTATTGATAATCGAAAGTGTTACATGCGGCGCATGGCCGAGATTATAAATCGCTCAAGCACTCTTCTCTCGATTACAATAACACCGTTCCATACATTATGTCCCTCTATATAAAAGCAGCTCAAAGCAGGCACAACTCGATGCGGCTCCAGGCATCGACTCCAGATTTCCGGCTCCTTGGGATGAGGCACGGCTATCGCTTCCTCAGACGAACGAGCACCTGAGAACAAGCAAACTGTTGGTGGGTCAGCACTTTATGCAAGTACTGGTGAGATAAAACAACTGAACAGAAGCTACACTCCCTGAAACCCACACTAAGTAATCATGTGGCAAAATATTTCATTACTAGTGATCTTGCTAGTTTTACTTAGGTTCTTTACATGCAGTACTATAGCAGAGTCATATTACTGTGTTTGGAAACATGCTTTTGAAAACATAATCAGACAACCAATCAATCGAGGCAACCAATTCAAGCACGAGGAATCATATTCGGGTGTGCGCAGCGTGTTCGGTGAACTATATGCACGGATTTTAGGGACAGGCAGCATTTAGGGACCATCAATCAATCTAGCACACAAGTTAACTATCAATCAGAAGTCGGTCCCCGAGTAACTCAGGATCGGTAGCGGTAATCCAGCTAACCAATGACTCACATTCTGATCCTATTAGCAGCTGTGACGCATGGTTGCACATTACTGCCGAAGCAGCCGTAGCCAAGGTTCAGCTCTTCACTAATAGTCTCATTGTCCGACCGAATGCAATGCATGAAGCGCTAACAGGTGGTCTCTATGATGCAGACAAAATGAATAAGCAGGCTTATGTATAAACTGATATTTCTTACCCCACGGCCGAACGGTTATCCCTGCAACAGACATACAAGTTAGCAACAATTGCATAAACATATATGTTTTACCGTTCTTTAGTTTCCTGTCCGTCTCTGCATCAAATAGTTAGGTATGCAAGAAGGCTAGCCTAGCATGCTCCCTAACGACCTGAATGCAGCTTATCTCCATACACTTCTCTAATGCAGACTCGACTCTTCTCAACAGAAGCGCCGCCTCCCTCTAATAGCCACGCCCCCCAATCCCGAAGGACCTTGAAGCAAGGGCGCACTATTAGTCTCCCCCATCGCATCACCATCCTCCCCCCAATATCCACGCCCCCTCAATGATCCCGAAGGACCGGACAAGGGCGCGTTATTGGACTCCCACATTTCGTTTGTCCTCCATCCACCGCAAGCACCCACATATCTCTTGTCTCTATCACAATAGCACACAACATGACAAGCACATTCCTAATAGCCGCACCCCCGAGATCCCGAAGGACCGACCCTCAGGTGGGCTACTAGTCTAGCACACACATGACAAGCATTTACTCTCGCATCGAAACAAGCATTCAAGACAAGCCTTATAAACACGATGACAAGCAAACACATATAAACGATCTTTTTGTTGAGACTAGCATGGCACGGGTCTATTATCACATCAAGTAAATTATGCAGTTCTATCTTCTTAGCATAGTAATGGTTCTATCTCTTTTTAGACAAGCATACATATTCTCTTAGCTAGGCAGCATATTCGTTTCAGTGACAAGCTATGTGAGTTCTTTTATTAGCATGCTGAGTCGGTTCTATCATTTCTTATGAAAACATTTCTTCTTAAGCAAACAAGCATTTAAAACTCAGATTTATTATTAAGTCGTGCAAGAATCAGAGAATGCAGTTCTGCCCACTCACCTTGATTAATCGGTCGGAAACTCTCCGAGAAGACTTCCGTTCGAGCAAGCAAGTCGATCCCACTTGTACATAGCGCCGACACGGAGCGGGGCACTACAGCCCCGAGCTCAGGGCGCGTTATCGGTCTCCCACATATCGTTTGTCCCCCATCCACCGCAAGCACCCACATGTCTCTTGTCTCTATCACAATAGCACACAACATGACAAGCACATTTAAACCATCGTATCACATTCCTAATAGCCGCACCCCCAAGATCCCGTAGGACCGGACCTCAGGTGGGATACTAGTCTAGCACACACATGACAAGCATTTACTCTCACATCGAAACAAGCATTCAAGACAAGCCATATAAACACGATGACAAGCAAACATATAAACGATCTTTTAGTTGAGACTAGCATGGCACGGGTCTATTATCATATCAAGTAAAACATGCAGTTCTATCTTCTTAGCATAGCAAGGGTTCTATTTCATTTCGGACAAGCATACATATTCTCTTAGCTAGGCAGCATATTCGTTTCAGTGACAAGCTATGTGAGTTCTCTTGTTAGCATGCTGAGTCGGTTCTATCATTTTCTTATGAAAATATTTCTTCTTAAGCAAATAAGCATTTAAAACTCAGATTCATTATTAAGTCGTGCAAGAATCAGAGAATGCAGTTCTGCCCACTCACCTTGATTAATCGGTCGGGAACTCTCCGAGAAGACTTCCGTTGGAGCAAGCAAGGCCATCTCACTTGTACATAGCGTCGACGCGAAGCGGGACGCTACATACTTACCCACCAATAAAGAGTTTCGTCCTCGAAACTCAAGGAGAAACTCACGAAATCACAAAGCAGCGATAGTCCTCATCCCTCACCATCACAAATCAAAACTCTAGCAATCCTGAAATCTACAAATCACATCTCAAGCAATAAAAATAAATCCAGAAAACTTTTGCCGGCAACTTTGAGAATATTTATGGACTCATTGTATGGAACGTTCATTGTATCTCACATCAGGCACATCTCAGAGTTGGAAGCAATGGAATGGGCAAAGAATCGAGTCACTCTGATACCATTATGTCACGCCCCAATCTCCCGCGAGCTCGATCGTCCCCGCTGAACGTGAATCATCACGTTACAGCTCTCCCGCAGGACAATCGTTCTCATCGGGACGTGATGCCGTGCAAGCCTAAAGTGCGCTTGCACAAGGCCAAAGCTTTGATACAAGGGCAAGTAAGCTATTCTATACTGAAGCAGCGGCACATAACATTGCAGAAAAGTGAAGAACTCAATGGCATATGAAAAATAGTCTCTTTTATTGATAATCGAAAGTGTTACAAGCGGCACGTGGCCGAGATTATAAATCGCTCAAGCACTCTTCTCACGATTACAATAACACCGTTCCATACATTATGTCCCTTTATACAAAAGCAGCTCAAAGCAGGCACAACTCGATGCGGCTCCAGGCATCGACTCCAGATTTCCGGCTCCTTGGGATGAGGCACAGCTATCGCTTCCTCAGACGAACGAGCACCTGAGAACAAGCAAACTGTTGGGGGGGTCAGCACTTTATACAAGTACTGGTGAGATAAAACAACTGAACAGAAGCTACACCCCCTGAAACCCACACTAAGTAATCATGTGGCAAAACATTGCATTACTAGTAATCTTGCTAGTTTTACTTAGGTTCTTTACATGCTGTCCTAGCAGAGTCATATTACATTGTTTGGAAACATTCTTTGAAACCATAATCAAACAACCAATCAATCGAGGCAACCAATTCAAGCACGAGGAATCCTGTTCGGGTGTGCGCAGCGTGTTCGGTGAACTATATGCACGAATTCTAGGGACAGGCAGCGTTTAGGGACTATCATTCAAGCACACAAGTTAACTATCAATCAGAGGTCGGTCCCCGAGTAACTCAGGATCGGTAGCGGTAATCCAGCTAACCAATGACTCCTTTATCTGATGCTATTAGCAGCTGTGACTCATGGTTGCACATTACTGCCGAAGCAGCCGTAGCCAAGGTTCAGCTCTGCACTAATAGCCATTGTCCGACCGAATGCAATGCATGAAACGCTAACAGGTGGTCTCTACGATGCAGACAAAATGAATAAGCAGGCTTATGTATAAACTGATATTTCTTACCCATGGTCGAACGGTTATCCCTGCAGCAGACATACAAGTTAGCAACAATTGCATAAACATATATGTTTTACCGTTCTTTAGTTTCCTGTCCGTCTCTGCATCAAACAGTTAGGTATGCAAGAAGGCTACCCTAGCATGATCCCTAACGACCTGAATGCAGCTTATCTCCATACACTTCTCTAATGCAGACTCGACTCTTCTCAACAGAAGCACCGCCTCCCTCTAATAGCCATACCCCCCAAGATCCCGAAGGACCGATCCTCAGGGCGCACTATTAGTCTCACCCCATCGCATCACCATCCTCCCTTCCAATATCCACGCCCCGAGCTCAGGGCGCGTTATCGGTCTCCCACATATCGTTTGTCCCCCATCCACCGCAAGCACCCACATGTCTCTTGTCTCTATCACAATAGCACACAACATGACAAGCACATTTAAACCATCGTATCACATTCCTAATAGCCGCACCCCCAAGATCCCGTAGGACCGGACCTCAGGTGGGCTACTAGTCTAGCACACACATGACAAGCATTTACTCTCACATCGAAACAAGCATTCAAGACAAGCCATATAAACACGATGACAAGCAAACATATAAACGATCTTTTAGTTGTGACTAGCATGGCACGGGTCTATTATCACATCAAGTAAAACATGCAGTTCTATCTTCTTAGCATAGCAAGGGTTCTATTTCATTTCGGACAAGCATACATATTCTCTTAGCTAGGCAGCATATTCGTTTCAGTGACAAGCTATGTGAGTTCTCTTGTTAGCATGCTGAGTCGGTTCTATCATTTTCTTATGAAAACATTTCTTCTTAAGCAAATAAGCATTTAAAACTCAGATTCATTATTAAGTCGTGCAAGAATCAGAGAATGCAGTTATGCCCACTCACCTTGATTAATCGGTCGGGAACTCTCCGAGAAGACTTCCGTTGGAGCAAGCAAGGCCATCTCACTTGTACATAGCGTCGACGCGAAGCGGGACGCTACACCAAGTCTGAAGATATTTTTTCTCAAACGAGTCTTCTCGCAGAGCAAAGTGGGTCGGGTCGTTGCACTTATGCCGTTTGAATTAGCTGTCCGCTTGAACGGAATGGGTCATCACATTATACATCACTCAGCAAAAGTCTCATCCTCGAGACTTCCTGAGCGCAAACTGTTCTATCGCACTATCGAATCTATCTCAAACATAACAATCGCTACTGTAAGTCCCCTTATTTTAGAATAGGTATAATTTGGTAATTTATAATTATTTTTATTATAAAATTTAATTAGATAGATTTAAAGAATTAATTTTTTAAATTCTTTTGAATATATATGACACTTTGTCATGGCTTCGATATTTTGAGCAATGCACGACCTTTTTTTTCAATAAAATTTATAATAATAATTTTAATTGAGGCTAATATAGGTGAAACATGGATGTTCCATTTATTTGATCTCCCCCATGCTCCAAAAATATTAACGAACGTTTAGAATTATGGTTACCGTAAAATTGTCTCCTTTTGACTAGAACTTGACCCAAACCAAATCCAAACACATGTAGGCATGTAGTGAACCCCAAATATCCCCATAAAAAATATTATATATATATATAAAAATAATATTTAAATTAATTTATTTCTATTTATAGGAGTTCTAACTATAGAAAATGGTATATGTGGCGTCCAAGTTGGCAAATAACTACCTAACCACTTCTCTAACCAACCCAACAACCAAATCTTATCCAATCATAACCATAACAACCAACCCTACCCTCAAAATTTCGGCTAAGATCATCCGCCCTTGGCCAAATCCCTTAGCAATAGGATAAACCTTCTCCTTTATTTAAATCTATTTAAAAAGCCCATATATATATCAACTTATCACCAAACTCTAACCCTAACATCTACTTCCCTCTTTGTGGCCGTCCCTATATCCTCCCTCCTCTCTTCTATGACCCCTTCAGCCTCTCCCTCTCCTTCTCCACTTCCTTTTCACTCCTTTCCAACCTCCACTTCATCCTCCACAAGCCGACAAGCCCTAGAGCAAGAGATTAGCCACCCCTAGAGGCCGACTGCTTGCTGCTGGTTGTACCTATTGTCCGCCCCCATCACAGCCCTAAAAACAACCTCCAAACTAAATTATTTACCACAAATATGAAGCCCCCATTCACCTCCTCAAGTTTTGTGGAGTTTGGAGTCCGTTTGGTGCTCTGAATGGTCCGTGTCGCGAGAAAGGACCACGTCGTAATCACATACGAGTAAGTCTTCCAACTTAGGTTCTTTTCCTATTCTCCATGAACCAAAGATTGTGTAACTCATGATAATATTAGATGATGAGTAGGATTAACTCCATATATGAGAAACCCGTATTTTTGTGTAGAAATTATTCCAAAAAAATCGAACAATCATGACAGACACGACGCACCAATGGTAGACAATGTTCAATGAGTATTGCCATGATAAATATATATAAAATAATTCCAAATATTTATATGTTATTAATTCAGAATATAAATATTATAATTATATAATTAATCATGTTTTATGCTAAAGAAAAGATTGGATGCAAAGACTACTTGTCCAAGTTGCAAGAATAGCTAGATAGCCTAGTTGAGATGGTTACATGAATGATGTGATATAATTATATATATATATATATATATATATATATATATATATATATATATATATATATATATATATATATATATATATATATATATTATTAAATTCCAAAAAATTAAATAATAAAATTTCATATTAAAAATACTTTATTACTCAAGTTGGTAATGTTGCATATACAAATTAGCATCAACTTGCCAGAATACCTAGTCGATGCACAACATTACTTTGTGATACGATTCTTTGAGGGTTTGATCTTAATTCCTAAAACTGAATTTATATGTATTTTAATTTTGGAAATAAAGTATTTCAAATATATATTTATGGCATTTGCATATCAAACCTGAACCCTAAAAATAAGGGCTACTAGCCTATATTTCGGGTGACTTTATGACATTATTTTGCTAGTAAATAGAGGTTATTTTGGAAGGGATAAATATGTAATTATTTTTTGAGATTAGAACAACATATAATATGATATAAAATAATTTTTATAGATATAAACTATAATAATGGATTGGCTACGTCTCGAACAAGTTTCGGATAAACCTAGTCAACCTAAAGTGGCCGAAATCTTGAAATATGATGTTTTGTCAAATCTGGAATTTATTGCTATAAATTCATATAAATCATATTTAATTCTAGAATATATGATTTATTATAATTTATTTCCATGTCCTTTAATTAGGGACTTAAACTTAAAATTTGGAAGTCAAAAATTAAGAAACTAGGTCCCGATACCCTGTAAAAGTAAGCAAAGTTGTTAGAAATAATAACGGGCTTGGTTTTGCATGGCATCGAAGAAATTATAGAATTAAGTTATAATTACTAGAATTTATTTTGGACCCTTAAGTATTTAATTGGTGTTTAGGTCAATTGAATTTCAAAGGAGTGGACGCGGGATCATCTTTACCACCATTGACTGCAGAACTAGGCAAGTGTACCTTGCCAAGATGTTTACAGTTATATATTATTTATTTGATATTATGTATGCATTAGATATTATAATTGTGTGACTTGGTTATTGTACTTGTGATCCTAGGGCCGTTATACGATACTTTGTGTCCGAACAAGATTCGAGTACCGATATCCTTTGCGAAGTCGAGTATTGTAGTTAGAGAGTCATTCTTCCGACCCCATGATTTGTGTATATGTTATTTACACATCCGACTGCAGGACAATTGACACAATATTCATGTGGCAGAGTCTTTCTCGACTTGATCGTGGTACTTGGACTCTGGATAGGACTACATGATGCATGCTATAGTGGTAATTATAATTGTACATATTCACTATGACTTGTGTTGATAGTTAGAGGTCATGATCTTACGTGTCTTGATTGAGACGTGAGGTTATATTGGGTGGGGAGAGTCTTCATCGTACCCTGGACATATTTTACTATTACTATTTAAGTGTACTATTAGATTACGGAAGTGTCCATTGGGATCTTTCGTGAGTACCAGCCCGAGGTATTTATATATTCATCTTCCTCAAGGTTCTCCTACACTGAGCCTTGAGTGTACTATTAGCATACAGAAGTGTCCATTGGGATCTTTTGTGAGTACCAGCACGGGGTACGATACCATACTCTCATTTGCATATCACATAGTTGGTTATAGTAGTTTACCCTTGAGTATGTGGTATTATACTGTTTTACTTTTGGCATATTGTTTCTTGTACCTTGTTATGTCCCTCTAAGGACCTGGTCCCCTTCCAGTTTTTGCAGCATAGACGGTTATGGAGCCTTTGGAGTTGCTGATGGAGTTGCTTGTCTTGTAGGCACTGGTACCAGGTACTTATATCATTTCTACCGGAGTTATGGCTATTTATTTATATTGTTTATTTATCTACTAATGTAGCCTACTTTTATAGACTCATATTTCTTTTTCGAGTCTATTCGAGTTTGTGTGTTTTTGGGCGGTCGACTTTAGCACATGTAGCTGATTCTTGTGTATTCTGTTCATTGTGGATTGAGGCATGAATATTTATATTTACTTGATTATTTAGATAATGACCATTATAATACAGCTTATACATATTCGAGTCGGACCAGAGTCTGGTCGAATGCGTAGCTGGCATGTTACGTATTCCTAGTCCTATGTATTTTGGGACTGGGGCGTTACATTATTTTTGTGGTGGCCCATGCAGGTCAGAGCATATCGTTTTGGTTACGTTATTGTGCCGAGCGAGCCTGCAATTAGAATAAGGTTGTTAGGATCTCAATACACAATTGCTATTGGAACTTTCTTTGATTTCTAATATCGTCCTTGAACCTCGAAATTGTAATCATCCATACTTTCTTTGAACTCTTATTCTTTGATTCTCGTTTTTCCTAACTCGGAGAGACGAACACTCGTGCGCGGTGATCTCCCCAGGAGAAATTTTTTGTCAAGACGGAGAAGACATATTTGATAAATTATTTGTGAGTAGATGGTTACCTGAGTAGTGAAGATTATGGTAGATAATTTCTAGATATTAGAGTGAGAATAGATTAAGATATTACCAGTAGGAACCTAAAACAAGATGGACTCTATCAATTGCCTATATTAGAAGTGATGGGTTACTATTCGATAAACATTTTAGATGTATGCGAGTGATATTATTTTAGGATATAATATTGTGTTTTGATAATAGGATTTTATCTAAGGTGGGTAGGCTTCTCGACTAGATTAATTTGTTTTGGAGGTTAATCAATTAATGAAGATGAGAATAGTTAAATTTTGGTGCTTTGAGGCTTACACTTCTATCTGATTTGAAAAAAAGGGTATTTCGTTTTGAATTAAGAAAAAAAATGATGTGATAAGGAGCTAGAGATTTATTTAATTTAAAATTTTAAGCCGATTATGAGGTGATAGATTTAAAATTTTAAATTAAAATATTTTGGATGAATTTATATATTGTGGAGTTTAAATTTTTAAGGATAAACATTTATTTAAATAAAGGGTTGAGAATTTGATATGACAGCATTAACGATTTTGTTAAACCATAAGTTTTAAAAATTATGATATGATTGGATTTGTGTTTAAATTTAAAAGAGATTATGTGATGAAATTAAATTTAGATTTTAAGAATCTTGAGGCATTTAAATTTTGTAGGGTTTAAGTTTGAAGATTTTGATAAGATTTGACTTGGAATCTAAATTTGAGAATTTTAGGATATGATGAGACGGAACGTTGGCGAATCTCAATTTGAAGATTTTATAATTATTTTATTGTTTGAGTAATATGTGGAAAATAATAATATAAAGGAAAAGATCGAGAGAATAGTTTCAAATTCAATATTCAAGGAAATATGCAATTGTTGTATTTAATAGATGATTGAATTTAAACTTGAATTATTGAGATCGAGTTATTAAATAAATTTTTGAGGAATTGGATTTAAATTGGAAATTTCAAATGACAGAATTTAAACTTTTAAAACTTTGAGAAGAGTTTGATAAAATATAATTATATTTCCTTGAGAAAATTTTAGAGGTTAAATAATATTTGGCGAATTTGAAGTAAGTTTTGCGATAATTGTTGAATTAAAGTTAAGTAGAAATTATGGTGCAGAAATTGTGGTTCATTATATAACGAAAAAATATAGAGTAAAATTTGATGGAACAATTTTTAAAATTCAAAATTTTAGATGAGATTATTTTAAACCTTGTGATTGGATTTAAATTTTAAGAATAGATGGAATTAAATTAAGTTTTGAGATTTGATGAGATAAAGATATAACGTATTAAAGATTATAAATTTTGAGAATTTGATTTGATCTTAGAAGGTTGGCTAGCACTAGATATTCCATATATGAATTATTTTGTTGGGTAGCTTTATGATTGCTAGGTTTAATGATGTTATAGAGGGTAAAATTGATTAAGTTATTGGTATTATCGTTTTGAAAAAAAATTAAATTTTTTTTTTTTTAGAAATTGAGGAGAAGACTATTTGGGAATTGAATTTTAAAATAGTGCAATGAGACAAACTTTGAGGATAAAATTTAAAGGTATTATATGGTAAGATTGAATTTTAAATTCTGGAAAGGCCATGATATGGATTTGATTTCTTTTTAAATTCGAAGGGCTTAAATATAGCAGAGTTTAAATTTTGGAATTTAAATTTGGAGAATAGAATTTTGGAGATTGGATTTAAAATTTTGAGTATTGGGTTATTAAATTTAAATTTTGTGAAAATTAAGAAGATTAACATCATATATAGTGGAATACAAGATTTGGATTCAAATTATATTTTGAAGGTTGGAATAAAATTCAAGTTTAAGAATTTAAGGACTTGGGATCTTATGATTTTAATTTTGAGGATTTTAAAGAAATTTGAATCAGTAGAATAATAATAATTTTTAAAGGTGAGAATTGAGTTTAATTTAAATTTGAGGAGTTTAAATCTTGAAGTAGTTAAATTTTGAAGATTTAATTTTAAAAATTTAATTAAAAGTTTGAGATATAATTCAAGAAATTCAAGGATAATGTTGAGGATTTTGAGTGTTAGAAGTTCAATATAATATTGAGATTTGATTTATGGGTTGGGATATACCAATAGAATAACAATATAAAGATTGACTTTATCACTTATTGAATTGACTTTTAAGGACTTAATTTGAATTCAAAATTTGGAGAATTTTTTTGAGAGAAACGCTTGATGGAGTATATTTCGAATTCAAATATTGATGATGAGACTTTGAATATTTAAATGTATTCATGAGATAAGCATTAGTAGGATTTAAATTAAAAAAATTATTTTTAACTTTTAATATTTTTAGGATTGAATCATTAACTGATGTTTGAGGATGATCATTAATCTAAATACCAAAAATTCGTATATACATAATGGCAGTGAGGACAAGACAAATTATGGCTATAAGGACAAATCGAATTATTAGAAAATTTTGAGAAATGACTACAATATGAGATACAAATTTTTAAGGATGAAAATAAATTTTTGGATTTGATTTTATAAGTTTGGATATAGAATTAAATTTGAAGGATTGAATTATTAAATTTTTGAAGACAGTCATAAATGAGATTTAAAATTTTGAGAAAATAATGTTAGATTGTAATTAATAGTTACGACTTGAGAATATGATTTAAAAAAATAAAAATTATTGGATTTTAAAATTTTAAAGATAAATTCGAATTTTAAAGAATTATTTTAAAATTTTAAACTGTGAGGATGAAGTAAATTTTGAGGACTTTGTTAAATAACAAAAGTGATTTGACTACATGATTATATTGCTTGAATTTTGATGGAGAAAAAAAATATATGTTATTGAAGATCTTAAATTTCGAGGACGAAATTCTTTTAAGGTGGGTAGATTGTTAGCCCCCTCATTTTAGAATAGGGATAATTTGATAATTTATAATTATTTTTATTATAAAATTTAATTAGATAGATTTAAATAATTAATTTCAAAAATTATTTTTAATATATATAACACTTTGTCATGGCTTCGATATTTTGAGCAATGCACGACCTTTTTTCTTCCAACAAAATTTATAATAATAATTTTAATTGAGTCTTATATAGTTAAAACATGGATTTTGCATTTATATGATCTCTCCCATGCTCCAAAAATATTGACGAACGTCTAGAATTATGGTTATCGTAAAATTGTCTTCTTTTGACTAGAACTTGACCCAAACCCAACCCAAACACATGTAGGGATGTAGTGCACCCCAAATATCCTAATGTAAAAATATATTATATATATAAATAATATTAAAATTAATTTATTTCTATTTATAGAAGTTCTAACTATAGAAAGTGGTATATGTGACATCCTAGTTGTCAAATAACTACCTAACCACTTCCCTAACCAACCAAACAACCAAATCTTATCCAATCCTAACCATAACAACCAACCCCACCCTCAAAATTTCGGCCAAGAGAAGCCCCACTTGGCCAAACCCCTTAGCAATAGGATAAACCCCCTCCTTTATTTAAATCTATTTAAAAAGCCCATATATATCAACTTATCACCAAACTCTAACCCTAACATCTACTTCCCTCTTTGTGACCGTCCCTATATCCTCCTTCCTCTCTTCCACGACCCCTTCAGCCTCTTCCTCTCCTTCTCCACTTTCTTTTTACTCCTTTCCAACATCCACTTCATCCTCCAGAAGCCGACAAGCCCTAGAGCAAGAGATTAGCCACCCCTAGAGGCCGACTGCTTGCTGCTGGTTGCAGCTGCTATCCTCCCCCATCACAGCCCTAGAAATCACCTCCAAACTGAATATTTACCTCCTATATGAAGCCCTCAATCACCCTCTCAAGTTTTGTGGAGTTTGGAGTCCGTTTGGTGCTCCGAATGGTCCGTGTCGCGAGAAAGGACCACGTCGTAATCACATACGAGTAAGTCTTCCAACTTAGGTTCTTTTCCTATTCTCCATGAACCAAAGATTGTGTAACTCATGATAATATTAGATGATGAGTAGGATTAACTCCATATATGAGAAACCCGTATTTTTGTGTAGAAATTATTCCAAGAAAATCGAACAATCATGACAGACACGACGCACCAATGGTAGACAATGTTCAATGAGTATTGCCATGATAAATATATATAAAATAATTCCAAATATTTATATGTTATTAATTCAGAATATAAATATTATAATTATATAATTAATCATGTTTTATATTGACGGAAACATTAGATGCAAAGACTACTTGGCTAAGTTGCAAGAATAGCTAGATAGCTTAGTTGAGATGGTTACATGAATGATGTGATATAATTATTTATATATATAATTATTATTAAATTCCAAAAATTTAAATAATATAATTTTATATTAAAAATACTTTATTACTCAAGTTGGTAATGTTGCATGTACAAACTAGCATCAAGTTGCCAGAATACCTAGTCAACGCACAACATGACTTTGTGATACGATTCTTTGAAGGTTTGATCTTAATTCCGAAAACTGAATTTATATGTGTTTTAATTCTAGAAATAAATTATTTCAAATTTATATTTATGGTATTTGTATGTCAAACCTGAACCCTAAAAATATGGGCCACTAGCCTATATTTCGGCTGACTTTATGACATTGTTTTGCTAGTAAATAGAGATTATTTTCGAAGGAATAAATAGGTAATTATTTTTTGAGATTAGAACAGCATATAATATGATATAAAATTATTTTTATAGATATAAACTATAATAATGGATTGGCTACGTCTCGAACAAGTTTCGGACAAAACTAGTCAACCTAAAGTGGCCGAAATCTTGAAATATGATATTTTGTCAAATCTGAAATATATTGCTATAAATTCATATAAATCATGTTTAATTATATAATATATGATTTATTATGATTTATTTTTATGTCCTTTAATTAGGGACTTAAACTTAAATTTTGGAAGTCAACAAATCGAGAAACTAGGTCCCGATACCCTGTAAAAGTAAGCAAAGTTGTTAGAAGTAATAACGGGCTTAGTTTTGCATGGCATCGAAGAAATTATATAATTGAGTTATAATTACCAGAATTCATATTGGACCCTTAAGTATTTAATTGGTGTTTAGGTCAATTGAATTTCGAAGGAGTGGACGCGGGATCATCTTTACCACCACTGACTGCAGAACCAGGCAAGTGTACCTTGCCAAGATGTTTACAGTTATACATTATTTATTTGATATTATGTATGCATTAGATATTATAATTGTGTGGCTTGGTTATTGTACTTGTAGGGCCGTTATATGATAATTTGTGTCCGAACAAGATTCGTGTACCGATATCCCCTGCGGAGTCGATTATTGTAGTTAGAGAGTCATTCTTCCAACCCCATGATTTGTGCATATGTTATTTGCACATCCGACCATAGGACACTTGACACGATATTCATGTGACAGAGTCTTTCTCGATTTGATCGTGGTAGTTAGAGGTCATGATCTTGTGTGTCTTGATTGAGATGTGAGGTTACACTGGATGGGGAGAGTCTTCATCGTACTATGGGCATATTTTACTGAGTGTACTATTAGATTACGGAAGTGTCCATTGCGATCTTTTGTGAGTACCAACCCGGCGTATTTATATATACATCTTCCTCCGGGTTCCAACACACGGAGCCTTGAGTGTACTATTAGCATACGGAAGTGTCCATTGGGATCTTTCGTGAGTACCAGCCTGGGGTACGATACCATACTCTCATTTGCATATCACATAGTTGGTTACAGTAGTAGTTGGTTACAGTAGTTTACCCTTGAGTATGTGGCATTATACTGTTTTACTTTTGGCATGCTGTTTCTTATACCTTGTTATGTCCCTCTGAAGACCTGGTCCCCTTCCAGTTTTTGCAGCATAGACGATTATGGAGCCTTTGGAGTTACTTGTCTTGTAGGAACTGGTACCAGGTACTTATATTATTTCTACTAGAGTTATAGTTATTTATTCATATTGTTTATTTATCTGCTGATGTAGCCTAATTTTATAGACTCATATCTCTTTCTCGAGTCTATTCGAGTTTGTGTGTTACTGGGCGGCCGGTTTTAGCACATGTAGCTCATTCTTATGTATTCTTTTCATTGTGGATTGAGATATATATATTTATATTTACTTGATTATTTAGATAGTGACCATTATAATTCAGCTTATACGTATTCGAGTCGGACCAGAGTCTGGTCGAATGCGTAGCTGGCATGTTACGTATTCCTAGTCCTACGTATTTTGGGACTGGGGTATTACATTATTTTTGTGGTAGCCCATGCAGGTCAGAGCATATCGTTTCGGTTACGTTATTCGGCTGAGCGAGCCTGCAGTTAGGATAAGGTTGTTAGGATCTCAATCCACAATTGTTATTGGAACTTTCTTTGATTTCTAATATCGTCCTTGAACCTCGAAATTGTAATCATCCATACTTTCTTTGAACTCTTATTCTTTGATTGTCATTTTTTTCTAATTCGGAGAGACGAACACTCGTGCGCGGTGATCTCCCAAGGAGAAGATTTTTGTCAAGACGGAGAAGACATATTTGATAGATTATTTGTAAGTAGATGGTTATCTGAGTAGTGAAGATTATAGTAGATAATTTCTAGATATTAGAGTGAGAATAGATTAAGATATTACCAGTAGGAACCTAAAACAAGATGGACTCTATCAATTGCCTAGATTAGAAGTGATGGGTTACTATTCGATAAACATTTTAGATGTATGCGAGTGATTTTATTTTAGGATATAATATTGTGTTTTGATAATAGGGTTTTATCTAAGGTGGGTAGGCTTCTCGACTAGATAATTGGTTTGGAGGTTAATCAATTGATGAAGATGAAAATTGTCAAATTTTGGTGTTTTGAGGCTTACACTTCTATGTGATTTGAAAAAAAGGGGTGTTTTATTTTGAATTGAGAAAAAAAATAATATGATAAGGAGCTAGAGATTTATTTAATTTAAAATTTTAAGGCGATTATGATGTAATGGATTTAAAATTTAAAATTAAAATATTTTAAGGCGATTATGATGTAATGGATGTGATAGGGTCAATAAAATTTCTAGTCATTCCAACAAAAAATTAAGCATTGCACTACCATTAAGCATGATCTATCCGATCATCCGATTAGCGTCCATCAGTTCGGGTCAAACATAGCACACACTTACCGTTCAAGTCTTACACTAAGTCTTGCTGTCCCAGTTCTATGGCTTTCTCAGGCAATATTCTAAAGTCGGTTACACAAGTTCTTTCACTCGGCACTGAGTCGTCTGCCTAATTACTAGGTTAGCTCACAAGGTCATAGGTACAAGTTCAAGCACACGATTTATCGTACAAATTTGTCGCACAATGCTCGTCCCAATTTCTAAGGTCAAATCATTGTTCGTTTGCACGGGATATTCTACCCAAGCTCGTTTTACTCAGATTTCTAAACATCGAGCACATATCATCCTACACACATTAACACATTCGTTTTTTCAGGGTACAAATCCGTTCAGTCAAATCCATGATATATCCAAGTTGCATAACAAGCCTAGCAATTCGCATAGTCTATCTCCTTCAAACATATTTGATATGATCTACTTGTCCACTATAAGTCTAGACCACCAAGCCATGATTCTATTCTAAATTTTTGATCTTAATCATAACTCTAAGTTGTCCACAAGATTCATGTATCCGTTTACGAAAATAACAAGCGTGATTTACTCCAGGTTATAGACTAACTTATCCTTGAAACACTTCTGATTCACTTGTATTCCCAAACTCGTCCTATCGTGTCGAACCACAAGTCACAACGATCCTTCAGTTGTTACGCTCCGGTCTTCTGCAAGTTCGATCATCCTCGTTGGACATGAGATCACCACGCCAACGCTCCCGTTGGATAATCGTCCTAATCCGGACGTGACACATGTACGAGTATAGAGTTACGCTCGCACAAGATAAGAACGTCGAACGTTATGGTTATCATCGAAATAATCGTGACACCTTATCATTTTACTTCGCTCCATCCAAGATATATATAAAATCCATCAAGTAATATCTGTTCATGCCATGATCATAATTCGTCTAGCCAAATCATCTGACTTCAATGTTACCATTTGATAAATCCATAGTCTACTTCTGGCATTCCTCAAACAACTAAGTTTCAAATATTTAAGCCAAAGTCTATCCACTTTTGATACGTTCCATTTTATCGAGTTCGTTTGAATAATCATCGATCATGTTCCCGTGAGTTCGATCATCCCCGCCAGACGTAAAATTACCACGTCGGCGCTCCCGCAGGATAATCGTTCTCGCTGGGAGTGATCTCGAAGATTATCTTTTCGAACTAGATTCAAGATTGTTCTTCCAAACTCTAGATCAAATCCGTTATCGCTTATCTCTTTCATCGAACCCTAATATTCATTCTCGGGCTAACTTCTATTCAAGCAAAATTCTACTCAAGTTCAATCCGTTTGATTCAATTTAAAATCGCTCATACGATCCATCAAGTTTCCAACAAGTTTTCTTAACCAAGATATCGATTTCATTACCTTGAATCCCTATTCGATATAAGCCTTATCACTTATTTAAGACATTCTCAAATCGTTCAAACCAACTATCGCACGAGACCTATGAATTAGCATGAACATTCCCAAAATAATCCATACACCACTCATGAATTGAGTCATCCAATCAAATCCTCAATCGACGTTCGCATCACTCGCAAGCATATTCTCTAAGTCGTTCCTTAGAATTCCTGCATGATACCTAAGCATTTCCTGATAAATCTTAGTCTCGTATATATATTGTTGATAGTCATCCAAGTAAACCATATATGATTTGTATCTGCCGACTTAAAATACCGTCTGAGCTATTTCTCAAAATCCAAGCACGATCTCCTATATTCGCCTTAGCGATAAACTGATAATTTTCTATCGGTTGACATTCTAAGTATGACTTATCATTTTCTGAACGATATCCCAAACTCGCTTGCAAACTAGCTCGCACAAAAAGGGTCTTGGCCCGCGATACTCAATATAACTTAAGCCGAAAGACTGTGTTCATAGCTAACCGTCCGAACGATATTATATTCTCGCACACTAACCAGTTGAGTAATCATATATAGGTATTCGGGTTCGCACATCACATGCAAATTATAGCACGAGTCTATTCCCATAAAGTATAACAAAGGTCGGCACAAAGGCCTTCGTATCATAATTTCGTACAAGCAATTATATCATTCACATGCAACTTTTAAAATTATTTAGACTCATTGTATAGAATATTCTGTTGGGACATTGAGAGAGAGCGTATGCACATAACCTACGAACGAGCTTTCGAAACTGAGAAAATCAATACAAAATTCAAAGGCGTAAAGCCATGCTTTGATACCAATATGTCACGTTCCGATCTCCCGCAAGTAATCGGTCGTCCCCACTAGGCTCGAATTACCGTGCCAGCACTCCTACGGGACGATACTTCCCATCTGGACGTGATGTTGCATGAGCGTAAGCTGCACCCGTGCCAGGCCATGATCCGAACAGGCGGTAAGATGTCTAAGCCACAGAGTCGCATAGATAGTCCGAGTGTGCAGAATAAGAAATGAACAGGCGATTGGTAACAAGTTCACAGAGTCGTCAATAGCGGAAGCATTGAATAACACAAGTCTAGAAGTAAAACAAGCTCTTTATTGATATTGAACAAGTATTACAAGTGGCGCTAGGCTGAGATTACAAGTTGCTCAAGTTCTCTCCCAGAAACGATAAAAGCGTGTCCTGTGGCCACAATTGTGGAATGATGCATAGGCAATGTTCCAATATTATGTCTTGTATATGTGCTTCAGCTCCGGACGCAACGCTCCAAGGCTCCAGAGCAAACTCCATGCCTTAGCACGCACAAAGGAGTTTCCGTACCGAACGAGGTTCTCCCGCACCCTGCAAGCAATCTGGTGGGTTATCAGTACATGGATGCACTGGTGGGGAGGCTTCTTGCCCGCTCGACAAATCCAAATACGTTATATAGGTTCTGTGCACCATCTATTAAGTTATATTTCTAGTCTTGCCTTAGGATCAATTTCATGGCATAATGAAAAGCCTAAATCATGTGGCAGTGCGTCGTGCGATATAAAGGAACACGACGAGACTTACCAACTTACCATTCGTCCTTCCCTGTCCAAGGCAAACCAAGTTAAACAAAGCATGAACATATAAAATAAAATCCAGAGACAATTGCATAAGCAAACACAAGTGTCGTGAGCGAGATTCTGTTTCAGGTGGACGAGTTATACAGATTATCCAGAACCATTGCAGAAGATGTTCAAGTGTTCAAATATGTACAAGTGTGTTATACTCATATCCGAACAGGTGTTTTCGATTACTGGATGCGATACAATGACTCGCACCCGGATTGCCGCTAAGCGAGAAGGACTTAGTCTATATGAACAGGAGGTCACTAGTACAACACCATAAAGGACGCTGTAGTCTCAGGGCAGAATGGTGTGCAAGCAGGAACATGGGGCATTGTACACATCCCGTCCGACCCAGGCGACTACAATCAGGAGATTTTGACCGGTCGGATCGGCCCCGGTGTCCTAGGTACCGTCCGTGAAACGAGATCCGAAGATCTCCCTTGTGCAACAAATTGTCCGTGACCATGCAATATCTTTCTGGCCTCTAGTCAGGTACAAGAACAAGTTCAAGGTAGGATTGTTCATAATATATATCGACTCCCTGAGCTATTCAATTCAGTACGAGACGAGTATTTCTCCACGAGCTGTGATTCTTGGATTATTGACATGGTACAAATCCTCTGGTTTGGGAACTGTCATGGCGACCTAACGGTCCCTTATACTTTCAGGTTCATACTTGCACGAAACGACTATTGGATAGTCTTCCGGGGAACTTAGATGAATGCAAGACAAGATAATGTTACCGGGGTCGTGGCATAAATTATGTGACAAGCATTAAAATGAGGGAACGAGTACAAGTTATAATATAAACAGGCAAGCATGCATTTATATGAAAACATAAGCATTTACGTTGGCACGGTCTAAGGGTAGTGCGGGGGGGGGGGGGGGTGAAGTCGTACAGGGACATACCGAACGATATAATCTAGGGGCATACAGTGTAAACAAGTGAAAACAGTGCATTACGAAATATCCATATTGATCTACTCGAGGGAGGCATAGCGGGGTCTACTTGCACGAAGGAAAGGAAGCATGCGAGGGTCTATGTTATAAGCCAAGTTTTATTTTCATGTTCATGTTTTCTGCAGTCTCCTTAACCATAAACAACCGCTGCAACCGCGACGTCAAAGGCAAGTAGTGTATCGAATCGGTAGGCTTCCTTGCACCGACAGACTTTTCTCTAATAGTGGCCTTGTAGCGATCAGCACCACAGAATCTGCATGCATCTTCATCCTTGTCGTCTTTGTAGTACAACATGCACCCGTTGCGGCATGCATCAATTTTCTCGTATCCTATCCAGAGCGATCTCACCATCCTCTTATATCGATAGAAGTCTTTAGGCAACTTTGCATCCTCGGGCAAGATCTCTATAATCAAATCGATCAATCGATTATAACATTCTTGCGACATGTTAAAATCGGACTTGATGCTCAATAATCTTGTAACCACCTCCAACGGTGAATGATCCTCACAACCAGGATATAGTGGAGTCCTTGCATTCTCCAGCAACTCCATAAACTTTATAGCATCGGCATTCGGTGCCTTCTCAGCTGTATCATAATTGTCCGGATTGAAACTAGGTCCCGTCGTATCATAATTGTTCGGATTGAAACTAGGCCCCGCTGCATCAAATATCATGTTCACCCACCCGTCGTCGTAAGCATCGTGGTCGTGGACATCCATATACGACTCTACATAAGGCTCCGACTCCGATGCTAGAGACTCAAGTTCTCCGTGCGCGGTCTACTTATAGTAATTCGATGTGAAGCCCTTCGAGTACAAATGATATATGACTTCCACTTCTGGATGTTATTTTCTTTTGCGATATCTCACACACGGACACTTAATTTTGGTACCGTCCATATACTGAGGGAACGCCTTGGCGAACTGCAGGAACTGCTGTACACCCTCAATGAATTCATCCCGCACACCGCACATGTCATTAGGATGACGGTTGTACATCCACGAACGATGACGCAGATAATAATTTATATCAATTTCTAGATACTTCTGCAAAAATGACAGTATGTATCCTATAAATCATTACATACAGTGTGATTCTCTGGAGGAAGGTAAGAACTGCTCTAACTTGATACACAATGTCCTATGTGTGTGTATATATCATCTGACTTGTCAATTGGTAGTGAGTATGTCCAACTACAGGGCATGGATGGCAAATAATATGGAAGAGAGTTTCAGAAAGTAGCAGTCATTCCCCGTTTGGACAAGGTCACAAGCCATCTCATATTTAGTGTAAAACATATTAATTTTACACACTTATTTAACTAAAGAACTTATCAATGCAATGGCCAAGTGACTGATTACTGCTCTGCTTTGGTAATCACAAGGTCTTATGCAAAGTAGCCATCAACCTTTTTAGACAGTGAGCTGGATGACACACACACACATCACTCATTCGAATTTGAAGCTAGCTAGCTAATTAACGAGGGTGATATAATATATATATATATTGCTCAGGAAGTAGTACTAGCAAGGAGGAGGCAAATTACGAGATCGACGAGGACGACAGCTACTACATCGGCATCATAAACATGAACCCTCACATAATGGAGACCACATTGAAGATCAATATTACGTCCAAGGCGTACGACACAAAGGAAGCAACCATCGAGTGTTCTACCAGCACCAGCAATGGCCTCCTCTGTAAACTAAATTACTATAAAGTTGGTTATGTGATGTTTCTTCTCATCTAAACCAGTGCTATTGATATCAACAGGATAATGGATCAATTTTGGTTAAATCTCCCTAAATCTGACCTCAAAGAGTTAGTCAAGGTTATGACTGTAGTTCAAAAGGGACAGCAGCAATATAGCTTGTTGTGTCGTATCGTGTACCAGCTTCAATTCGAGTGTACCAGCTTCAATTCGAGTTAGGGTTAGCGTATGTCCGCGTGCGTGTGTGTGTTCGAGTTAGGGTTAGGGTTAGTGTGTGTCATGTCGTGTTGTGTTGTGTCTGTGTTAGAGAGAAAGAGAGAGAGACAGAGAAAGGAGACAGACAGAGGAGCTCACCGAGGAGGGGAGCCGAAGGAAGGATGCCGGAGGGAGGAGGAGCTGACGGCGGAGGGGTGAGGACGCGGCCGGAGGGGGGTAGCCGGGAGGGAGGGAGGGGACGCCAGAGGAAGGAGGGGAGCCGGAGGGGGGTCTCGCCGGAGGGAGGAAGCCGGAGGGGGGTCGCCGGAGGGAGGAAGGAGGTTCGGGTTTGAAATTTGGTAGAGGGAGAGATCGAAGGAAATAGGGGGAATCAGCCCTAAATGAATAAAATTTAGCGACGTTTTAGCGACGCCAATAAAGTGGTCGCTAACTTAGCGACGTCTTTAACGTCGCTAATTGTCTAAAAGAGATACGTCGCTAAATACGTCGCTAAACGTCGCTAAATGAAACATATTAGCGACATTTAGCGACCTTAATTGAACTTATAGCAACTAATCTTTTAAAAACTGAATAAAAGTCGCTAAACGTCGCTAAATGTCGTCAATTAGCGACGTTTTTACATGGAGTCGCTAATTTATATTTTATTAGCGACATTTTCCTTTGACGTCGCTAAAAAACGTTGCTAATCCCGCTTATTCTAGTAGTGTTACACCTAGCATACCCGTACTACGATACAACATCTAGGATGGATGACCCTGTGTCCACGGTAAGGAAGTTCACATAAACATTATGGTTAATTATGTAACTTAGAACATGTAGATTCATTGGAAGAGAAATGATCCCGAGATCGTACATCTTGCTGGCCAGCCACTGGATACTGTTTTATATTATCTATCTAGGTGGACTACAATATTTGGCATTTATTGCTATTACCAACCCAGTATTTACCATATAGGAGTACTGGGACCGTTACTGAGATAGTTACCGACCCGATGACCACCTAAGAGGGACATCATGGATTGTTACTGATTTATACACAGTTATATGGTTTGGATAGTCCCTGTCAACATTCATACGATTTGAGGATCCCTGCATTGTATTTCTGGGATTGCCCATATATTGATCTAGCAAGCCGTAAGAATTGTTTAGCTGGTTTGTTAAACTTTTTGATTGTGTACTTTATTACATGACCATAGTCTGGAGTTGTACTCTGTCTCGGCATAGTGTAATACTACTGTTACGTTCCGTATCCGCGATATCTGGTACGGGTCGTGAGCGCTCCCAGCCTACATTGTTGTTAACAACGGTAGTCAGTTGTTTAAACCTCAATTATCATCAAAATACAAATATCGAATCTATCTCATCACAACCAATCTATATCGTGCCAATAGAATTAATCTCCTCATTACAGATTTTTCACTATTTTCCTTTTACAACATTTACAATAAATATCCGGAGGCAAATCCGATGAATGATAAAGGAATCCTCAACTATTCAATATACATTCATCCATATGCACAGTCATCCAACTCTCACCAAATACAATAGGAAACCTACACAAGATCCTATGTCTATTCTAAGTCATCTCTGGCTCTGCATAACATCCATGCCCACAACTTCTATTACCTTATCTTGTGTGCCATAAAAGGTAGGGTAGAAGTCAAGTCACCTGCAATGTATCTAGTCATAAAAGGAGAAAAGTACAACCCTACGAAATGAACGCAATACTAAGTAAAACTGTAATGCAAGAATAATGATATGCACTAACATGTAACTGGACAATAGTACAATAACTGGAACAAGAGAAAGTACAATCATTAAATAGTGAATGAAATATCAATCTAGTATGTGACCGTCTGGTAAGTACAATAGCACAATAGGATACGGTATAGCTTAACCATACGTGTGCGATGTTTGATTAAGTTATTCACAATATTACACGGGATTGGTCACATATAGATTAAATATGTTTTCGTCCCGACAATACAATCACAATACAATCTATGTACAATAGACTCGTGTCGATCAAGTGTCCAATATGAGATCAATGCAATGCAAAAATAGAAAGTAAAAGATCAAGTCGTAGTGTACTTGTCTGAATATGTAAGAATGGTCAACTCTAAGCACTCGCTAGCTGTGGGAAAAGTCTTGAATACATTTTAGTCCCTTAATTATTTATATTCCTTAATTCCTTAACTAACTAATTTTTAATAAATTCTTAAATATTTTAATATCCTATTAATTCTTGATTAAATTAATTACTTCCTTCTATCGACATGCTCGTTTATACCGACTATTAACAAGTTAAGGGTTACTTAACAATTGTAATCTACTCAATTGATTATTCACTGTTGATAGTGATCTGTTCTGGTCTATATTTAATTGATAGGATCAATGGCCGGCCAATTAAAAGACCTAAATTTATTAAGACTGCTAAACTCATCTCTGAACCCAAACTTAAATTTTCACTGAAAACTACCATGTACTAATTGATTTCAAATTCTCATCTACAGTGATCAAAATTGGAACGTTATGTTCAAATTTTCAATATATCATGTTCCTATTATATTATATTATATTATATTATAATGTTATTTTTTGCACGGGTACCCTCGTGTTTGGTCAACTATTGTTGCGTAACATAGAAGGAGAATCTGTGTATTGAATGCTGAAGTCTACACTCAGGATGGATCTCTCTAACCTTCAGGAACCAATGCAGATTTACACCCAGCGTACCTGTACTATGACACAACATCTAGGATGGATGACTGTGTACACGATAAGGAAGTTCACATAAACATAATAGTTAATTATGTAACTTAAAACACGTAGATTCATTGGAAGAGAAAGGATCCTGAAATCATACATCTTGCTGGCCAGCTACTGGATACTGTTTTATATCATCTATCTAGGTGGACTACAATATTTGGCATTTATTGCTATTGCCAACCCAATATTTACCATATAGGAGTACTGGGTCCGTTACTGAGATAGTTATCGACCCGGTGACCACCTAAGAGGGACATCGTGGATTGTTACTGATTTATACATAGTTATATGGTTTGGATAGTCCCTCTCGACATCATATGATTTGAGGATCCCTACATTGTATTTCTGGGCCTATATATCGATCTAGCAAACTGTAAGAATTGTTTAGCTGGTTTGTTAAACCGATTGATTGTGTGCTTTATTACATGACCATAGTCTGGAGTTATATTGTCTCAGCATAGTATAATACTATTGTCACGTCACGTGCTCACGATATCGGATACGAGTTGTGAGCTCGTCCAGTCTACGTTGTTGTTAATAGCAGTAGTCAGCTGTTCAAAATTGGAACGTTATGTTCAAATTTTCAATACATTGAGCTCAGGACTATACATTCAAGAATTCTATTCAAATTTCAACCCTATTTGAAACTATCTTATTACATAGAACAAGCCCCCTTTCCAAACCGACATATAACTGACACAGACCCATTCCTAGATTCTGACAAAGACTTCCTCTGTGTCAAGTACATGAAGGATTAGTGTCATAGTTCACTCAATTTGGACACGATTAGACACAGAATTTCCAGTTCCAACTTGAAGTTGATCATCAAACCGATTTTTAACTAAGAAGGAAGAACAGAGGTTAAGAGTCGATACATGTGTCTGTGTTGTACCGACACAATGCTTCTCGTATCCGGTACGAGCAGAGACTTCCTCTGAGTCAATTTGTCGAGCACTTCTTTTGCAAAAACAAAAAGGAATGTTTATATGTGGTCTGATTACTGAAAACTGAAAATACTCACTGAATTATTCAGCCTCGAACCCCTACAGAACTCCCCGAACTCAAGTTATGCTTCCCACATGATCTGTGTCCAATTCTTGGCGAACACAAGCAGATTGACGGACATGCAGCCGATCAATTATCGATGCTCACCGTAGCATGAAATCAAGCATGAAACGGTCAGAAACTTGAGATTACTCGATCATTCGATGGATCTCTGAAACACTCGAAAGAACGAGACTTGAGTTTGATCGATGAACTCAAGGAACTTACCTCGAGATCGACGTTAGAGCTCGATCGTCACCAGCAGAGCTTCTCCCGGCGGAGAAGCCTCAGTCGCCGGCGAGCTCGGCCAATGCTCGGGGACGATGACCTCGAAGAGAAGCTTGAAGACGCCGAAGCTCGTTGTCGACCTAGCATTCGTCCCCGCCGCTTCAGATCGAAACGACCGCTCGTGAGGGATCGACGTCGGAGAAAATGACGTGCTTGTCACCGGAGGAGAAGGAGGAGAAGTAACTCGCCATGGTCGAGATTGCGAAGAATCGGTTAGGGTTCAGTCGAGAACTCACCGATCGAAGACGAGCGGACATGACGTCGGACATGACGTCGTCCTCGTCGTTGACATCTAGAAGTCGAGGACGATCACCGGAGAAGAGTGTGACCGCCGGAGACTTGAGCTTTCGTCGGAGAAGATGACTGAGCCGCCATGCTGTAACGGTTTCTTGATTTAAGGAGAGGGAAGGAGGAACTCTGTTCTGATTTTTTTGGAAAAAATGAGGGAATGGAATGAACATGAGGGATTTTTGGGTTTAAAATAGGATTTGATTTAGACAAATGGTTATTTGCAAACTGAATCGGTTTTATTACAAAATAGTTTATTTTATTACAAACTAATAACCATGTGTTTTTCCACCCTAAGTTAGAAAAGTTGTTAGGGCTGTTATGAGTTAGTTAGGGAGGCCTCTAGAAGTCTGTATTAGACACATGTCTATTTAGAATTTTTTTTTTTTTTTAGTTTTAGGTATTTACAAAAATGTCCTTTCTAATTTCCTTTGCTATTTAATTGATTTTTAATTCTAATTCTTTTTAGAAATATTATTAAGGCAAAAATATATTATATATTTTTATTTATTTCCTAGTTTTGAAATAGAGGGGTTACAACTACACCCCTTGTTCTTTTTGTTGTAGGGGTATATTACTGCCTTGACGATGGAATATAGGTCCATGCTATGGTATAAGTTACTATGTATGTATATAATTGTTTGGTTTTTGTTCATTCATTAGTTCTTTCTTGTACTACTTGTTATTAGATGATTGATCCATATTTTTTGTTTGGCCAGATCTAGTAGCGGAGTTCGAAGATCCAACATAGTTTCCTTCTGATGGTGCTCGCTCGTAGGATGGTATATTTCCTCTTTACCACTCTCGTTATTATTATGATTCCTTTGGGCGTTTAGCCGTCAGTCATCTATTTAATTTGTTATTCTAGGAGGTTGTTCCCACCGCATGATTGTATTTATATTCAAACTGCAGTTGATGATATGATTATGTATTATTGGATACTATGCTACCTTTCTATTTTGTATGGCTAGTTTTATGATTATTTTAATAGAGAATATGAGATGCTTTACTAATTTATTATATATGTTCTATATTTTCTGTTTTTTGTTTGACTATATAAGACAGTATACCCTATGAGGTTATAGGTGACTTGTATTTCAGTATATACCCCCATATCTAGGGATAATCGTGACCGTATTGCGGATACTAGAGCATACTACAGTGCGTAGCTTGCCGTGTTATACCCCTGTTCTTTGTATTCTTGTAATTGGGCGTAACAAGGTTTTACTGGTGGCCCATGCAAGTCTAATTTTCAAACATGTTGGGGTGTTATAATTTATAGGAGACTCAATGAAACATGTTTTCCTTGATATCCTGATTCGAACTCTATTATACCTTGCATGAACTATTAAATTGCTTGTATTTTTTTTTTATCTTTCTCATATTTGTATTGATATACTGTGTCCTTTTCTTTCAAGGACACTTTTTACTCTTTTATTGGGGCAGCAGGCATGGCAGAGTAGTTAGTGGACCAGGGTTTGAGTGATCATCAGCGGGGGGCAATACCTCCCTAGGGCCATATTCTGTTAGAGGCTAAGGTACAGCCGTATGAGCTGCTAGAGCAGCGGGTTCACGTGACCCCAACAGTAGTACCAGCAACAGTCGACATTCACATCCTATTGGTTATTATTCTTGGGTTGTTGACTTCCCTAGTGGTGGTATGAGTGCATTCACTCATACCTCCGTCATTTCATTTAAAAAAATACGGAATAAAAAAACAGAACAACCAAGCCACCATTGTTACTGGCGGTCTCACAACCATTCCGTCATTGCTGCTAGCGGTATCACAACTATATCGTCCTTGCTAATTTTAATATGAGTGCATGTACTCATACTGCCAATAGTAATGATATTTTGTATATCTTCTTGCATTTCTCAAACTTTGGTACTCCCTACGTAATTCTGTCAAACTTTGTTATCCGGAGCATAAATTTTTTATTTCGATATTAAATTTGAGTAGTTTTTTAAATTATAATTAAAACAAATATAGTATGGATTCCCATGATATTGGTTCTAACCAACATTATGAAAATATTTTAGAATATTGTTACAATATTTATAATAATTTTGAAAATAATTATTAAGCTAGTAATCCTGTAGAAAATGAACTATCACCGACATAGATATCACCTCCAGAAGTTAGAAGTAGTAATAGTAATGTTTTAACTAGAAAAAGATCTATTTTATGGGAATATTATACTAAACTATTTGTGATAATGGGGGAAATAAAGTCTTAGATCTCAAAGACCAAAAATTAATATCTAAAGCTACACAATGCAAGAAATGCAAAAAAAAAAAAAAAAAAAAAAAAAAAAAACAACTTTGAATAAAAAAACTGACTTCAAGATTTTTTTAATACATATTGTGAAAGTTATTATGGCAAGACATAATTAATGCTAGACATACACAGTTAAGCACCGGTTCTTAAGGATCTTCAGTAGAAAATTTTATTTATTCTTCTCCTCGTAACAAAATTAACTTAACGAAATATATTATTTGTGGTGAACAATATTTTACATTTGGTGAAAGTGAATCATATTATAACTATACAAGTTGTATATTAAATTCTTACTTTACTAAAGTTTCTAGATCTACTATTAGAGCAGAGGTGGTTAAATTTTTTTGAAAAAGAACAATCAGCTTTGAAAGAAAGTTTTGTAAATATTAGTAAAAAAAAATTTAACTTCTGATATATGAACTAGTAAACAAAATTATACTTTTGTTGTATTATGACACATTATTTAGATGCGAGATATATTTTACGAAAATATATTCTTTGTTTAAGAATGTTGGAATTTTTGCGTACTAGATTTGCAATCGGCGAAGCCATATTACAAGTTTTATGTGAATATGTTATTCATACTAATAAACAAATTTAATTTCTTTTGATAATTCTAGTAGTAATTCTTCTTGTATGAATATTTTAAAATCTTAATTTCTGCCTGTATTAGAATGATGACTTTTTTATATAAGATTATTTGTTATATTGTTAATTTAAATATAGAAGAATGTTTTTAATTTGTCAAGCAAATTTAGAAAATATTAATTTGTTTGAGTACTTCTACAAGTAGGCAATAAGAATTGAAAAAGTTATGTGCACAATATGATTTGACATTTAGAAAATTTGTTAGGGATATACCACATAAATGGAACTCTACCTATTTAATGTTGAACTCTTGTATTAAATATAAAGATGTTATTACACACTATATTAATGTAAATTCAAGTGTTGATTACCAAATAATTGAGAATAATTGGTTAGTTGCTACTTCAATTTATGATTTTTTTTTTTTTAGAATTATCTTGCAATGTTACATGTATTTTATCTGGAATTATAATCCAACTTCTCCTTTAGTTATAATAGAAATCATTAATATTTCTCATTTATTTGCAAAATATAGAAATGCTCCTGGTTTTGATTATATTATTTCTAAAATAAAAATAAAAATTCTAACATATTAACGTGAAATACCCATTTTATATTGTTTGGCTGCATATTTAGATCCAAAAATTAAATTAAATGATGTATTTATATTGTCAGATAATTTTCTTGATAATTTGAACATTGATTTAAGTAGCTTAAAGTTTGAAATAAAAGAACGTTTAGATACTCTAATTTGTTTCTATGAAGAAAAATTGTATCGAATTGACCCGGTACAACCTGCTGTAGTAGTAGTAGTAGTAGTAGTAGTAGTAGTAGTTGTTGTTGTTGTTGTTGTTGTTGCAGAATTGGTTTAATTTTTAAGTTATCTCAGGCTAAGCGTAAAGTACAAAGGAAGAAACAAAAATATTTTTTCCTCTCAACTCAAGAATTGTCCTTGTATTTAAACTCCTATGATGAAGATGACAAGAATTTTGAATCATATTTTTTAATTCAAAATTTTTTATATAGAGAGTTAAATTATTATTAAATTAGTTGTAGAGAATTAAGGTTGGAGAAATTGTCTGAGAAGAAAAGAAACGCCCTTACTAAAGGCATTTTTGTTGGAACAGAATATAAAATTAGAATTAAGTTGAAAATGCGTATTCAATTTAGAAAAAATTTGGAAAATTTTACTCTGAAAGTTAAAATAAAAAAAATTCAACGAAAACGCCCTTGCCGGGGCGTTTTCAAGTTTTTACCGTTTTTCTAGTATGGACGTTTTCAAAATTTCCGGCCAGCAAAATTTTTTTCTTCAAGTTTTTCCTTTTTTCCTACCCCTTTTTTCGACCGTGATTCTTTCTCGTGGGGCCCGCTGACTTGGGAAGGGGGCTGACATGGCATGTCACTGCTGCTTTTGACTATGTCGGGGTTTGGGGGGTATTTGGTGGAAAATGGGTGGTTTTAATTAAAGGGGCTGGGGTTGGAGTTTAACCGAGAAGGAGGAGGAGGAGAAGGGCAAGGTGAAGCTAGGAGGAAGAGGAGAATAAGAAGAAGGAAGAGGACAAGAGCAAAATTTTCATGAGGTAATTTATTTAAATTAATTTTTAAATATTTTATAAAATGTTGACTTGGATAATTATGTGTAGAATAACAAGAAAAGTAAATAATACAATTGAAAAGAGGTAATTCATTGATGTTACCGGTGTCAACTTAAATCCTAATATTAATTCAAACCATAAAATCCTAATCATACCTCAAATCCTATCCATAATCATCCCAATATCATAATTATTTTACCACTGTCATTTTATAGATGGCTGGTCAAAATGATGGATGGATTCCAGGTGGACCCACTACTCATGCTATTGTCTAACAACGTGAGTCACATATATCATCCTTGACATTTTCTAGAGATGTAATCCTAAGTTTTAGTTAATTAATATTAGTTAGTGTTTATTATATATTAATAATTTAGCAAAAAAATCTATGTATATTATATAGCTATATGATTATGTCGATGTAAAACTACGAGAGCATGACGAATGACGGTACGAATGGTAACTGACTAGACCCAAAAATTGGTGCATGATACGATTTATGCGTCATGATAGGGATTTGATCTTGAGTCTCATTGAGCGTTGGTGGCCCCAATGCAACACATTTTAATTTGCCAGTTGGAGAGATGACGATCACATCAGCTGATGTGTGACAGATTTTAGGATTACCTATTATAGGTGATCCTATATATTATGATGATACGATAAAATCTTATGAGATGATTAAGACATACCTTGGTATGGAGCCACCATCAGATGTAGGAAAGGGTTACAGTATTAAGCTCACTTGGCTTTGTTCTACCTTCATGGATATCAGTGATACAACAAATGAATCATAGGTTTATATTTTTATTCAATATTTAATATATTATTTATTAAATTTAGCTGATATAAAATATTAATGCTTAATTTCAAGTAATATGTTACACCAGGGCATACTTACTTTGCCTATGTAGTTCATTTCTATTTTTCGATGGAACAGGAAATAAGATGAATGTACATCTACTACCATTTCTAAAAAAATTGGGTGCACCTACATGTCATTTATGGGGTGCAGCTACGTTGGACTTGTTATATTAGTCTATGTCAATTTTTGTGAATGCAAGCCACGACGTAGTTTTTCAAAAAGCGTGTGTGGTTGCGTAACACTGATATAGGTATAAAATGTGCACATTTATTTACACCATATTATTTATCATACACAATTTACTTATTAGATTGACGTCATGTTATTTATGTTTTCCTTTGTAGATCTGGTCATACGAATATTTTTATATTGGAAGGCCAGTATGTCAATTTGCTAACGAGGAAAAAGTACTGCTTGCTGGTGGATGACTGAGAACATAGATCAATTTTCACTGTGAGCATAAGGTAGCACCGGTTTACCGAGGCTTATTCGAAACAATAACCTATTATGAGGTAAATTAAGTTAATTATTGCTTAATAATTTTGTAATTTCTATAACTAGATGGATATTAAATGTGATAACCGATTTATAATAATTTGAACAACAATAAATAGGTTGTTTGGATGCCATGTAGTGTCCTAACTAAGATATTGACCACGTCACGTCAGGTGAGTCTCCATAGGTATTATATCAAATACAGTGGAGACATTATGTTTCATTTAGCTGATCATGTTATGCGACTGTTGGGGTTGAAGCAGATGATACACGATGAGCCTTTATCTTCTAGTCATACTACAGCCAATACATATATACGACTCCAGTCCGTGGTTCTTGCGACAGTTGAACTTCTAGATTTGAGACGCTTAGTGTGGAACATATGTCTCAAATGATGACAATAAATAATTTATTTGTAGTTAAGTATGTTTTCAAAATTTGAAATGACGGATTCCAACTTGTTTTATTTTGTAGTGACGGCCCCAATGATTATAGGTCATGGTATGGGTCACCGTTTCAAAATAGAGTATACGTACTTACTGAGCCTCGATTCAACCCTTGGGCTATAAACGATTTTAGCTTGTGTAGATTGAATGAACTTGTAAATGAAGTGGTATGTTATCTTGATTATTATTATCCTAAAAGTTTACATGCATGTACTTTGTACTTAGTAGGTTTCTAATTTTAGATACCAGTTTTAGCTCAAGCATCATATGATCCTGCTATCAATCCACAAGATTTTTTACACGCTACAGCAGAATTTATGCGCGCACCCATGGAACTGCCGATGGTTCAATTAAATATCCAGGCAGAAAATCTTGAGGGCATCCTTAGTCAAAGACAAGCACGTCCTCGTAGGAAGCCAACACGTTAGATAGATTGAGATGCTGGTGAGGGTACTTCACAGTGGGATGGTTCACAAACTCATCAAGATATTGACGAGGAATGCTCTAAGTAGGATTATTCGCAGACTCATCGAGAGACTGTGATCGTCCGAATTATAGGAGCCTTGACAGGGTAGAGTGAGACATGTATTATTATGTATACTTTTATTATGTAGAAGCAATGTACGAAGCTTTTATTATGTACAAGTAATGTACAAAGACTATAACTTGAAGTGCAATTATATTTTTACTCCATCGGCTGGTTTGTATATTTTCTTTCATTATGTCCCAGTCCAGCACAAATACTACAATGGAGATCTCTTGTCGATAAATCTTTCGTTATGATGTGGTTCTTTTTTGGCTTGCTAGCTTTGCGCCTTACATTGGGTACTGCACTATGGCCTCTAACCAATTCACTTTCAGGATTGTAAGGGTCTGTAATTGGTTCCATCTGAGGCGCATATACACTTCTCAGTGCTTCAGTAAAAAAATTAGCTTGATACAAACTTTCAATTGTAACATTAGAAGACTCACAAGTAAAACAAGCATATACACATGACAGTAAAGTATGTTGCCACCCACAACATATATAACATTTACGATCTAAACGAACCACGTACGTTCTACTTGTTTTATGATCTCTTATTTTAAACGCATATCTATTAACATACAATGTTTGAAATTGGTATGACTCTCTTTTGATGTGGACCATAGTTTGTAGCATTTTTGGACAATATTGTGTTGACAAATTTTTAGCATTTTGCTGATTTTTGTCAAAGTGTTATAATTTTTGTTCTAATACTATCAAGAAGTGTTCTTATTGGTTTATCATGTAAAGTTTTAATCCAATTATTAGAACTTTCAACAATATTTGAAGTGTTAATATCTAATGTTGGACACGGAACATAAGCTGTTATCCAGTGTTCAAATTACGATTTTTATCATTTCTGCCAACAATCCAATTGAAAACATTAATATCCGCTGATTTAATTATTTCAAACAAATCATTCGCACCCATCTCATTATAAGATCTAGCAAGCTGATCTAACCAATTTTGATATTAGGGGAGGGGGTGCCAGAAGCATTTTTTTTATATTTTGTTTTAAATGTTGAATACAAAAAAATGTGGAGAGTTTGAAAATGTGGCACGCATTCCACGAATTAATCATTTATGCTTATCTGATATAAATAAAATTTTATTCCATTGATTAAAATAACATTCAACAGATATTTTTAAACTATTTAAAAACTATGTCAATGAATTAGTACTTTCACTTTCAGCAATAACATAAGAAATTGAATATAATTAATATTTAGGATCGTGAGTACAAGCAATAAATAAATTACCTTGATATCTAGATGTAAGAAAAATAGCATCAACACTAATTACATGTAAATAACCACTCAAAAAACTATCCATACATGCCTTAAAACAAGTAAATATTCTTTGAAATATATTATTTTTAGCTGTTGTCATGACCCGCACCCAGTGTGGGAGTATAAGTACGTGAACAACGTCCAGCCTACGCCGCAGCATCGGTGGTAGAACGCTGTCTAGGTTAACTAACTATCAATCACACACAATAATGCATAACCTATCATGCTATCTCAACTCCAAGGGGAGGACAATATGATAATAATGATAATGTTAAAAACTCAATCACAATCTAAAGCACGATAAGATATCAAAGAAGTCTATTAAACTACAAAGCCTAAACATCAACAACTTCTAAATACAACATCAATATCCAAATCTCAAATGCAATAACAAAGTCTCCAATATATACACATGCCAAAAATTCTAATAATAAATCTAACACATTGCTATAAAAGTAACTAAGTCCCTCGATAATCACTCCTGAGTATCAGGATCCATGGTTGTTATTCCCTCCTCGGCTCCATAGTAGGTGGGACACCAGTCCTCTAAACAGTCATCTGAAAATATATCCAACCAGGATGAAGCGAATACAACCCAATAGTAGTTTCAATTAATTGACAAAGTCTATAAACAGTTATAGTAAGTAATACTTGATGAGCAGGAAAGAGAATGAATCAGAAAATGAAATAAAGCAACATCTATCTAAAGAGCAATGAAGGTAAATATGGTGAACCAGAGAGCATGGCAATGATGACTGTAAATAAAGGACAAAACTAAACATATATGATGTGAGTCCAGCATATGTAATGTGAAGGCAACAAGAATGTAACTAAACTAGTGTGTTTTGAAATACAACTTTCGACATGTAAACGGATTGGGGGTAATACGGCTCATCGCACGTGAGGTGTGCAACTGCTATCATTCCAGATTTGACTAGAAGGGGGTGATTCCAAGGGTGATTCTAGACTTTTGGTAATGTTTACACGTCTACTCAAGTATTTTCTCACCTGACTAGTACAAATGAATCCAAGTTCCGACACGTAAATCAAATATGAGTCCAGTCAGATAAAAGTAAGTGATGCCAGTAAGTGAGTCCTGAAGTAGAGGCCAGACAAGTATAATGTACGTGTCGCAAGAAAGTGAATTCAGATAATCCTAATATGTGTATCCAAGTGTCAGAGAATCAGGTAAAATAATACTATAAACCAGAATCATAGAATTTATCAAATAATAAAAACTATTAGAGAATGTATTCGCCTTTGGTCCCGAGCAAAATGTGTCTCTCGATGCCCAAACTGGTGTCACAGAATCCTATTTAGGAAATATTATGTCAGATGGTGTAATGAGTGATAAATGAGTAAAATGATGCACTAATATGTTTTCTAGATTAATTTCTAGGTAACCAGGTCCAACTAGGTCCACACTAAGGTTATACCAGGTTGTACTAAGGTTATAACTACTAGTTAATGTTAAACTACACTAGTGACACTGTCACGACCCGCACCCGGATATTCGGGCACGAGTACGTGGGTACGTCCAGCCTACGCCGCAGTGTCGGCGGTAGTACGCTGTCTAGGTCATAATCACAGGTAATAAAATCTATCTCATCCACAGTAAATAAATAGACAAGGAAAATAACAGGAAATAGGAATGCTAAGATTTCATAGATTAAATGTGATATACAAATCCATGGTTTAATACAGAGTCCAGAAGATAAATCGGGGACAAACCCGATTACTGTTCTGAAAGAAAATACTAGCTAACTGGCTGCTACTCCTCAAAGGTAGTCTCCTGAGTAGGAACCGGCTTCTCAACTGTGTCACATGCTCCCTCATAGGGACCATAATAGGTGGGGCAAAGTCCTCATCATTGCCTAAAACAACGAATCCAGTCAGGAAAGGAGCAAAGTACACAATGCACAACAAGATTTAAACTAAATATTTGTGACAGGTAGAAAATAGCTGACTAAGCATCATGTTGAGAATAGGCATAAGTAAGTAGTGAAATTAACTGAGAATTAATGCTATAAATCAGGACTATAAGTAAAACATGATTAATTGCTATAAACCGAGTAAAACAGGAATAAAATGTGACAGGGACTGTAACTGTAACAAGACAACAAGAACTGCAACACGACAAGAAACTATTGTGTGTGAACACGTGTATTTAGAATACATAGTTGGCATGTAGGGGGTTATAAGGCTAATCAGGCCGTCATAGACGGCTATCAGTCAGGAATAAACAAGTATAAGGCTGATGGTACAGTCACATACCAACAGCTAGCAGTCACGACAGGGGGAAGGGTAAACTACATGCCTCCTAGTATTCTTCCACCCGACACGAAAAGCAAGACATGAAAATCCAGTATTCAAGACATAAAATCCAGTGTTCTAATACTACGTGTAAACATCAATGTTACTAGTAGAGCAAGGAATTAATCGTCACAATATAAAGATTAAACTTGAAGTGCAGGTACTTGCCTGATGTTTGGATCCAATTACAGTTGTGTTCTCGGGGAAATTTCCAGAAATGACTCCGGATGCTGAAATAAACATTACCATCATGCTCAGAAGATATCGAATAGCTAAAAACGCCTGTCCTTGAGTCCAATTTGGAGACAAGGGCAAGAACGGCAGTTTCGGGTCAAAACGGGGTCCGCAAGTGGGCCCGCTTTGCACCAAAAAATGTGTCAGGGTCAAAGGTCTCCAAATTCACCAAACTTAGTGTCAACAGGTCAAGAACGATGATACGAACCCAACGGAACTTCCAGAATTGGATTTCGATGAGCCGATCACAAAATCGCCCGTCGAGCGGGGCCTGTGGGGCCCACGACACGCGATTTCGTCAACGTTCTCAGAATCGAACCAAACTTGGGTCACAAGGCCAGCGTATCGCTACGAATCCGATGGCATAAGTTTCGTTTCAATCCGACGTGTGTACACAAAGTTAGGGCAAAATTTAGAAAAGTCGGATACGGGGCGATGTCCGCGGATACGCGTTGATCCCGGTGTGCACGCACACCCGAATCAACTTCTGCAAAATCCCACACGTCCGTATCGACGGCGCGCACATATCTGTGAAGACCGCGCGCGACCAAGTCTTTCCGTTTGGCGGGGCGTACCCAGTTCCGGGGTGAAACAGGGTCTGGTTTTTCCTGTTTTTGGATCGCGGTGTGCGATCACCACAGGACGCGATGCCCCGAGCGGTTTGTCCGGGCACCGAGAGAGTCATACAGGCTTCACAACGCAATTTACGAAATTGAAAACGGGACAGCGAGGAGAAAGTTATGAGTACCTGAACAGGGCTCTGAAACTCGGATTTTTTCGTGTCCGTGTCGTGTCCGACACGCCGACACGAAAAATTGGGAATTAGGGCTAGGGTTAGGGTTTACTGGCCGTAGACGGCGGGGGCGGCCGGAGGCGCGCCGGGGAGGGCTGGGGACGGCTCGCCGGGGCGATGCGGAGGCGGCGGAGGCGGCGTCCGAGTCCGAGCGGAGGCGGCTGGCTGCTCGCTGCTGCTGCTGGAGGAGGCGACGTCGTGGCCCCTGGCCGGAGCAGCGGAGGAGGAAGGAGAGGGGAAGGAGGAGCAGCTGCGGCGGGCGGCGAGGTGGCACGGGCGGTGGAGCTGGCGGGAAGCGGCGGGCGGTGGCTGACCGGAGCCGGTGGTGGCGGATTGGAGGGGTGAGGGAGCCGGAGGGGTGAGGGTTTTAAAGGGAAGGGAGGAGGTCGGGGAGGCCGGCCAAGGCGGAGGTGAGGGCCGAGGGAGGCGGCTGTGTGGCCGGGCGGGGCGCCGCGTGGCCGGGCGGGGCGGCGCAAGCGGCGGAGGCGGCGTGAAACGCGGGCGGCCGGGTCGACTGGGTCAGGGAGAGGGACGGGTCGGGTGGCGGGTCGGGTTCGGCCGGGCGGACCCGACCCGACCCGTTAGGGTTAATGGGCCGCGGGCTGAGGCCGCAGGCCGGGCTGGGCTGAAAAAAAAAATAATAATAATAATAATAATTAATAAATAAATAAATAGTTTTTAGGTATTTTAAAATAGGTCCGGGGTCCAATAAATTCCAGGAAAATTATCCTAAGTCCAGTTTTCCATTTTACATCCAAAATATTATTTTTATAATATTTTAATATTATTTATTAACAAATAAAAAATTATTTAATAATTAAAAACCCTGATTTTAATTACAGAAAATTTCCAGAAAATTCCAGAAAATTGTGAAAAATCCCAATTTAAAAATTCTTGCAAAATCTGGGGGTTTACAATCTACCCAACTATAAAAATTTCGTCCTCGAAATTTTAAAAAATTAAACCATAATCTGTTAACCCTTTATGTACATCAATCGAAATCTCCTTGCGATAAATAAAAATCCTAATCTTATCCACTGCAATCACTTCAAGGTTAAGATGACTACTGTTCCAATCAGAAATTCACCCTATGGTTATTACTTCTTACTTCCTCAAATTACCCACAGGTGAAATTTAAATTAAGTCCATATAACACCTTCAAGATTTGCATATGCTTATAAATTTACCTCACGATTCTAATTATCATAATTTCTTCTGGAAGTAATTCGATTCCAGTAGTATTCCCATTCACACTTGTATGCCTCCACTTTTTAAATTTCATTCACCTCCTCAATAATCCAACTAGTTAGTCCAACCATCAAATTTTAATTCTTAATTCAAATCATCAAGTTGAAAAATAATTTTGTGGTGACACTAACTAATACACTAGCTAACCCAAGTAATTAATTAACTAACATTTATACACTATCTAGCTTAACTTGATTAAATAACTGATACAACTATTTGCTAACTGATATATATGATATATATACTCTATTAACTGACAGTCATTAACTAATAACACTAACATACACTCACTAATTGCTAATGAGGTTAACTGATACTAATACAAGACTGAAACTTAAATATTAACTGGCATCCTAGCTTATCAATGAAGCCTACACTATCAAACATCACTATATACTATCCACTAACTGATACACTCTATAATTATAACACTAATATTAACAACTAACTAATTAGCCAAGCCTCTAAGTATCACCAAGAACTGAACTAACATAGCCCTTACTAGTACAATAACTGACACAAGTCAAGACTCAAACACTGATACAGGATACTAACTGATCCTATATGACTGCTAACTCTTACCTTGACTTGACCACTTATTATCTGATACCTTAATAATCCTTAACTTAAGACAATATTACATATAATTATTAACTAAACTAATTGTATCTAATATGTACTAACTAACCTTTAAAGATGTTATCTAATTGAACCTAAACTTAAGACAATGTTATCTATCAATAATACTAATCACTAACCAACTGACTGAGGACTCAACTAAGTCTACCAACTAATACACTAACTACTAATCTAACTTAGAAATGATCACTCTTTAACTAGTATAACATGACACTAGCTAATACTTAGTACTAATACTATCAAGTCTACCCATTATATCTGATACTAATACTATCTAACATTAACTACTAATACTATACTAACTACTCAATCCTATGCATCACTCTCTTCTCACAGTGGCACAACTGAGTGTCGCACTGCTGTCCAGGTTGGCACAGTCTGCTACTAATCACCTGGCATTTCCCTTACTGCACATGACTGATATTCAATTTATTGCATACCTCACATCAGTAATCAAATACTAAGCTAACTCCACCCCAATTGTTGGTAACCTACAGTCCTAAGTTACTGATGCAACTGCTGCACATATACTCCTCAAAACTGAAGACAACAAGCACCAAAACACCCTCCACAACTGAACACTGATATCTAATACCTGCACACCAAAACACCTTGCTGATCTCTAGACTGCTCAGTGCACCTTGCCGCAAATAGCTTCCCACCTTATCACACCACACGAAGACTGATCAAAGTTCCATCCAGTTACCTGATAACCTGCATTGCTTATGATACTATAGTACAACTGCTACACAAATACAGCAATGCACATTACACAAATACAACAATGCACATTATGTGTGACTCGAGCCACTTGCAACTGAACATCCTGCACACAGTCACAAAGCACAAAGTACACTGCGTACACTCCCAAGTATAGCATACCCACTGATGTATAACACATAACACAGAGTAAACCATATCCTATCACAGTCCCACATAACTAAACAACCTATATCACACAGTCACTGACACAACAACATCTCACAATCCCCTTCACACACCCCCAACTGCACTGATACACAACAACTTAACCTCTGCAGATTACTGAAGCCACTTCCCTCTCCATATAAATCACTGCACACACAGGTACATCCTGCCCAAGTCTGATACTAGTGTAGAAACACACATAGTCTACAGTAGAAGAAATACTCCACACTCAACCCTCTAGGCCACACACACACAACCAAGTATAACCACATACACATATATATCATCAATTCATATATCCTCTTAATCATATGCACTAACATATTATTCCTTTAAGGCATTAAATCAAATACTTGGAGTGTAATAACTAAGAAATCATGATGCACATCCCATTGAGGTGTCCAAATTTCCAATTCGCCATAATAAATATTTCTCAAAGTCAATTACTCATAATATAACCATTAGAACTTGCTACACTAAGAATTGAAGAGGAATAGTGCAAATCACACAAAATAGAGCCCCGTATCACACGGTATCGTACCATATCGTGATACAGCCTACTCGTGTCTAATTGTGGACACGTAGATAGTATCCCAACCCCGATTTAAGTTCAATTATACTAAATTTGTCTCATGACATACACTTGATGTGTCAATCCCATAATTCTTCCAAAATATACACAACTTATCATGTAGAATTCATAATACACAACCAATTAGCCTAGAACTTGTTCCTATAGGTAGTTCTATGCCATTGGGGTGTTCCTAGAAGTCAAATGCATGATTTAGAACCTAAAATAGAGGTGAATTCAGATCTATACCTAATGGGAGATGGATTCCCAATGAAATGCACAATGGACACGATTCGGACACGATTCAGACACGATCTCCTTGCCACAAGCTCCTCTTCCAAGTGCTCATTGCAACTCCAAGCTCCAATGCTCTTCTAATTGATGGAAATGAGAGGGAATGAAGAAATTTAGAGTGAATTTGGTGGAGGGATGAATGAAATTGGGGAAGAACCAATTTGGGAATCTAATGGAATGACAAATACAGAGGAGAGAGAGAGAGAGAGAGTTCCCCCTCCTTTATGTGTCCGGCCCTAGTAATCCCTTCTCCAAGCAATTGTCAAGGTCCAATGTACCCCCACTTGTTGTCATGTAGGTTTTTGATTAAGGAGGGGTATTTTATGAAGCTTCTATTCTAATGAAGGTTTAATTAAAGCATCTAATTAAGTTAGAGGGATGAGTCTAATGGGCCTAGTCAATATTGGGCTCTATATGTCATGTCATGTCTAGTTGGGTCCAATTAGGTTCACTAACAACTTGTCTAACTAATGGCTACAACTAACACTAACTACATCCATTATATAAATACATGCAACAATATCAACATTAAAAATAAAAAAAATAAAAATACAATCATTATAATTAATATGACTATAATTATTTACAATGCTACAAATAGAAAAAGACAAAAATATCCATATTCTGGAAATGTGGTAGTTACAGCTATCTTTAAGAAATATTTGCTCCCAGGATTTGTTTCGATAATTGTATAAGCATATTTTTTAAGATTACCATATGCATCAATATAAGTACCAAAATTTGAGATAATACAACTTCTCATGATTTTCATGCTTTAGAATATGTAATACGTACTCGATGATCTCTCTATATATATATTATTTACAATGTATGCTGGGCTATAAGAGTTATTTCTAATTCTTCCAATTTTATGATTTTTAACCTATGCAGTTGTAGCTAATAGATGACTTCATGTAACTCCACCTAAACATGAATGTTAATTTTCTAATGTAGAAATAGTAAATGACTCGTCTCTACCGACAACTGTAGCATATACTCTCCAACCACAATTTAGAAAATCACAAGTATACACATTTCTTTTGGCGTTGTTCTCATTATTTGAACAAGTAAAATTATGTGCAATTGCAATATCACTTATAAAACTTCTAAATTCAAAGCGAGCCAAGAAATAATTCAGGAGTGTTATACCATCTAAATTAGTATTGTCATTGTTATCTAAATAATAATCTAAGTCTTCAATTAAATCATCACTATTTTTATCATCATTCTCTTCAAATTTGTTTGAAGAACTAGCACCAATATGATTGACTACTTGATTACAAAATAGTTGACTACTTGATTACAAAATGGTTGACTACTTGAAATGATATTGGTATCAAAATTTGTTACTGATAGAGTAATATAAATTTTTATGCACGATGAACCGAAACTATTTTGAAAAACATAATTTTATGCATTTTCAGAATTTATTTCGAAACAAGTATAAAAAAATCCAGTTTATTATAAATTCATATATAATAAAAAAATTGGATAATAAGATTAAATTTTCTAATATAATATTTTGATACGCTTAAAGAAATTTAGTTCTACCACATTCATAAGATAAATGATTTAGTGTACATCCGTGACAACATATTATATTTATGGTTTGATCCATAAGTAATAAAATATAATCGAAAGAAAGGAACTTGTAGAGAGCTGTTGCAGTTTGCAGTTTTCGAAAAACTTGAGCTGTTGTAGGAGGCGAACAAAAATTTGTTCTTGAGCTGCTATTAAAGTTTCTGAAGGAAGAGAAGAAAGAATTGTCTTTGAGCTTTGGTAGAAAATAGCATGGGGAGAGAACTAAGAATAATTTTGTGGTGATGAGATAGTAATATTGCAAGTGATAATATGACTTTATAGACAGAAGGGAAGAAGACACTGAAAATTTAATCGTTAAAATATAGACGTTATGTATTCGTTATAAAAATTGTCCTTTTTCCCTAAAAAAATATAATTTTTTTCCTCCCCAACATCCGACCATCCTGACAGCAGCCATTAAATCACCCTCTCTTTTCTTTCTGTTTCTTTTTTTCCACCCAATACAGGGCACCCACCCCCCATGGTCAAAAGCTACAGATGTAGTGACATGTCCTGTCATCCACCCTTCCCAAGTCACGGGCCCTACGAGAAAGAATCCCGGCCGAAAAAAGGAAAAACATGAAAATAATTACTGGCCAAAAAAAATAATATATATATATATATATATAATTTTTTTTTGAAAACACCTATACTAGGGGCATATTTAGCTGCCGAAAAAAGGAAAACACTTAAAAACGCCCTTGGTAAGGACATTTTGGTCGATTAAAAAAAAAACTTTCTGAGTGTAATTTTTTAAATTTTATATATATCGAATACGTCCTTATTAGGAGCTTTTTTACTTAATTCTAATTTTATATTTGTTCCAACGAAAATGCCCTTAGTAAGGACGTTTCTTTTCTTCGCAGAAAATTTTCCCAAACTTAATTCTCCACAACTAATTTAATAAAACATTTAATTCTCTACAAAAAAAATTTTGTTTTTTATTTTAGAACAGTGGAAAAGTAATATTTTTTTTTTATCATATACTTTCTTCTTTGGTACATGATAATCAAATGACCTTGATGTGCACGGTAGCATTAAAATTTTGTTATAGTACAGATTCAAGAATGCTAAACAAGAACAAAAGCATGATACTATTAGATATTTTGGATGTCTGAGTTTGTGTTCAAGATTGGGGTCGTACGAAAAAATGACTTAACACTTAAGAGATAAAGGTGACGACATTATTGAATTGGACTTTCAATCTCTTACTATGGACGACCCTACTCGAATTGAAAAATAAAACGTCAACAAAATTCATACAAAGTTGGTCTTGAAAACTAAAGACTTGAAGATAAAACTGTAAATAAAATATGTACTTTTACTTTTTCAACTTAAAAAATAATAGAAATGTCATATTAAGTTTCTAAAATTATTTAATTTGATAAAGTTTTTTTATTTGCATTCATGATTTTATAAGTCCAATTTTTTAAAGCCAAAATATCATTTTTTTTGGGGGTCCATTTCTAATCCAAAGTTATTTTTCACATGACAACCCGGAACTGGTCCGGACCCAGTTCGCCATAATCCGGCTCGCTAATTCTCGGGTTCTGGGTTGAACTGAATTTCAATTTTGGTTTATTTGGTTCGGCCCGATCGTCCTTCGGCCCAATCGTTCTTTGGCCCCGGGATGGCCCAATCTAGGTATGATAAATTTTTGTCAAAATTGGGCCCGACCCGGTCCGGCCCGATCTATAGACATCTTGAGGTTTAGCACCACCTAATATCTCTTATCTTTTGGTCACAGGTTTCTTAGCACGATAAGTTCTCCAAAAATAAAAAGTTCAGCAAAATTTGGAATAACAATAAATTGTTGGAGTGGGTGGGGTTCCCAACCTATGTGAAAAATATTTCAGAGTAGGATTGAGTATTTTTACATATAATAGGAATATCTCAATTTATTTGGATTGGTCCTAAATATAATAGGAATATCTCAATGGATTTGGATTGGATATTCCTACATATAATAGGAATATGTCAATGGATTTGGATTTGAATTTGAATTGGATATTCTTATCTATAATAGGAATGCTAGTTGTGGGTTTGAGGCTATATATGTGTGTCTCCTAGCCCTAAAATATCTCTCTCTAAAAAAATCATAGCAAAAAGGGGAGAAAATGAGGCAAGAGTGTCATTGCAACTTTGGGAAGAAAAAAGAAAGATTGGAGGCCGTTTCGGAGGAGGAGATTAACTTAGGGTAATTTCTCATTGTATTCTATCTTCGTGGTATGATCTATTTTCTATTTCTAAGTGTTGTGGTGATCCGTGTTGGATCGGGAGAAGCTCGTAGAGGGTGTATTCTCTTTATTCCATTAGTGGAGGCTTTTCAGGGTTGAACTCCGATTGTCCCGTGGTTTTTTTTCGCAAGGGTTTTTTACGTCAAAAATCTCTGTCTACGATTTTTGTTTGGCTTTTTTTGGTTTTTGCGTTTTGTAAGGTTCTTTCGCAGGTACTATCTGTTTTGGGGAACGATTTTTGCACTTTCGTTCCCAACAAAGTGGTACCAGAGCCAGGTTCTGGAATTTTAGAAGGGTGTCAGGAGTTGATAGGTAAACCAGGGAGGAGAGATGGACGTGAAGCCGGTGTATGGTAAACCTGAATGGTACCAACTATCATTACTGGAGGAGCAAGATGAAGGATCTGCTATTTGTCAAGAAGTTGCATCTGTCGGTATTTGATTCTGAGAGGCCTAGTGACAAATCTGAAGAGGACTAAAATTTTGAGCATATACATGTGTGTTGGTACATCAGGCAGTTCGTTGACGAGAACGTGTACAACCACGTTGTCAGTATTGAGCACACGAGGACACTGTGGGATAAGCTGGAATCTTTGTATGTGAAGAAGACCGAAGTAAATAAATTGTTCCTGACCTGGACGATGATGAGTCTGCGGTACAAAGATGGAGCATCTATTACGGATCACTTGAGTTAGTTCCAGGGCGTGGTTGACCAGCTATCCTCGATGGAAGTCAAGTTCGACGACGAGGTTCAGGGACTATGGCTGTTGTGTACATTTTCAGACTCGTGGAAGACCGTACGAGTGTCTATGATCGCTTCTGCTCCGGAAGGCGTGGTCAGTCTGGATTTTGCCAAGAGCGGGATACTGAATGAAGAGATACGGAGACGTTCTCAGGATACTTCATCCACATCTCACTCAAAGACGCTTATTTTAGAGAGCCGCAGAAGGGGTAAAGGCAGGGGTCCAGGCTGTAGCAGAAACAAAAGCAGGGGAAGGTCCAAGGGTCGGTACGAGGAATCTGAGTGTTAATATTGTGGCAAGAAGGGACACATCAAGCGGAACTGTTTCGATTGGAAGAGAGAAAAAGGATGACAAGGGGAAGCAAAGTGAGAACACTACAGCGACGACCTCGATATATGGAGATGACATAATCATTGTAGGTAATGAGGTAATTATGAACCTCACCTGCGATGACAACTTTTGGCTGGTGGACTCAGGTGCTACAGCGCACGTATCTCACAACAGGACACTATTTGCTACATACACAACAGGCGACTGTGGAATGTTAAAGATGGGCAATAGAGATGTATCGAAGGCGGTTGCCATTGGAGATGTGCATTTGAGGACAAAGACATGTGCAGTTCTTGTTCTCAAAGATGTCCGTCACGTCCCTGATATCCATTTCAACCTGGTGTCGATTAGAAGGTTGGATGATGAGGGTTTCTTCAGTCTCTTCGGGAGTAATCAATAGAAGCTTTCTAGAGGTTCGATGGTGATTGCAAGAGAAAACAAGATGTCCGGACTCTACTATATGGAAGGGAACGCACAAGGGGAACAAGAGGTTAACGCAACTACTGGTACATCTACAGAGTTGTGGCACAAGCGGCTCAACCATATTAGCGAGAAGGGGATGAGCTACTTAGTGAACATGAAGGTGATTCTAGGGCGAAAGTCTACAAAGTTGGAGAAGTGCATGCACTGTTTGGTGGGAAAGCAAAATATGGTGTCTTTCCAAAGTCACCCAAGTTCAAGAAAGCCGGCATTGCTCGAGTTGATTCACTCGGATGTTTGCATTCCTATGAAGGTAAAATCTATTGGTGGTGCTTCTTATTTTGTAACATTTATTGATGACTGTTCCAGGAATGTTTGGGTCTATGCCTTAAAGACCAAGGATCAGGTGTTGCCCACTTTCAAGGAGTTTCAGGCATCTGTTGAAAGAAAGACGGGCAAGAAGCTGTTATGTGTTCGGTCGAACAATGGCGGTGAATATATCGGTCCCTTTGATGCTTATTGTAGAGAGCAAGGAATACGACACCAGAAGACTCCACTAAAGACACCTCAGCTCAACGAGAGCATATGAACATGACGCTAATGGAGAGGGTGCGGTGTTTGCTGTTAGAAGCAAACTTGTCAGGCAGCTATTAGGGTGAGGCACTTTACATAGCTGCTTATGTTATTAATTTATCTCTTAGTGCTCCTTTGCAAGGTGATGTGCCTGACAAAGTATAGTACAACAAAGAACCGTTATACAATCACCTGCGAGTGTTTGGTTGTAAGGCTTTCGTGCATGTATCGAAGGATGAGAGATCCAAACTTGAGCCAAAGACGTGACGGTGCATATTTGTCGACGGTTGTGATGAGTTTTTCTATAGACTCTACGATCCAGTGGGAAGAAAGCTTTATAGAAGCTGGGACGTGGTATTCATCGAGGATCAGACCATGACTAACACTCAGGATTCTGAGATGCCTTATGAGGCTGAGAAATTGCCTGAGTTAGAGTCATTTTACTTCGAGCAGTTTCTAGAGGACATCGCAGAGAATCCAGTTATGGGAGAGCCAGTACATGGAGTTGCTCCCAACCTTGATTATCAGCCTGCTGATGGTGGTCAGGGTGACCCTCAGAAGGATGAGCATGCCGATGAGGCAGTTCCTGGAGGAGAGGAGGCTGTAGATGTACAGCCAGCACCAGTGGTTCTATTAAGGAGGCGCGATAAAGAACGTCGACCATCTACGAGATACTCACCGGGTAAGTATGTGCTACTGACTGACGGGGGATAACTCAAAAGTTTCACAGAGGCTACGAAAGACGAACACAGGCAGGAGTAGATGGATGCCATATAGGAGGAGATGAGTTCCGTGGAGGCCAACTCTACTTATGATCTGGTGTGGTTGCCAAAGGACAAGAAGGCTTTGAAGAATCGATGGATGTTCAGAGTGAAGCAGACAGATGATGCTACTAGCCCTCGATACAAAGCGAGGCTAGTAGTTAAAGACTACGGTCCGTGGAAAGGCGTAGATTATGATGAGATCTTTTCTCCAGTCGTCAAGCAGTCGTCTATACGGGTGGTGCTAGCATTGGCAGCCAGTTTCGACTTGGAGGTCGAGCAAATGGACATGAAAACGATATTCCTTCACGATGATATTGAGGATGAGTTATACATGGAGCAGCCAAAGGGATTCTGTGAGAAGGACAAGTCACATTTGGTCTGCCGGTTAAGAAAGAGCTTGTATGGTCTAAAACAGGTTTCGAGGCAGTGGTACAGGAAGTTTAAGTCATTTACGGGAGAGCATGTTTATGCACGGACGACGTCGGATCATTGTGTTTTTGTGAGGTACTTCGCCGAGGATGATTTTATCATTTTGTTGATTTATGTTGATGACATGCTGTTGGTGGGTCAAAATGCCACCAGGATAGCAGAGTTGAAGCACCAACTGGGTGCGGCCTTCTCTATAAAGGATTTGGGCACAACAGAGACTATTCTTGGGATAGAGATCAGCCTAGAGAGAGAGTCCAAGTTGCTACACTTGTCCCCAAAAAAGTACATTCACCGGGTACTTCAACATTTTGGGATGGACGGGTCGAATAAAATGAGTAACCCCTTGCGGCTCACTTTAAGTTTACTGAGGAGCAGTGTCCATCTACCGAGGACGAGAAGGAAGATATGGAGCGAGTTTCATATGCCTTGGCTCTCCTGGAGTCTTATGTATGCTATGATATGTACAAGGTCAGACATTGCTCACACAGTCAGTACAGTTAGCAGGTACACTTCAAATCCTGGAAGGGTACATTGGAGTGGGGTCAAGTTTTTTCTACGATATCTTTAGGGTACTGCCGATTGGAGACTTTTATTTGGTGGGGACGAGCCGAAGCTGGTTGGATATACCGACGCTGATATGGCTGGAGATGTAGAGACGAGACGATCGACTTCGGGCTATGTGATGATATTTGCTGGTGGAGCAGTAATTGGAAAATATTCCTGAGTAGGATTGAGTATTTCTACATATAATTGGAATACCTCAATTTATTTGGATTGGATATTCCTAAATATAATATGAATATCTCAATGGATTTGGATTGGATATTCCTACATATAATAGAAATATGTCAATGGATTAGGATTTGGATTGGATATTCTTATCTATAATAGGAATGCTAGTTGTGGGTTTGAGGCTATATATATGTGTCTCCTGGCCTTAAAATATATCTCTCTCTAAAAAAAACTATAGCAAAAAGGGGAGAAAAGGAGGCAAGAGTGCCATTGCAACTTTGTGAAGAAGAAAGAAAGATTGGAGGCCGTTTCGGAGGAGGAGATCAACTTTGGATAATTTTTCATTGTCTTCTATCTTCGTGGTATGATCTATTTTCTATTCCTAAGTGTTGTGGTGATCCGTGTTGGATCGGAAGGAGCTTGTAGAGGGTGTAATCTCTTTATTTCATTAGTGGAGGCTTTTCAGGGTTGGACTTCGATCGTCCCGTGGTTTTTTCTGCAAGGGTTTTCCATGCCAAAAATCTCTGTGTCTGCGATTTATGTTTGGCATTTTTGGTTTGTGCGTTTTGCTCGGTTCTCTCGCAGGTACTCTCTGGTTTGGGGAACGATTTTCGTACTTTCGTTCCCACTACAAATAGGAATTAGAATTTTCTTGCTGTAGAAGTTCATAAATAAAAAGATCTTCCCAATCCCAAACCTATCCCAAACCTAGAGAGAAACAAAAAAGTTCTAAACCAGATAAGAATGTATTACTTCATTCCCAACAACTAATAAACCTAAAGGAAACAACTAATATAAGAGCATCTCCAACCCTATAATGACTATGGAAAAAAGTTGTTGCCACGTATATAGGACTGACAAAATTTATTTAAAAATTACTCTCCAATGCAATTATCAAGTAAATTGTGAAACTTACGTGACAAAAACTATAGAAAATATTGTAAAATTTGTTGTCTAGTTCTAGACAATGTACTTGATAATGTCTTCATCTCCATGTCGTCAATTATGAATAAAAAATGTTTAGAAGAAGAAGAACATGAGTTGTCATGGAATTAAAAAAAGTAAAACATCTCAATACTTTTGCATTTGAAAAGACTTTTCTATTTCATTATCTATTGTGAACATAGCCTTGCCATCAAAAAACTGTGCAACTCGTAGAACCCTTTTTATATCCTTTAGCCATTCATCTGGATATAGTATTCCTCCAGTGCCACAAAACTCTCGGGGACAGAGTTTCTTAAACTATAGAATATTCCATTACTTAGGCTTAGAACTCCTATGATTTGCTACTTTCTCCACTAGTGCTAAAACCACTAATGAGCATTTTTTTATTCCTTCTTTCATCACCGTGGTCAGCTCACACTGTGCTTCTACCTGAATTATTTGAGCCTCAATCATTCCTTAGAATAGTTCAAATAATTGTATCACACTCATATGCATCTCTCCAAAAATAGGAATAGTAGGGATGATGGGAATGGTTCATTGAGTTAGTGGAGGTGGAAGAGTATCAATCTCCTTGGACAGGGTGAGAAGAAGACGATCCTCCAGAACCAGTAACGTCCAGATTATAATTTCAAGTCTTTTTTCTTAGCCATTCTAGAGAGACAAGAAAAGACAAAGATTCTACGATAATGATTCCGAAATATTAAGGAAGTAAAAGGTTATATATTTTAGGATATCCTATACTGTGATTGAGTATTCCTATCTCACAGGATCTCAATGGTACTCTAGTCCTAAGCATAATTAAACAGACATGCATGTGCCACCATAAAATGTATCACAACCCGCATCTGGTTGATCGGACACGAGTGTGTGAGCGCTACCAGCCTATGCAGCGGAATCAGCGGTAGTACATTGTCTAGACCTTATGAGTCATCATATCATAATATAATCGATTTATTTGTCACAGAAATCTAGAATGTGCAAGTAAATCCCAGACACACGATCACCACTGTCTTCTATCGACACTTTCAGTACATCATACTATCAGATCTCCAAAGACAAATTCGATGAAATAACCCAATAATATAACATATACAATATCTACATAAATGGAGTATATTCTAATCATCTGAATCTTCCAGAACCGTCATCCGATCAAAGTGCTACTCCATGTCAAATTTGGTATGTTAACTATCCAGTCAGGACTGGAGCAATATGCAATACTCAAATGAAAAAAATACTAAAAATATAATAGTAAAATAGTAATATTAAGCAATACACATGAAACATTGCATCATCTATGTGCTTGAAATACCTATTTTGATACGTAGGCTGCCAGGGATAAGATCCAGTGCCTCGCACGTGCAGTGTGCGACCGATTTGAGACACGTGAGACTTTGAAAATGTTTGGGGTAGTTCACACATCTACTTAAGTACTTTTCTATCCGACACGAAATCATAAACACGACATGGATTAAAAAATACGACACAAATGAGCAATAAAAGTCTGAGTGTCCTACTGTGTCACGATTATACATAATGAACAAAATGCAGAGAAAAGTACTTACCCGCGTCCAAGAATAGAAGTTGTACTTATTCCACCTATAATAAGATATGACCTCATTAGATCCAATTCTAGAAATTTTTATCCTAGCTCTCAAAATCTAAAAGTTCCATTAATCGCCTTGTTTTTTTAATATATTTAGTTTGTTGAAAAACTTCTTGAAATAACTTGTGTTTCACTTTCTTATTATTATCCCAAGGCTCAACTCAATATTACTTCAATTTACTGAAATTTCTATCCTAACTCTCAAAACCTAAAAGTTCCATTAATCACCTTATTCTTTAATATATTTAGTTTGTTGAAAAACTTCTACCAGACACACGATCACCACTGTCTTCTATCGACACTTTCAGTACATCATACTATCAGATCTCCAAAGACAAATTTGATGAAATAACCCAATAATATAATATATACAACATCTACATAAATGGAGTATATCCTAATCGTCTGAATCTTCCAGAACCGTCATCCGATCAAAGTGCTACTCCATGTCAAATCTGGTATGTTAACTATCCAGTCATGACTGGAGCAATATGCAATACTCAAATGAAAAAAATACTAGAAATATAATAGTGAATAAAATAGTAATATTAAGCAATACGCATGAAATATTGCATCATCTATGTGCTTGAAATACCTGTTTTGATATGTAGACTGCTAGGGATAAGATCCAGTGCCTCGCACGTGCAGTGTGCGATCGATTTTAGACACGTGAGACTTTGAAAATGTTTGGGGTAGTTCACACATCTACTTAAGTACTTTTTCATCCGACACGAAATCATAAACACGACATGGATTAAAAAACACGACACAAATGAGCAATAAAAGTCTGTATGTCTTACTGTGTCACTTTCATACATAATGAAAAGAATGCTGAGTAAAGTACTTACTCGCGTCCAAGAATAGAAGTTGTACTTATTCCACCTATTGTAATACCCCGTTCCGCTCAAGCGGACTGCCGTCTCAATCGGCAATCGTGCAGCTGTCCCGACCCGCTTTGCCTCGATCAAGAAGCAAAGGATATCCAGACTTGCCCCTACAGGAATCCGGTAAACTTGTCAAGAAGCAAAGGATTTCAGAGGCTCGCTCAGACGTATCGCTCTACCGAGGCGAATCATCGCTAAGGTGGGTGGCTACGGTAAACTTGTCTTTGCTTAGCCAGCACACATAAAATCTGGAATATTCATGCTAGTCGCTAGGTGATTCACCCTCTGCATGCTAATAAATCCAACGCACCTAGCTAAGGGAATAATCTCAACTTGTATTTGCTATACTAGAACATGGAAAATGAAATGCTGCTTATATATGTTCAGACCCTCGCATGCTAAGTCCCTTAACGGTTATAACTCTCGGACTACCTTCGGGCCCGAGCAAACGTGCCTGCTTATGTTCCTTAGAAACGCATGCTTGTCTGCTTGTAATGTTGCCATGTTTTCATCCAAACCCCGGAAGACTACTACGTAGTCGTTCCGTGCCTGAACGAACCTGCAAGTATCCGGGACCGTTAGGTCACCAAGGCAGCCCCGAACCAGGGGAATGCATCAAGACAAGTTATTGTATAGAACCAAGATTCAAGTATCCCGTATACTCATGTACTCGTGTTCCCATGCACTCGTGTTCTCGTGTTCTCGTGTTCTAGTGCACGCGTGTTCTCGTGTACCTCGTGTAATCGTGTTGCCTGAGATTGGTCTAATAAATCATGTTGCCTGAGATTGGTTAAATCGTGTTGCCTGAGATTGGTTAAATCGTGTTGCCTGAGATTGGTTAACCCTGACTTGCATGTCGCGGACTAGTTCCACGGACGGTCACCGGGGTACTGGGGCCGATCCGGTCCGGATGGAGCTCGTGTATAGTCTCGTGTGCAGGGAGGATAGCTTACAACGCATCGTGTTCGTGTGCCTCGTGTACACGCGTAGCATGCTATCCTTGTCCTCGACTACGTCCATAATGGCTTTGCCAGCGACCGTGTTCATATAGATAAGTCATCCTCGCTTAGCGGCTATACGCGTGCGAGTCATTGCATCGCATCGCATCAAGAAACAACTAAACACCTGAACGGTCATGTTAAAACGACCCTCCTGTTTGCATATGCTATGTCTCCTGAATGTTATACTTGCCCGTGCTTGAATTAACATGTTTGCCTCAATGTTTGCCTTGGACAGGGAAGGAGATGGTAAGTTGGTAAGTCTCGCCGTGTTTTCTCAAATATCGCACGACGCACTGCCCGACACGTTAGGCTATTCAATGTTTGCATGAAACTGATCCTAAGGCAACTAGAAAGACAACTTAATAGTTGTGCACGAAACCTGTATTACGTGTTTGGATTTGTCGAGCGGGCGAGTAGCTTCCCCACCAGTGCATTCAATGTACTGATAATCCACCAGTTTGTACGCAGGGTGCGAGAGAACCTCGTTCGGTGCGGACGCCTCCAACATGCGTGCTAAGGCCAGGAGTTCCCACTGAAGCCTTGCAACGGTGCGTCCGGGACTGAAGCACTTATACAAGACATAAGTTGTGAACATCGCCTGAACATCGCCTGTAAAATCATTCCACAGTTGTAGCCACTTGGCACGCTTTTACTGTTTCAGAGAGAGAGGCTTGAGCGACTTGTAATCTCGGCTATACACCGCCTGTAACACAAGTTTATATCAATAAAAGAGCTTGCTTTACTTCAACTTGTGTTTCTATGCTTCTGCTATATTTGCCGACTCAGTGAACCTGTTACCGATCGCCTATGCGTTCATGACTCCGCTGCACTCGGACAATCTGTGCGACTCTGTGGCTTAGAACTCTTGCCGCCAGCCAATGAACCATGGCCTTGCACGGGCGTGGCTCACGCTCGTGCGGCATCACGCCCGGATGGGTCAAGCGATCGTTCCGCGGGAGCGCTGGCGAGGGTGATTCCCGCCTAGCGGGAACAGCCGATTGCCTGCGGGAGATCGGGGCGTGACATGTTGGTATCAGAGCCTGGCTTCTACGCCTTTGGACTTCGATTCGATATCTCTGTTTCGAAAGCTCATTCGTGGGTTATGTGCACGCTCTCTCTCAATGCCTCGATGGGATATTCCAACAATGAGTCTAAATACTTTCAAAATGCGTTTTGAATGATATGCTTGCTTGTCTGGTTGTATGCTGCGAGTGGCCTTTGTGCCAACCTGTGCGGACCCTTCGAGAGTATCACTAGTAGCTTGTCCGATTTTCACTGACCCTAAGTTTGGTTGAATGCATCTATTCGAGGGACGCCTTGAACAAGTGCACCATCCAAGACTTAAGAAAAGGTGAAACTCGAGTGCTAAGACTTCGCTATCACTGAGCTGGTTGACGTGTTCACGCTAGAGGGTACCTTCGAAAGTGCGCACGATCCAGTCTAAGCGATATGCTGATTTTGACGCTTGTGCAAGTGAAGATCCAAATAAACAAGTGCAACGACTTGTCTAGGATTGCCTCAACCCTAGATTACTGCTTGTCCTTAGTAAGTCTCGAGGACGAGACTTTTTCTAAGTTGGGTAGGATGTAACACCCCGTTCCGCTCAAGCGGACTGCCGTCTCAATCGGCAATCGTGCAGCTGTTCCGACCCGCTTTGCCTCGATCAAGAAGCAAAGGATATCCAGACTTGCCCCTACAGGAATCCGGCTTGGACTTTCAGAGGCTCGCTCAGACGTATCGCTCTACCGAGGCGAATCATCGCTAAGGTGGGTGGCTACGGTGAACTTGTCTTTGCTTAGCCAGCACACATAAAATCTGGAATATTCATGCTAGTCGCTAGGTGATTCACCCTCTGCATGCTAATAAATCCAACGCACCTAGCTAAGGGAATAATCCCAACTTGTATTTGCTATGCTAGAACATGGAAAATAAAATGCTGCTTATATATGTTTAGACCCTGCATGCTAAGTCCCTTAACGGTTTCAACTCTCGGACTACCTTCGGGCCCGAGCAAACGTGCCTGCTTATGTTCCTTAGAAACGCATGCTTGTCTGCTTGTAATGTTGCCATATTTTCATCCAAATCCCGGAAGACTACTACGTAGTCGTTCCGTGCCTGAACGAACCTGCAAGTATCCGGGACCGTTAGGTCACCAAGGCAGCCCCGAACCAGGGGAATGCATCAAGACAAGTTATTGTATAGAACCAAGATTCAAGTATCCCGTATACTCGTGTACTCGTGTTCCCGTGCACTCGTGTTCTCGTATTCTCGTGTTCTAGTGCACGCGTGTTCTCGTGTACCTCGTATAATCGTGTTGCCTGAGATTGGTCTAATAAATCATGTTGCCTGAGATTGGTTAAATCGTGTTGCCTGAGATTGGTTAACCCTGACTTGCATGTCGCGGACTAGTTCCACGGACGGTCACCGGGGCACTGGGGCCGATCCGGTCCGGATGGAGCTCGTGTGTAGTCTCGTGTACAGGGAGGATAGCTTGCAACACATCGTGTTCGTGTGCCTCGTGTACACGCGTAGCATGCTATCCTTGTCTTCGACTACGTCCATAATGGCTTTGCCAGCGACCGTGTTCATATAGATAAGTCATCCTCGCTTAGCGGCTATCCGCGTGCGAGTCATTGCATCGCATCAAGAAACAACTAAACACCTGAACGGTCATGTTAAAACGACCCTCCTGTTTGCATATGCTATGCCTCCTGAATGTTATACTTGCCCGTGCTTGAATTAACATGTTTGCCTCAATGTTTGCCTTGGACAGGGAAGGAGATGGTAAGTTGGTAAGTCTCGCCGTGTTTCCTCAAACATCGCACGGCGCACTGCCCGACACATTAGGCTATTCAATGTTTGCATGAAACTGATCCTAAGGCAACTAGAAAGACAACTTAATAGTTGTGCACGAAACCTGTATTACGTGTTTGGATTTGTCGAGCGGGCGAGTAGCTTCCCCACCAGTGCATTCAATGTACTGATAATCTACCAGTTTGTACGCAGGGTGCGGGAGAACCTCGTTCGGTGCGGACGCCTCCAACGTGCGTGCTAAGGCCAGGAGTTCCCTCTGAAGCCTTGCAACGGTGCGTCCGGAACTGAAGCACTTATACAAGACATAAGTTGTGAACATCGCCTGAACATCGCCTGTAAAATCATTCCACAGTTGTAGCCACTTGGCACGCTTTTACTGTTTCAGAGAGAGAGGCTTGAGCGACTTGTAATCTCGGCTATACGCTGCCTGTAACACAAGTTTATATCAATAAAAGAGCTTGCTTTACTTCAACTTGTGTTTCTATGCTTCCGCTATATTTGCCGACTCAGTGAACCTGTTACCGATCGCCTATGCGTTCATGACTCCACTGCACTCGGACAATCTGTGCGACTCTGTGGCTTAGAACTCTTGCCGCCAGCCAATGAACCATGGCCTTGCACGGGCGTGGCTCACGCTCGTGCGGCATCACGCCCGAATGGGTCAAGCGATCGTTCCGCGGGAGCGCTGGCGAGGGTGATTCCCGCCTAGCGGGAACGGCCGATTGCCTGCGGGAGATCGGGGCGTGACACCTATAATAAGATATGACCTCATTAGATCCAATTCTAATAATTTTTATCCTAGCTCTCAAAATCTAAAAGTTCCATTAATCGCCTTGTTTTATTAATATATTTAGTTGTAGAAAAACTTCTTGAAATAACTTGTGTTTCACTTTCTTGATTATCATCCCAAGGCTCAAAACTCAATATTACTTCAATTTACTGAAATTTCTATCCTAACTCTCAAAACCTAAAAGTTCCATTAATCACCTTATTCTTTAATATATTTAGTTTGTTGAAAAACTTCTACCAGACACACCATCACCACTGTCTTCTATCGACACTTTCAGTACATCATACTATCAGATCTCCAAAGACAAATTTGATGAAATAACCCAATAATATAATATATACAACATCTACATAAATGGAGTATATCCTAATCGTCTGAATCTTCCAGAACCGTCATCCGATCAAAGTGCTACTCCATGTCAAATCTGGTATGTTAACTATCCAGTCATGACTGGAGCAATATGCAATACTCAAATGAAAAAAATACTAGAAATATAATAGTGAATAAAATAGTCATGTTAAGCAATACGCATGAAATATTGCATCATCTATGTGCTTGAAATACCTGTTTTGATATGTAGACTGCTAGGGATAAGATCCAGTGCCTCGTACGTGCAGTGTGCGATCGATTTTAAACACGTGAGACTTTGAAAATGTTTGGGGTAGTTCACACATCTACTTAAGTACTTTTTCATCCGACACGAAATCATAAACACGACATGGATTAAAAAACACGACACAAATGAGCAATAAAAGTCTGTATGTCTTACTGTGTCACTATCATACATAATGAAAAGAATGCTGAGTAAAGTACTTACCCGCGTCCAAGAATAGAAGTTGTACTTATTCCACCTATAATAAGATATGACCTCATTAGATCCAATTCTAGAAATTTCTATCCTAGCTCTCAAAATCTAAAAGTTCCATTAATCGCCTTGTTCTTTAATATATTTAGTTTGTTGAAAAACTTCTTGAAATAACTTGTGTTTCACTTTCTTGATTATTATCCCAAGGCTCAAAACTCAATATTACTGCAATTTATTGAAATTTCTATCCTAGCTCTCAAAACCTAAAAGTTCCATTAATCACCTTATTCTTTAATATATTTAGTTTGTTGAAAAACTTCTGGAAATTTGTAGGTACAAAATCTTAACTAACTTGAGTTTTACTTTCTTGATTATTATCCCAAAGCTTAAAACTCAATATTACTGCAATTTACTACTTAAGTTCTATTGCCACCTATAATAAGATATTACCTCATTAGATCCATTTATAGAATTTTCTATCCTAGCTCTCAAAATCTAAAAGTTCCATTAATCACCTTATTCTTTAATATGTTTAGTTTGTTAAAAACTTCTAGAAATAACTTGTGTTTCACTTTCTTGATTATTATCCCAACAGAAAATTGCATATAAAGCAACGAAGTTTTACGAAATTTTGTGAAGAGAAAAGAAGTTAAAAATTCCAAAAATAGCAAAGAAACGCCTTTAAAAGGACATTTTTGAGGAATGGGCTAAAAATACCCTTTTTAGGGCGTTTTGCCCAAAAATGCATTTCTGGACTTGTCACTCACCGTGGGACGGAGGCGAGCCTGGGGGGAGACTTTCTCGGCCTCGCCGCTTAGCTAGGCCTCTACCTCGTGCATGTCGATGACCCCCCCACCCCCTCCCCCCGTCGAGGAGGACCGAGTCCGCCGCCGCCATCCTCCTACCCTCCCTCGCCACCTCCCCCGCGTCGCCCAGCGCCACTTCCTCTGCCTCGACTGCGACGCCGCCAAGCTCGGCCTCTGCCTCGTGCACGTTGACGCCCCTTGCTACGAGGAGGTCTGAGTACGATGCCACCGTCCTCCTACCCTCCCTCGCCTACCTCCCCCGTGTCGCACAACGCCGCCTCCGCCCCGGCCACCTCCTTCTCTGCCTCGGCTCCCCCGACCGCGATGCCGACTCCGCCTTTGTCGTTGAGCTCGGCCTCCGCCTCGTGCACGTCGACGCCCTCCACGACAAGGCACCCATTGTCGTCCCCTATAGCGTCGAGCCGGCTCGGTTTGAAAGGGCCGGCTAAGTTTGAAATAGGGAGGCTCTTGAATGCCCTTAAAAAGGGCGTTTTGGGCCTATTGCTCAAAAATGCCCTTTGTAAGGGCATTTCTATGCTATTTTGGAATTTTCAAAACTTCTTTGCTCTCTGCGAAATTTCGTAATACTTCGTTGCTTTATATGCAATTTTCTGTTATCCCAAATCTCAAAACTCAATATTATTGCAATTTACTGAAATTTCTATTCTAGCTCTCAAAACCTAAAAGTTCTATTAATAATCTTATTCTTTAATATATTTAGTTTGTTGAAAAACTTCTGGAAATTTGTAGATAAAAAATCTTCACTAACTTGAGTTTCACTTTCTTGATTATTATCCCAACGGATTTTTTCAAAAAAAGGAAGCAATTTTCGCATAATTGCGAAAAAGGGAAGAAGTTTTGGATAATTGCTGAGAGGGGGATAACTCGCCAACTTAGTTGGCGGAGTCAAATGTAAATGGGCATGCTCGCCAACTTAGTTCGCGGGGTCAAAGGGCTCGCCAACTTAGTTGGCGAGCTAGGGGTGTTGGGGGCAGAGCCCGCCAACTCAGTTGGCGAGTGAGTGGGAGAAAAGTTAATTTTGGCCGTTGGCTTCTCGGGATGGGGGGCGGGGAGGAATTATCGCCGTTGAGGATGTCCGCCAACTCAGTTGGCGAGTGAGTGGGAGGAAAGTTAATTTCGGCCATTGGCTTCTCGGGATGTGGGCGGGGAAGAATTATAGCTGTTGAGGGTGTTGGGGGGGGGAGAATTATAGTCGTTGCACAACGGATAATACAAACTTCTATATATTTTTTGTCTCAACCAAATCATCCAGCACTCTCACTCTCTTCCCTCTAGCAAAGCCTCCAGCACTCTCTCTGCCTCTAGCAAAACTTCCAACACTAAAAAAATATTCTGTCTGCAGCCAAAGTTTATTTGAGTTTCTTGTAGCAAAAGTTCTCAACCGTCATGGATTGTAGCGTAAGAATTGTATGCTCGCACGACGGTAAAGTAAATGGATTAAATTACGAAGGAGGAGAAAGCCATTTTTTTAACTTATTCGAATATTAGTTTGAAAATACGTAATCATATCATTGAACGTTGTTCTATTCATTGCGATTTTATTCCGAAGTCTATTTTTGGTTCTAATTATTTTTTGATAGATAGTGAAGATGCATGGAATTATAATCTTGAGATTAATTCACAATCGCTGTATATAAAAATATATGTTATTAAAGTAGCAGCAACATTAGATAATAAAAATAGTGAATATTTTTTTGAATACCGGCATGTTAATTCGGGTGCTAGTTCTTCTCAACAAATTATTTCATTTTCCTAAGAAGGTCATTTATCAGATGAATCTAACCATGATGATGATAGTGACAACGACGATAAAAATAGTGATGATTTAGTTGAAAATATAGATTATACGGTAGATGATGATGTGGTATAGACACAGATAATTGTCCGAAGATGTTAAATACTATGCCTTGTATTATCAAAGAGAAGAATCACCTAGAAATATTAGCTATTGCTAGTTATAAGTTTGAAATAATAGACCGTGCAACAAATAGATCCTATATTGTTAATATAACCGACAGATCTTGAACATGTTTTAGATCGTACCATACTTATATACCATGTATACATGCATGTTTTGTTTGTCGATATTGCAATATTAGTATTGATAGTTTTTATCCTGCAGTATTTTTGACGGAGACCTTGAAAAGTATATACGCACCAAAAATGGAGACAATTCCAGTTTTCTACAAGATCCAAGCTCCTTTAGTTAGAGGAGAAACTGGAATACCAGATGTAAGATGCAAAGCCGAATGACCAAAGAAGAATCACATCAAACCCCGGGATTCATCGACGAGAGATCTTCTTTGCAGTAATTGTGGTGCGATAGGACACAACCGAAGATGTACTAGTCAACCGAGAGAGTAAAATAGAATTGTTCAATACAAACTTGAAAATATTGTAATAGTGAGTCTGATAATGAAAGTTGACAAACATTACAATCAAACATTGTTACAAATCATACAAATATTACAATCAAACATTATTACAAATCATCTACTCATCCTCCTCCTCGTCTTGCTGAGTTTGGGTAGGCAACGGTGCTGATGGAGTCAAAAAAAACTGTGTGAATATTTAGTAGCTTTCATCTCCACCAGTCTCGTGACTATGGCCAGCTCCAGCATACCAGTGACTCGGGCCAGCTCCAGCATAGTATTAAAAAATATCTCCCGCATATTGGTGAATAGGGCTCGCTCCAACATACTGGTGAATAGGTCCCTCTGCACCATCCCTCATACGACGATGAGAGTGTCTCTGTCGTAGAAAGCCGATCGGATAGTCTGGTGAAAGACGTGATTGTACTGGAGGCATTTCAAATTCCCGCCCAATACCCAGATGATCAACATGAGTCACACGTTCCTCCATAAGAAATTGACTTTATGGGGGAAGGTTTATCTCAGGTTGTTGCAAATATTGTTGGTAAACACCACTCTGAAATATGAAAGATATAAATTAATTTTTTTATCATATCTATGTATATGTAAAATTTAAAGTGTAATGAAGTCATACCAAATTATGAATGCCATCGACAAAAGCACGCAAAGTAGAATCATCTACGGATCTACTCTTGAAACTTTGCTCCTCATATTTGTATACTCGTAAGAGGGCATCCCCACCATTGCCTATAGTCCAGGTTACCAATGTCTGCATAATGTAAACAAAATTTGAGCAAACTATTTACACTAAATCAATAAGAATAATGAGTAACTTAGAACTTACATTCCTCATCAGATTTTAGTCCGGGAGACATGTCCCTCACACTATAATTCTCGAACCGATTATTCCAATCAGCAACGAGATCAAGGATTCGTTGTATTGCATTTGCTGCCTCATAACCGACAGTTGGTGGATCATCGAGAATTATTTGACTCACTCTGAATTGTCAAAGAACACGGTCTGCCGGATGGTATATGGTGAACCGATCATATATAATATAAGATATGTGTAAACTAAACGAATATGATGTCCTCTTGATTTTTGGAGCATCATCTTTACATGTGTAAGGTAACCAGGTAACCTATTTAATGACATTATATCAAATATATATGATGTTTATCTACGATCATAACTGTAATAATTTAATAATATTTATCAGATATTTAAATAATTAACTCATGATACTGCAGTGTATCAAATTGGCTACGATAAAGTGATACACTCCTGTATTGGTAGTGTTGAAAATCTACTACATCTGTGGGCCATCGTATAGCAACCGGAAAGACTCCAACATCACTAAGAATGCTAGTGACAGGCCTACTAATATAGAAGTGCTCGTAGGACCAGAACTATAAAACAAAAATATGACATTAGTACAAACAAAATTTGTATTCTAATCTAACTAATTTAGGTCTTCATTCATACCTGAATCAGTGAAATACATCCACAAATACTCTTGCGACTGGATCTCACAAATTCTGTCAAATTTGCGTATAAAAATGCTAGAGTAACAGCTCCCCATGCATGCTGAGTAAGTTTTGTCAAATCATCCAAGAATGGTAGAAGTTGCACATTTACTATATTTTTTGATGCATCAAAAAATAGAATTACACCACATAAACAGAACAAATATGCTCTAGTGCAACGAATGACCTAAAAATATTAAGTGTTATATAAACACTAAATTAAGTCATAAACAAATCTTACTAATTAAAATACATATCTGCATTTCATCTACATCAACCACCCCGTCAATAGTGTGATGTAAGTCCATGAAGTTGCCATGAAGCCATGTAAACTTCACAAAATTGTCGTCTTTTATAACATATGGAGGGGTAACACCGAGATACCTCCTGATCAGATCGAATCCCTTTAAGTGCGGATCAAACTATATAGCGTCATCTTTAATAGGTAACCCTAGTATTTTGCCACATCAAATAGGGTGATCGTCATCTCGCCGAATGTGAGTTGGAAAGTGTTGCGTTCAGGCCACCAACGCTCCGCAAGACTTACAACTAGATGAAGATCGTGGATTAAATATCTAATACGATCTATATAGTGGAATCCAAAGGATTCCACCAAAGCCTTTTGGACAGAATTTAGCTCCCACGTACGATAGTTTCTTTCGATCCGCCAATGTACATGGATCCGGGTTCGTAAACCAAGATCATGATCGTATAACTATAAAAAATATATGCATTATATTTTATGTACTTAACTTGCAAACGTATAATTAAAAAAATTACCTCTCCAGTAAATATCCGACTAGATATGTGGTCTTCACGTTGCTTAATAATAAGGTCGATAGTCGGTCCACCGGGAATACGACCGTCATTTTGATTAGCCATCTACAAAAAAAATTAACTGTGATCATTTACGACTAAAATATAATAAGTCTGTCAACGATTTAAAAAATATCACAAATAATATGTTTACTTACATTAGATTTTGGGTTATTTTTTTTCAATTGATCTTGCTGCTTGCAGAAAGGGAAGTGGGGGAGATGAGAGTGCTGTCAGGAGAGGAGGGTGTTGTGAGAGTGTGGTGAGGAGGAGGAGGAGGAGGAGGAGTTGGGGGCTGATTTATAGAGGAAGTGGGAGGGTTTCGGGGGGGGGGTGGTGGGAGGGAAGGGGAGGGGGTGAGGTCTTCGAGTTTGAGGGAATGTCTCCGAGGGAGAGAGGGGGGGGGGGGGGGGTGTCTTCGATGGAGCGGTTACTCCCGCATGGCCTGCCAACTGAGTTGGCGAGCGTGTCCAGAGCTCGCCAACTGAGTTGGCGAGTTCTTTGTCTCTGAGCACGTTTGACCCCGCCAACTCAGTTGGTGAGTTATCTCCCTCACTGCAATTAACCAAAACTTCTTCCCTTTTTCGCAATTATGCGAAATTTTTTTCGTTTGTTTGAAAAAATCCATTATCCCAAAGCTCAAAACTCAATATTTCTGCAATTTACTAGAGTTCTATTGCGACCTAAAAAAGATGGGAATCAACAAGGTTAGAGATTATTTTTTTGTGAAGAAGAAACAAAATATTATCTGTGTCAAGAATGGGATTCGAACCCATGCCCTTTCGGACCAGTACCTGAAACTGGCGCCTTAGACCAACTCGGCCATCTTGACTTAGTTGTGAAAGTTCGTATGCTTTTCTTAATTCTTGAGTCTATAACATTCATCACATCAACATCTCCATTCAACGTTCATAATGATGAGAAAATAGATGTCCAATGTTTATAGATGTAACGTTCATAAGAATTAAATGGCATGTGCTGAATTTAGTGAATTATACTATTTAACAGTCCAATAAAAAGAAATGAAAGTCAGATAGATTAGTGCACACAAAGTCATCGAGACACGAACCCTGGTGGGGTTAGTAAACTGAGATTTCCAAGGAAAAAAAATCAAATCAAGTTTGAAGAAAGAGAGAAAAAAAACAATGCTTACGAAGGATATAACCAGGACAAAGCACACAAATAGTAGAAAATAGATCCAAATAGCATGCTCCAAATTTTGGAATAAAGCTGGCTAAAGGTGTAAAACAAAATGTAAGGTAAATAAAAAAAAAATTTGGAAATGCTTTCAGGCTGGGAAGATAATTCCTTAAAAATATTTGGAAGGGTTACTCTAGTAAAGTCAGTGATTTCTAGTAATGCAAGGTAAATAAACAAAAAAATTGGAAATGCTTTCAGGCTGGGAAGATAATTCCTAAAAAAAAAATTGGAAGGGTTACTCTAGTAAAGTCAGTGATTTCTAGTATTCTGATTTAACTCCATGCTGACAAATTGTTTTTTGCCAAGGAGTAATTTTATGTCATTGAGAAAATTGTTGGAGTTTTTCCAACTTAGCTTTGGTAATTTTAGTCTCACATTGAAAAACCACCAAAGTGTATATCCCAATATATATGAATGCTTTGTATTGACATATGCACAAGAGATGGTGGCTCATGTAGGGTGATCTTCTTAGAGGGTTTAAATTTAAACCTCAAAGGAACAATCTTTATTTTTGTCACTCTTTCGGAAAAATCCCTTAGGAGACTCGGATTCGGACTCGGGCTCGAACAAAGGGCGCAAAGTGACGCTTTGATGACACACTTTGCACTTTGCATTGGTCGCATGACGCTAGTGCCCATATGTTGCGCTCGTTTTATGCCCGAGTTGTATGCGCCTATGCGCAGATAGTATAGGATGCGCGCATATCTCCACTAATTTAGGGATTTAGACGGTTATGGAAAGATTAGTCAATTTAAACCGATCCCGATCTTTTGAGATTATGTTTTAAATTGGTTATTATCTTTCCATAATAGGAAATGACTATGATTAGAGTTAGGGTTTCCACCCTTCTCTATAAATACTCTATTCGTGTCTACTTTTGGAGGTAGACAAAATTGATAGACATAAGAGATTATTTTGTTGCTGATGCCATTGAGGTCCAGGAGTCCTTTCGAGTCAGCAATAGAGGTGGCTACGAGCGTTCCAAAAGTTCTCTTGTGAACTTGCTAGTTACTCGGAGCTGATCGTCTAGTGGGCGAATCTTTATTTGAGCAACGGTGGTCATCATCACCCCAACAAGAGTTATTTTCTGTCTTCTTCTTCTTCTTTCTTCTAAGTTTGCAAATATTTCTATCTTAATTGCAACTACGTTTGCAAGAAAGAATGAACTTCTTTTTCATCAGTTTGTAATATGAGAAAGTAGTAATATGAAGTTATTAAAGTTTTCGTTGGAACAAAGTTTCTTCAGTGAGCAAACTTGTTTACATGAATCTTTGAGTTTCGGCTACAACTTCAGGATCAAACAGAAAGATGACTGCAAAGTTTGTGTGAATCTCTATTCCTGGCATGTGATCCGTCTTTGATCTACCTCAAAACTAACAATCTCAAAGTAAGATTCGATAAAGATTGAGAACAAACGTGCAAGTCTTTTTGACACAAGTTTTAACAAACTTGAGAAGTTTGACGGTGAGCACTACATTATCTGGAAAAAAATATCAGTCTCAATCTTCAACTCGTGAACATTGATTACGTGTTGACAGATCTTGAACCTACTCTTACAGATATTAATAATGCTCGAAGGATTGCTAAGGCTACGACTTTGCAACATAAGTGAAGGAGAGACAACAAACAATTGATTCTGAATGCCATAGAAGATTCAATGATGAAATCATACAACAAGACATTTAATGCTACAAATGTTTGAGAGTCTCTAGAGAAGCACTACAAGTCTAATGAGAAAAAAATCCAAGTTTCACATCATAGACAAGTTCTTCAAGATGCAGTTTGTGGATGAGAATGTGATGTTGTCTCAAGTAAAAGAATTTCTCAAGCTACGACAAAAATTTGAGGATAAATGCATGCCCCAAGAAGACAAATTCATTGTGGGGGGTATTATCTCCAAGCTCCCTCCTGGGTGAAACATGTTCACTATGGACATGTACCGTAAGAAGATATAGGTCTATCTAGAACTCCTATTGTACTGGATCCAGTTGAATATGAAAAAAGGACTCAACTTAAGGTAGAAACTCTGTCCAAGCAGTTGGCCAAGGCCAACATGGTGCATGATGGAGACTCCAAGGGGAAGAAGAAGACTTCTTACAGTAAAAAGAAGGAATTCAAACATCTTAAGGTGAAGTCAGCTTCTTTCAAGCTAAAGCCCAAGTCTGACGTCACTATAGAAAAAATACGTTTTTATGGCCCGCAATGCGTGCCGTAAATCACTTTTGACGGCCCACATACGCCCGCCATATTAGCCCATGCTGTAAAAAACTAGTAGTTTAGACAACATAATTGGCGTGTCGTCTAAAGTCAAATTGTGCGCCGTTTATAAGCATTTACGACATCCATTGTGTGTCGTTAAAAGGCAATTATGGTATGTTTATGCACACCGTTAATAAAAAATTATGACTTACTTTTACACGCCGTTAATAATATTTTATGACATTCTATTGCATGCCTTTAATGCACAAAACACGGCATGCTACAACACGCCATAAATAGTAGTCAATTACAATATTTATTGTATGTCATAGAAAGTATAAAATACACATCAATTAGGACATATTTTGCACGCCTTAAATTATCTTTAATTTTTAATAAAAAAAATTCCTGCTTTTTGTGCAATCAAATTTATCTTTGACAATGAATCACAAAACATATAATATGAACAACAATTATGAAAAATAATAACTTTCATTGAAACAATAATATCTAATGATCAAAATCCAAAATTACTTTATAGTATACACAATAATTGTTATAAGAACTTTCTTTGAAACCATAATAATGTCAAATCATATGAATCAAAATTACCAACTAAAATGTCACAAAAATATGGCCATATACTTAACCTAAGCCTATACAAATATATTTATTCCTTCATTCCATTCACGATTAAGTACCAACATAATTAGAGTCATCTTCAATTGCCACTGCATCAAAAGTGCCCCAGGCCTATGTATGTAGCAAAAAGTAGCATATCTTATATAATCTATTATATACAATAACAAATCAAGTCAATATCAAGTTCAAATGAATGGAATAACAAACTACTAAGAAAAATAGAACATATATATAGCGAAGTGTAGGGACAGTAAATGGAAAACCCTCCTTGGCATCTTTATTATATGTCAAACCCTCTCAAACAGTAACTAATATCAGAAAAAATCAGTAAAGAAACTGTCATATAGTGTGCTTACACTTTATACACAATTCTCGACAAAATGAAAATGACAAAGCTTTCATCTACACAACATTCTCAAAATTTCGATTTCGTGTGTGGTAAGTATCAAAGGACTAAAGTACTACGTAAGCACCAGATACAAGTACGCCGCTTTAGCCCCTCAAAAGACTCATAACTAGCTTTTGAGAATAAGAGGACCCAGATGGTCGAATATAGAACTTTAAAGCTGGAGTTACTATATAACAAAGAACTCAGTTCAATTGACATTCCATACCGTCTTTCAAGCTAGTTCTATATGCACTAGAGTAATGATATGAAATATGGTTTCTGAAACTGAAACCCTTGCTTTGTGTCACGTCCCGATCTTGAAGGTCTCGACAACGCCCCCGCCGGGCATAAAATACCGCACCACGACGCTCCCGCAGGGCGTATGCCGTTTGTCATCGAGGCATGATACCGTACGAGCTTGGGGTTGTACTCGCACAAGGCAACATCATTAAAGTTTTGGCAATCATCGAACTGATCAAGTACGCAGCGAAGAGACAATGTTGCAATCAATAATCCATCTGAGTAAACGGGACAAAGCTCAAGGCATAGGTTCTCTGAATATAATGGCATAGTTCCATATATTATGTTCCTCTATAAAAAAACTAGCTCAAAATATCTCGATACGGCTCACGACATCGACACCATATTTTCGGGTCCTGGGGATGAGGCACGGCTATCGCTTCATCTGACAATCCAACACCTGCGAACAAGTAAACTATTAGTGGGTCAGCACTTTGGAGAAAGTACTGGTGCGTATAAAATCAACGAACAAAAGCAACATTCACTAAAACCAACATTAAGTAATTATGTTATAAAATATTATATTACTAGTGATCTTTCTAGTAGGTTCGTTACATGCAGTACAGGAGCAGAGTCATATTACTTCTTTTGTAAACATCTTTGAAATCATAGGTTATGTTCGATATACAAGCAAGCAGGCAAGCCAAAAAGTTCATGCACGATAAGAAAGTTTAATTACTAACTCTGGTGCGCAGCGTATCTCGTGAGTCATATACATTTCTTAAATACTCTAGCATGCATCTAGGGGACTATCTTCTTATCACCTCTCTCTTTCTCTTATCAACAATTATCATCTTATCATGTGAACGAGATAGAAGCATATACGAAAAACTAGACTTCTCTATGAAAATATTTAATACAAAAGGGCATGTTCAATAGCATGAATATCACTTATTTAGTGATTCTTACCCTTTCGTCGAACGGTTATCCTGCAGCAGACATACAACTTAGGAATAATTTGCATATATAAACAATGTTCTATTATTCCCTATCCATCTCTGCATCAAACTGTTAGGTAAGAAAGATGATGAGTCCTAGCATGTGACCTAAATTTATGATGGCCCATGAGTCTATTTCCTCATGATTAGAAGCAGTGTTATTACTGCCCATCACTGCAATAATATACTCGCTCGTATACTATCTACTTTGACACGTGAACCAGCTATCTAATAGACATGAATACCCCCCTGATCGCGAGAACTTCTTTGTCTCGGGGTATTCTCTCTGATCCCTCCAGGGCGAATGGTTCCCAGTGCCCTAGGAACCGGTCGTGGGATTATCCTTGTACACAAGTTATTTAAAGACCAATGCATGAATGCAACTCTATCAGATAAACTCTATATGGATGCATCAGTTCAATAAACAAGTATATAGTCAATCTCTTCTCTTCTCTGTGCGGATAAGTTGCCATCTTTATCTCTATGCGGACTGGCTGCCATCTCTCTGATACCGTTCAAGCATTTCAAACAGTTCTATCTTTTAAGCATCAATGACAAGCAAAACATGGCATGATTCTTCTCTCTTTTAGCTAAGCATGCAGTTCTACTCTTGTTTAACATACGATGGAAACATATGGACATTCTTTTACTCTTGTTTATTAGCATGACAACGGTTCGTTCGATAGCGGTATCCATGTAACTAAGCATATAACATTCTATTCTTTAACTTAGCATGACAATGGTTCTATCTCTTTTAGACAAGCATATAAGTTCTCTAGTTAAGCATGCAGGTTCTCGTTCTATCATTCTCATGCGATCGTTAACTTACTAAGCAAATAAGCATTGCAAAAACTAAGATTCATTATTAAGACGTGCAAGAATCAAAGAATGAAGTTTTGCCCACTCACCTAGATCAGTCATCTTCTGGCTCAACAAGGAGCTTTTTTTAAGAAGGTTTCCTTTTTGAGTAAGCAAACCGATATCTCTTGTACATAGTGCCAATGTAGAGCGGGGCACTACACTTTGAAACGATATTGATTACTGATTTTGATCCTCGTCAGAGTTTCAGTTTTGACAGTTTGACAATTTTTACACTGTGGGTCTATTTTCGATTTCAACTGCATTAATTTATTATCACTGGTTATGATAGAGAGGATATGGGCCTTCAAAGATGTAAATAAAAATTAGGATTCGTGCAACAAACCCCATAAAGTTGGGATAAATCCCTGGTGTGTGTATGTGTGTGTGTATATATATATATATATATATATATATATATATATATATATATATATATATATATATATATATATATATAGTTTTCTTGTACTGCTGTTGTATCCATATTGTGCTGTATCGTGCTGCCTTCTCAGTCTCCATGCAACATAGGCTATCTCAGACACTTGCTATTTACTTTGACAAATGGTATTTTGTTGTTAACTTTTTACATCCTATCTATTTGTAGTTGGTTTTTGTTTGCTCCTACACCAATTTCTATCCTAGACAACCAGTTGCCAAGTAGGTTGAACTAACTTTTGGCTATGCACAATTTAAATTCATTAAACCAAGGATCAACCCAGACCCCTTAATATATTACAAATTTGCAATATTCTAGACTTTCTCTTTCCTTCAGTGATGGTTTATTATTAGTTTATGCTTTACCTGTTAATAACAATCTTCAAGATAATGATAATATATTAATTTTATTAATAGATGTGGGTCTCAGGTTACCAATTATTGCGATCTTTGCACTCCTGAATATAACCTTATGGTCTAATATAGTTATAAATGATACTATGACAACTATAGATCTTTGCAAGTCTTTACTGACCAAACCTTAACATACTTTTTCTAGGTTTCTAGGAAAACATGAATTGTTAGGCTGAAATTGTAACAAAAACTTGGGAATTGAGGGGTGTATCATGAGTGTATCATGGTAATGGTGTGTATCATAGGGTGATGCACACTAGGTGTTTGTGTTTATGTGTATTAGTGCGTGGTCTAGAGATTAGTGTGGTATCACAGTGATTTGGCTTTGTATCATAAGAATATATATATATATATATATATATATATATATATATATATATATATATATATATATATATATATATATAGCTTTCCCTTATCAAGTCAGTATATTGGTATATGTACTAGAAGTGTGTGGAGTATAGAAGTTAGATAGTGTGGTATCACAGTGATTTGGCTTTGTATCATAAGAATATATATATATATATATATATATATATATATATATATATATATATATATATATATATATATATATATATATAGCTTTCCCTTATCAAGTCAGTATATTGGTATATGTACTAGAAGTGTGTGGAGTATAGAAGTTAGAGTTAATGAGTAATGAGGGTTTTGTGTACAAGAATTGTGTGTGTATGGCCACATGCAGGTGTGCTAGT